>CM065139.1:30589145-31086645 GCA_033026305.1 Cirrhinus molitorella | reverse complement strand
GGGTCATACAAAGGTTTTTGTCAAGATGGGTTTCTTTTCAGAACAGGCCTTGCAAGGGTTGATCAACGAAGTTGAGTATTCGTTCTGTGCGTCAGGTACAGAACATGGCTTCAAAAAAACAGATGCATGAATGCTGCCAGTATAGCTTTAAAGGTTGCAGAAGTACAAGGTCAGCTTGCCAGGGCTCAGACCATATGCTGCACACTGCAACAAGTCGGTTTGCATGGGCGCCATCCCAGATGGAAGCCTCTTCTGAAGCTGGCTCACAAGAAAGCCTGCAAACAGTTTGCTGAAGACAACCTGTCCAATAGCATGAATTACTGGAACCATGTCCTGTGGTCTGATGAGGCTAGGATAAACTTGTTTGGCTATGCATAAGTGGCGATGCCCTGGTGAGGAGAACCAAGAAAATCTGCCTTGCTGAGGAAGCTGAAGGTGATGGGGTGGCCAAGTATGTCTCCAGACCTGAACCCCATTAATCACCTATGGGGCATCCTCAAGCGGACAGCGGAGAAGCACCATGTGTCTAACATCCAGCTTCTTCGCTGACCTCTGACTCGATGTATGACATAAGCCACATTTGTAATGTAAGTTTAGGTGAGAATAAAGGAACGAGGATAGAGCAATACTAAACACTGGTAACAAATTCAAAATTAAAAAACGAGAAGAAAAAAAAATGTCCACTTGGGCGAGCCAGGATAAATTGACTGTGTTCAAGAAGAAGAAAGTCATATACACCTTGGGTGGCTTAAGGGTGAGTAAATCAAGGGGAAATTTTAATTTTTAGGTGAACTATTCCTTTAGTAGTTTTATCTATTATTGTAAATGTTAAGTGTGATCTTACTCCGACAAGCAGTATATATGAACAGGGAGCTGACCTGTGAAGTCCTCTAGAGCGCTATCCTCCACCAACAGTAGGGGGCGCACTGCTCTCTGCTCCAGTAGATTACGAGCTGCAGTGAGCGATGTGAAAATCTCCTGCTCCTGGAGGTCAAAGTTCAACCGACGTAGTCGCTCAAACAGGGTCCTCTTACATTCTTTCGTGGTGTTGGTCACAAATTTTACAGCGACTGGAGCCTGTCTTAATCTGGACAAATGACAGGGTGCGCAGAGGCAGAGATCGTCTTACTATTGGGTTTGTATTACTACTGGAGAAAGTGTAACAGTCAACTTGGATCACGTGGGCCTTAAAGGAATAGTTCACCCAAAATGAAAATTACCCCATGATTTACTCACACTCAAGCCATCCTAGGTGTATATGACTTTCTTCTTCCAGACGAACACAGTCAGAGTTGTTTTAAATTTAACCTGGCTCTTATAAGCTTTATAATGGTGGTGGATGGTGGCTGTTATTTTGAAGCTCCAAAAAGCGCATATATCTGTTGCAAAACTAACCCATACGCCTCCAGCGGGTTATGTCTTCTGAAGCATATCCATGGGTTTTTGTAACAAAAATGTTTACATTTTTAAAATTATAAACTTAAATCACTAACTTCGGGCAATGACGTATGCACGTTCGTGAGAGAATCAAGATCCAACTTCTTCGCTGACCTCTGACTCGACGTATGACGTAAGCCGCATTCATAGTGTAAGCTCAGGTGAGAATAAACGAACGGCGATAGAGTTTTTTGCACAGCCTTATTAGTTTGAACCAGAGTAAAGTTACGCCAACCAGGAACTCGACGCTCGTGAACGTGCATATGGACGTTGCCAGAAGCCAGTGATTTAAGTTTACAATTTTAAAAATATAAATATTTTTGTTACAAAAACCCATGAATCCACTTTAGAAGACGCGTTAACCCCCCGGAGGCGTATGGGTTAGTTTTACGATGGATATATGCACTTTTTGGAGCTTCAAAATAACAGCCACTATACATCACCATTATAAAGCTTGGAAGAGCCAGGATAAATTTTATAACAACTCTGACTATGTTCCTCTGGAAAAAGAAAGTCATACACACCTAGGATGGCTTGAGGGTGAGTAAGTGATGGGGAAATGTTAATTTTTTGGTGCACTATTTCTATAATAACCAATCACATTTAAGCATTGACGTCAATGAATTTCAGTCAGAATTGTATGATACTCAAACACTGTTAGCGGATACCATAGTAATTAATGGGAAGTGCCATAAGCTGAATCCCACCTGTCACTAAAAGTCAGTGACTTCTCTTATAAAACAATATTTTTTTCATGTTTTTTTTTTTTTTTTTTTTTTTTTTTTTTATGGTAAACTCTACAAATAGTTTAATCCTAGGGTATTATTTAGGGTAAAACACACATTTTGAAGATTAGCGGATTGGCTATTGATTTATGAAATGATGAGATTTTTCCTCTAAAAAGCTGTTTATTCAGCGTATGGAAGCCTCTCCTCCACTGACATCCATGAAAACGCGTTCCACAGACAATGTAAATACAGTTAGACCACTTAACTCAGTGATTGCTATGGGGATGTAAAGAAACTTTCAAACAGCGCAAATCCAAATAACATACAGCTGCCTTTAAAATCGATTTTTAAATTAAATGTATTTTAAACGATTTTCACCATAATTTCACTCAAAGTTTTTTTTTGTTTGTTTTTTTGTTTTGCTTTCAAACTGTTTTAGTTTTATCAAGACATTCAAATAATAAACACCATTTTGACACTATTGTATACTGTACCATCACAGACCTCTGTAAAGGCGCCATAAACTGTTTTGCCCTCTTCACTACTAAAAATACAGCACCAAATAAACATGAATGACATCTGAAGGTATGTTACAAGAAACAAGTACAACTTACTATCATGTATCATGTAATCACTCAATCAGTGCAAAATAAGTCGGAATTGGGCTACTTTCATACTGTTGCCTCGGGTTGTTTTTCATGTCCACGGGTTAAGCGACCCCAATAACGTAATATTTATCCCCTGGAATGCTAATTTTACGAGAGGAACCCCACCACAAAAGGTGCATTTTACCCCCTGGAACTTGATTTTACCGGGAGACCCCCCTCGAAACGAGGTCTAGTTTTGAATAGCAATTGGGTGGGTTTTGTTGTGAAAACCTGGCAACCCTGCTGCAGAAAGACGTCAAACAGCTTGTAAGCAATGTCATGTAAGGTTACAATTACCTCAGAAAAGCCATTTAATGTCCATAGCTCCTTAGTTGGCTAGAATTTGCAGCATTTGTTTTCCTCGTTCACGTACTATACCCAATATATATCCAAGAGTCGAGTTCGAATCCAATTTGGAATCGGATTGAAACAAGGGAATCTACTACTGAAACCTGTTAATACTTAGCTCATATAGGCTTTTTTAACCTCTAAAATATTTCAGCTGACAGTAGTGTTTCTTTGTGAACGCATGTATTTGAAAATTTGCTATGGTTTAATCACAAACAGCCAATATTTATACACAAACTGACCGGGCTAAAGCCTCTTGTGCCCCAGGAACAGCAGCATCCTCGATATGCAGAGTCCCACTCAGATCGATCAGAACCGCTTTCAATGCGCGACGAGACGCCATCACTAAAATTTACACACACGCATCTGGAATAATATTGAAAGTAAAGCTTTCTGAGATTACACATACACTTTAGGCTACTTGTTTTGTAAATAAATAAATAGGTAAATAAATAAATGCATTTTATCCACAGATATCCAGCTTAGTTTTAATAATAATTTTGGCTTTGGCTGCTCTGAATCGCAAAAAGAAAGCAGATAAACCTGACTGACGGTTTAGGAATTTAGGGATCATATTGTCAGTTTCCGAATGTGCAATTAATGCTCTTATTCACATGAACTCTGGATTAAACACAATGACTCGCCTCCAGAACAACACTTCATCTCATCATCTGTGTTTGACATGATTTTAAGGATTTGCAAACCCTACATTTATTTAAAACGAGCTGCCAAACAACAAGAGCTCTGGATAAGGTAAAGCAGATTGCCTCAAAA
Source organism: Cirrhinus molitorella (assembly GCA_033026305.1). Classification (NCBI taxonomy): domain Eukaryota; kingdom Metazoa; phylum Chordata; class Actinopteri; order Cypriniformes; family Cyprinidae; genus Cirrhinus; species Cirrhinus molitorella. The sequence goes on along the minus strand of CM065139.1, from coordinate 31,082,711 downwards.
CCGTTCAATAATCATTCTATAATACAGCGAACTAAAAGATAATGTAAACAGAGTCGTGTGTGAGGGCTGTAACGTTACTGTTAGGTTTGTGTTAAAGGTTATTAACAACATGACAATCCGCTGTATAAACTACAAAACAGAACATGCTCTCAATATTCGTTTTCAAACGATTCGCATATTTGTATAATTAATACAAAAGGATGATACGATAACTAAAGTCTAAAACACATTTGACCATTACTAGTTACTGTACACATTTCTATGAACTACACTTACTTGACTTACTTCCTACTAGGGTCCTTCTCTGGCGCAGTCTTACATTTGGCTGTCCGGAGAAATGCCCGTCAAAATGTATGTGCAACGACTCAATAATGAAGTTGTTTTGTTTTTATTTCAGTACTTTATATTATTTTACTCATTAACATACTATGTGTAGATATACTTCATTTACTTATGTGTCTAAGAGCACACTGGCTTTTCTCCACCCTGGCGTTTTATAATCATTTAAGAGCGTTGCATATGACAGATTAGTAACTCAATGAATATAAAAAACATATGCTGGAAATTTGAGTAGCAGATTAAATAGCATTTAGGGCATCAATTCGTATCTCTTTTACCAATATTATTAGAATTATATATGTGTATATATAGAAAATACGTTATTAAATATTTTATGAATTCGAATTCAACCTAAAAATACAACACATTTTAGGATATGTATTAAATCGTGCCTTTAACATCCCGACAGATCCCCATTTGGGGTAATAACTTCGCTGCCAAAAATATTTTTCTCTGCCATGATATAAATCCCGGGATTGGAGAAGTTTAAAGACACATCATCTTCAGTAATAACCATTAAGCATAGATTATAAAAGGGTTAGGCTTTAATCGCTGCTCTGAACATATGGTTGTAATTCAGCGATTTATCCGTGGTCTGGGCTACTGTTAATAAAAAGGTAGTGTAATCTTGATGGAGTAATCTAGTGTTGTTAATGGACTCCATATGCTTCTAATCACTGCACTAAACATATAATATTAAGTCTGAACTAACATCCTCAAAAAGATAACATTAAACCATCAGACTATACTTACTGAACTTAGGTGTCAGTTATTAGAAAAAAAAGACAACCTTCAGAATACATTAACAGATGAAAAGACAAAATCACTTTATTAAAATCTTAAGTGTGAAATGACTGGCGCATAAGGGTAGAAGCTACTTTGGTCAAACCTTTCAAACTCTTAAGACCAAATGTGTTGCATATTAAAGTTTGATGGGACATCAACACTTCAATTTCAGCACATTAACCTTTAATCTTTATTCAAATTCAGACTTTACCCATATGCCCTTAAACCCAATGTTTACTTTCCAAGCTGTCTTTGAAACTGAAACACTGTAAGATTAGCTTTTGGGAACTTAACATTTATTAAAAAAAGAAAATATTTATATTTCAGGTGCCAGACACAAACCATAAGACATCAGTATGGCTCTGGCAGACCTATCTGACTGATTTAATTGTTGCTTGTTCTAAGAAACACATGAATGCCTGAGAAAGCGATACTTTACTAGACCTTGAATTTGACAAAAACAGCATGTATAGACACAGGAGTTTCTGTAAAGTTACAAAACTGGAAAAGAAAAATGTTTACTGGTATTTTTGTTCGTATAAAACTACCAGAGTACTTACAGTAAATCATTCAAGATATAATTTTTCAGACATTTGGAGAGCAACATTTAGAACCACAGACATAAAAACAGTCCATTTTCCTTTGCCACATTCACTGTGTTTCTCATTAGATCCAGATCCACCACAATCCATCAATTTCTTCTTCATCCAAACAGTAATAGTAAGACGATACAAACTGAATTCACTGCTATCAGAGGTACTGTGGGAAGAAAAGAGAAAACATGTTAATTTCTGGTAAATTCTGATGAATTAGTATCTCCAGTATCTTGCTGGTCATCAGAGGGAACTTGTACACATCAGTATTATACTCTACAAATGACCAAACCTCTCATGACGGTCCTGACGGAGCGAATAAGGTTCAGAAGTTGTGCTTTAATGCCAGGTTCATCTCCAAATCCTCCAATACTCTGCTCTGCTCCCCAGCCGACTGGAAAATTAGGTGTTTGTTAGTTACAGAGTCAAAAGTTTACATACACCCTTGCAGAATCTGCTAAATGTAAATTATTTTACCAAAATAAGAGGGAGCATACAAAATGCATGTTATTTTTTATTTAGTACTGACCTGAATAAGATATTTACATGTAGTCCACAAGAGAAAATAATAGTTGAATTTATAAAAATGACCATGTTCAAAAGTTTACATACACTTGATTCTTAATACCGTGTTGTTACCTGAATGATCCACAGCAGTTTTTTGTTTAGTGATAGTTGTTCATGAGTCCCTTGTTTGTCCTGAACAGTTACACTGCCCACTGTTCTCCAAAAAAATCCTTCAGGTCCCACCAATTCTTTAGTTTTTCAGCATTTTTTGTGTATTTGAACCCTTTCCAACAATGACTATGATTTTGAGATCCATCTTTTCACACTGAGGACAACTGAGGGACTCATATGCAACTATTACAAAGGTTCAAACACTCACTGATGCTCCAGAAGGAAATCTCATTAAGAGCAGGGGGTGTAAACTTTTGAACAGAATGAAGATGTGTACATTTTTCTTATTTTGCCTAAATATCATAGTTTTTTTTCCCCATTTAGTACTGCACTTCAGAAGCTACAGAAGATACTTACATGTTTCCCAGAAGACAAAATAAGTTAAAGTTACCCTGTTCTTTAAAATTCAAGAAGTTTTCAAAAACTAAAAATATCCAACGCTATTTCATGGCCAATTCGTACATATTTTATGAGGTGTCTTATTCATACAACTTCACTTATAAGATTTTGTATGATTTCTGTGATGGTTAAGTTTAGGTGTGATTCTTTGTACGAAGTCCTACGAATTTGCCACCTCATAAAATATGTACAATTTTTCATGAATTTTATGAATTCATATGAATTATCCACCTTGTCAAAAATGTACGAATTGCCATAAGATCTGGTCGAAACTTACCACATTTCCAACTAAACAACAGAAGTACAATTATAGATATCAACAACCATGCTGTTCCTTTATATACACTACCAGTCAAAAGTTTTTTAACAGTAAATTTTTAATGTTTTTTAAAGAAGTCTCTTCTGCTCACCAAACCTGCATTTATTTTATCTAAAGTACAGCAGAAACAGTAAAATTGTGAAATATTTGTACTATTTTAAATAACTGTTTACTATTTAAATACATTTTAAAATGTTATTCCTGTGATCAAAGCTGAATTTTCAGCATCATTACCCCAGTCTTTAGTGTCACATGGTCCTTCAGAAATCATTCTAATATTCTGATTTGCTAACATTTTATATTAGTAGTATTAAATGTTGTTGCTGAAAACAGCTGAGTATATTTTGTCCAGGGTTCTTTGATGAATAGAAAGTTCAGAAGAACAGCATTTATCTGAAATAAAAATTGTTTGTAACATTATAAATGTCTTTATCATCACTTTTGATCAGTTTAAAGCATCCTTGCTAAATAAAAGTATGGTGTATAGGTTTTTTGTATTGTTATTATTTCAAATAAACGCTGATCTTTGGATCTTTCTATTCATCAAAATCCTGAAAAACATGTACTGAGTGGTTTTAATTATTGTTAATAACAATAGAAATGTTTCTTAAACAGCAAATCAGCATATTAGAATGATTTCTGAAGGATCATTTGACACTGAAGACTGGAGTAATGATGCTGAAAATTCACAGGAATAAACTACATTTTAAAATATATTAAAATTATTTAAAAAATTATTTAAAATAGCAAAACAAAACAAAAAAAGTACAGTTTTTGCTATACTTTGGATCAAATAAATGCAGGCTTGGTGAGCAGAAGATACTTCTTTAAAAACATTAAATATCTTACTGTTCAAAAAACGTTTGACTGGTAGTGTGCCTGTTTCTACGTTTATTACATTAATGTTGTTTTATTTCAAATGAAATTTTAAGTTTAGACTTAACTGTAATCATTAATATTTTAAAATCTTATTGTTTTAGAGAAATGGTATAGCCATTGACGTTATTAAATAACATAAATATGTATGGGAATTATATAGTGATCGAAAACTCGTTTTTCTAAATAGCAGTTCTGCACCAAACAACTTCATGAGCTGCTGATGCATTTATAAACATGTTTTTATTTCAAATATACTATTCATGTAGGCACATTTACAGTAAGTTATATGATACTGGTGAACTGCTACAGAAAACAACAAGCAATTCCGACTCCTGTTTTTAAAAAGAAATATGTTATAATTGCCTATGTCAACATTTTGCCTACCATTTTCATATTCTATAATCCCCTGTACATTTAGGAGGCGTCAACTCTAACGTTAGATTAGCAAACCATATACACGCAGATATTAACACGACAAAACAACCATATCGTCATACTTAAGAATAAAATACAATCCTAACAACTTACTTTTACTGAGAAACCTCTCTTCGTGGAGAACTGCGATGGCATTAGTGAATAATATCGCTGTTTGAATCAGTGCGTACAGTGTGAACGCCATGTTGGCACTATTATGCTGACGTAAAAGAGCTTGCGTCGCACGGAATTACGTCACAGACGCGCCGCAAGAGGTTTAGATCGACAAGAGTCGAAAAAGCAAAATGTTACTTAAGCTTTTTTACTATTAACTATTAAATAGTAAAAATAGTATTATATTTTTAAATTTGCCACGTTTTGTACCCAGCAAACAAATGAATCATGTGTACTTACCGAATCGTTTTTTGAGACATTGTAGATATTTTTGTACCTTTGAACCACAACCTATTTTTTATTTACTGATGTAACATTACAATATAATTATTATATATTTTATCAGAACATGTAATAGTAATAAAACAGTATAATAATGCAGGAAATAATTAGTAAAAAGAATATAGTATGCCTAACTGAACTATATATATATAGCCTATGCGATTATATAATTAAATTCGTTTAATAATTAAATAATATATTTGACAAATAGTAGAACAAATCATGTAGGTTTAATTCAACACACATACAAAATCAATGTAAACCTTACAAATTCACACAAATGTTATGTTTCATATATTTTATATCTATAATTTTCTTTTGTTAAATTGTATTATGCTTGTGATTTTTAAAGTGCCATAAGCAAAAAAGATGAATGGTCTTTTTCATATTATAGACTTTTAATTATCCACATAAATAGTAGAGAAACTACAAGAACATATTTAAATACATTTGCATGAACAGTTAATAATAACATTTTTAAACGTGTGTTTATGTCAGTGTTGTATTTAAACAGGCAAAACAAGAAAGGTTGCTCTTAGACATCAGCCACAGTACAGAGCAACCCGTTCCCTCCTCCTTTTGTACATTTACAACCTATAGCTAATATCATTGTACAGTTTGCTGTTATCAATAAACAAGTGAATGCATGGGTAATAAATAACTTAAATAAGTTCATAAATAATCAAAGTGGGGTTACTGTACAGGAAATACGTCAAATGAACTCTAAATCATTGGTAGATGCATTTTATAGTACTGTGTATCAGTCAGTACACTGATGCCATTTGGTTTGATTGGAGAGATGGACATTGTTGAGGTGATCCGTCAATGGCAGCGTTCAACATTTTGATCCGGTGAACAGGCTGCTTTCGTTGTGCTTGATGGTTCCTCATAGAGATGGGGGTGATTTCACCTCTTTGTGTCAAAAGATGTTGAGAGCAGCTTGATTTTGTTTCAAACGAATTTACCTAAAACATACAAATATAACAACTGATATAGACACTGTGATTTCTCAAAGTAATCAAGGACGTCAAACATCAAAAATGATTGTCATCAGACAAATTAGTGGTATTTGTAATATAAAATCACGAAACTTAAAATAAATCAGCAATAGATTTTACTGAATAAACACAAATTATATTCTTACTTGATGAAATAACTTTGATACTTACCATTTAGCTTTTGTTTAGATGTGTCCCGACCTTTTCTTTTCTAATGATGTTTGCATAGGGAATCTAAAAATAACAATAATAATAATTAATAAATAAAACATTATGGAATCAATAACTACTTGGACTCTCCATCAACAGAATACAACATTTATCCTATCCGCCTTTTTAGGAAATATATCATTTATCTAGAGAAGGGACAGGACTAAATTTGCTTAATAAAAGAGTGTTTAATGAAATGTGTGTCCCAAATATTTTTATAATGTAGTAAATACATTATAATACATTTCTTTCTTTAGTTTATTTATTTATTTATTTATTTATTTTTTGTCTATTCTGCTCACCAAGGCTGCATTTATTTTACAGTAAAAAAAAAAAACAGTAAAATTGTAAAAAATGTCAATTTAAATAGGTTTTTTAATAATTCAAATGCTATATATATATATATATATTGCATTTGAATATATTTAAAAATGTAATTTATTCCTGTCATTTCAAAGCTGAATTTTCTCCATCATTAATTCATTCTTTAGTGTCATCTTTATTGTCACATGATCTTTCAGAAATCATTCTAATATGCTGATTTTCTACTCAAGAAACATTTTGGATTATTATCACTGATTATTTTTGAAAATATATTTTCAAAGTGTGATACATTTTTTCATGATTCTTTGCTGAACATAAAGTTTAAAAGAACAGCATTTATTTGAAAAAGAAATATTTTGTAACATTATAAATGCATTTACTTTCACTTTTATTAATTGTATGCATTCCTAATGAATAAAAAAGTAATACTTTAATAAAAAAAAAGGTATTTTTAATTAAAAAACCTTTTACTCATGACTATATGTGACCAGTCATAAAGGTTTTTTTTTTTTTTTTCATCTGAGATCTGAATAAATGTATGGTTTGTAAAGATAGGACAATATTTGGCTGATATACAACCATTTGAATATCTGCAATCTGAGGGTGCAAAAAAATATCTAAATATTGAGAAAACCGCCTTTAAATTTGTCCAAATGAAGTTCTTAGCAATGCATATTACTAATCAAAATGAAGTGTTGATATATTTACAGTAGAACATTTACTAAATATCTTAATGGAACATGATCTTTACTTAATATCCTAATGATTTTTGACTTAAAAGAAAAAGCAATAATTTTGACCCACTGAATTTTTGGCTATTGCTACAAATATACCTGTGCTACTTAAGACTGATTTTGTGCTCCAGGGTCACATATTGTACTTTATTGCTTAAACATGTGGTGATATGACACCGAAAGGAAGCTTGCATCTTCCAAACTTCATTATCTATTCCTTCCTATAGTTTTCTGCATTACAGAAGTTCAGCTTTCAATCTGTCACACTGTAATCTCTCCTATATGATCTCCCCTGGCTTGACGGATGGTGTTGAACTGAAAGAACACACAGTGGCAGTCTGCCAGCATCATCCATGTGTTAAAACACAGATGCACCAGTGATTGATGCCGCTGCGCTATGCAATGTTGAACCAGTTCTAGACAACAAAAGATTAGGAGACACCAGATCCTGCTGCTTGTCTGCTGCTTATCTTATATTTCTACTTTAACGTAGATTTAGCCTGTTACAGCAGATTACTAATATAACAGAGCTGCATGTGGGATATTTGTATGATTCAAAAGCAAATTAATCAGATGGGAAATTATGACCTTATTGTAGAGGATGCTAGCAGACAACTCCTTACCATCTGTAACTGCTGCACCATTTCTTCCCTGTAAGCCAGTTCCCTCTTCATTTGGTCCTGAAAGTTATCTGTAGGATGGCCAGATATGGGGTATTAAAACAAAAGCATCTATGTTTATATATAAATCGTTTGAAAAATAGATCATTATGAAGTTATAATGACTTATTGATCGTACAAAGTAGGTTTTTCACATGCAAAATCGTGATGATAAAACTTGTAAGGCGAACTAAGGACACTTACGGAAAACTGGAAATGGAGAGCTGCCTTTCAGAGCGTGAAACTCCTGCTCCAGTCTCCTCCGTAAATCTATCTGTTCAAGGAGAACTTTCTGGAGTTCCTCTGAAGGACAGATTAGATGATAAATCAAGATCAGACCCTGAGCTGTGCCCAAAATATCAACTATTACATCTAAAGCACTTGCAAAAATGTGTTTTAAACTTGTTGCAAAAGTTTGGGGTCAGTAGGGGTTTTGAAAGTTTTAGGAATAAGTCTCTTCCGCTCACCAAGGCTGCATTTATTTGTTTAAAAATACAGTAAAATTATGAAATATTGTTACTATTTATAATAGACATTTCCTATTGTAATATTTAGTAAAATGTCAATCATTCCTGAGATCAAAGATGGATTTTCAGCATCGTTGCTTCAGTCTTCAGCGTCACATAATCCTTCAGAAGTCATTCTAATATGCTGTTTCGCTGTTCAATAAATATTTCTGATATGTTGAAAACATATGTGCTGCTTTGTTAAATATAAAGTTGAAATTTTAAAATCACATTTTTGTACCATTATAAATGTCTTATAAATGCCTTGCATTGCATTTCATTCAAATATGTGTCCCTGGACCACAAAACAAGTCATAATACCGCATCGAGATACTATTTGAAAATCTGGAATCTAAATATTAAGAAAATTGCCTTTAAAGTTGTCCAAATGAAGTTCTTAGCAATGCATATTACTAAACAAAAATTTAATTTTGATATATTTACCATGGGAAATTGACTAAATATCTTCATGGAACATGATCTTTACTTAATACCCTAATGATTTTTGGCCTAAAAGAAAAATTGTCAATTTTGGATCCATACAGTGTATTTTTGCTACTTACAACTGGTTTTGTAATTTAGGGTCACATTTAAATCTTACTGACCTCAAACCTTTGAACAGCAGTGTAAATATATTCTTTAATGAAGTCTTTGCTTGTCATCTCACCTTTTTCCATGTTCTCAACATCCTTCTTGAGCGATACAGGAGAGTTCGGGTCTTGGCTTTGGTCTGCTGAGCAGAAAAGAAGATTTTTTTAAAAACAAAAAATAACTGAAGATTTATAAAACAATGCAAGCATCCACCGATGTCATCTGCGACATCTGTGGAGTTGTGTTTATAATAACTAACACGCATCATGCAGTTCTACTAGCAACCAGTAGATGTCAGTCTGACAATGCAAAGTGGCTTTGGCTTACAAAGTGAAGTACAAAATATAATACTATTTTGCTGGAGTGAGGAAATGCTATTCATATATTACAAATATGGTGGTTGCATATGTACTGTAAACAATAGAATGAAAATTATATATTTGACTTCGCTAACAAAATATCTGATTAGTCCATTCAAATGCAGTCATTAAAGAGCCCTTACGATTTTCCAATATCCTGTGAAATTGTGAAAACAGCTGATTTCATTATATAACTGCGCTACTGAATCAGGAAATAATTCGAAACAGTTTTGATTGCGATCCTTAGGAGTCGGTACGTCCGCGCGGCACGTCCGCCGCCTGTGTTTTTGTGTCTATATTGCAAATGGCTCAAATAAAGTGATCCAACACGTTGGTATAATCTTCCCCTCATTCGACCGTCTCTCTCGCTCTCTCTCTCTCTTCTCATTTCCCGTCTTGCCTCCTTAAGCCGAACAAGGCGTTCCTCATTTGGAAAGCGGTCTTGTTCTCGCTCTCCTCCTCTCTCTGTCTCATTTGACAAGCAAATTTGCAGACAGTGCCTGAGGATAACAACCTCGTTTGACAGTCAATTAACCGTGAATAGTCAAAGCCAAGGCAGTTTGCATTATATAAATGGAAAATTAGATTATTTTTTTTTCTCCTCCCTCCCAAGAAACAGAACTATCTTTAAGACACTGCCGTTAGACTCTTTGGAAAATCAGAAGTTCTAATCACGTTTCCCAGTAGCCCCTCGGAGACATTTAGCAATCAGGCAAAGGTGGTTTCATTTAATTTGTTTCATGTAATTTTTTCAAATATATTATACGTTATATGAGGAGATCATTATCGGCTAGATAATATAAATGTTGCCTTAGATGTCATAAAACACTTTTAATGTCTTTCTGACAGATAAAAGGCAATAAGCTATGATCTTTCTAATGGAAGATTTTGCCAAGCAAAAGGCAATTATTTCCGTCTGATATTGTTCAAATGGTGATTGTCACCTTCCTGCCGTTGAGCTGATTGTCTTCCTGAACTGTTATGGCTCCCTACAGAACACATTTTCCCAATGACATTGTGACGAGAGCTGCTCCATTTTAAGAGTGCGACGAGAGTATATTCCATCCCGTATCTTTTATATTTAGATTAATCCTAATATCCTTGCAGGGATGGGCTAGCTCTGCTGCGCAAATTATTTCGCGGCCCTCTTGCTGTAAGTGCCAGATGTAAAGCTGAGATAAAGTGCCGTGCGTTCTTACTTGGATTCTCCCGCCAATATTCGGGTGGCGACGTTTCTGTCTCTGGGACGAAAAAGCTGCTTTGCTCTTTGTTGTCATCTGAAAGAAAGAAAAATTCAAATGTAAATGCATGCACATTTTTAAATTGTACAATAATAATTGGTTTTAATATATAACTATGTTACTACAATGTAATAAGACATATATTACTATCTTACTACTATTTTGCATTAATTTCTCACCTGAGATGGTGGTTTTGTTTTTGCTTGCATACGCCGGTAGCCCATCGTCTCTGCTCTTGTGAGTCTGCAACCATAAAACACCAGCGATGTCTGATTAGAACTGATTCATAACACCAGGCCAAAGGTTGAACATAGAGCAACAAAATATATCAGTCAGCCAAAAGCACAGAATTGATTAGCCTTGAGAATGACAACGCTGTTATATTTTATATATGATTCTGATGTTTGCTCGACTTTGGCGTGCTACCGAGTTCCTCTAGATAAATCAGCACAACGGTGTGTGCGCTAAGGCTAATTGCTAGAGAATTCCCGTTCCGATCGCTGTCGCTCTTCCCGCTCTGTCTGTTAATGTAGCGTCAGAGGGTTAAAGATTAAAAGGGCTAATAGGCAGAAGTGACAAAGGGGAGCAAACATAATGTCGCCATTAAACAAAACACGACTGGGCTTATTAGGAGGGATCAAAGAGCTCTGAATATTTCATTTCTGCTGGGAACACAGGCTATCAATCTTGTTATGCATATGGACCCTGCCAGCCAATGGCCCGCATTTAAATAATTAGTTAAAGTGCCTGGAGGGAATATTTACATTTCTGTACGCTGCGCTTTCCTCCAGCGAGCCGTGAACGGGGCTGGGTGGACTGACAGCGCGGCTGGTTTTGTCCTCTGCTGAGGTCTCAGCGGGAACCGTCGGGAAGGAGGGTGGATCTTTGGCCTGATCCCCCACGCTGCTGTCGGGAAGCCCACGCATGTGCAGGCCGCAAGGCTGCGGGGGCGTCTGTTCTGCATGGCTGGCGAAATCCTCCTGTTCCTCATCCTGCTTCGTCTCAACGTCCACTTCCTGCTCCTCGTCGCTTTCTCCGCTGTCGCTCTGGTAGCTGCAGCTGGTGCCAGGAGAAAGGTGCCTCTCCGGACCAAAGTCCTCCAGGCTGCCGTGGAGCTTGGCGATGCTTTCCGTGTCTTTGACCACTGGGCGAAAGGCGGAGTGGTAACTGGCTTTGCGGGCTTGCAGCGAGGGAGCATCTAGCAGCTTTAGCCAGCCCTCTGGGGCTGGTCGGAGGTCGGATGTCACAGGCGGGCAGTCGCTCTCGAACAGCCCGGATCTTGGGTTCGTTTCCAAGCCCGAACTGGCATCGCCCTGTTCAGACAAATCCAAAAAGGCTTGTCTGAGGGACGGACTCTCTGTGAGGGAGGAAAGGGCATTAGGTTGGGGTTGGAGGTAAGTGGGCACCGGGATGCCCCCAGTTGCCCGTGGGGGCCAGAACATGCAAAAGGGTGGGTAAAAAGCGTCCTTGCGACCGGGCCAAAGGAGTCCTGAGAGGCCACTGTTTTTCTGTCCGTTGGTTGCCTCAGAGTCATCCTTCTTCTGCGGGCACAGCCCGAAGGCTGGAAAGGTGTAGGGGCTGGGGAATAGCGACGTCGTCGGGAACTTCTGCAACATTCCAAACCCTTTACTAGGGACTGGAATGACCGGGTAACTGCGTGGGGCCTTTCGTGGCAAGAGGCTGTTGGTGTCCAACTCGTCATCGTCCTCATACCGGCCTCTCTTCTGGGCCAGCTCCGGAGAAATCATGTGGGGCAGAACTGAGTTCACAGCCTTGATGGAGCCCATAGATGAGCAGTTAGAAGACGGAAGCGCCCTCTTGCGACTTCCTCCGTTGAACATGGCTTTTACGTCCTCCCAGGCAAACATCAGGTCCTCCGGTGACGTTTTGTCTGTCAGTTTAAGGTGCCGACGCCAGGAGTTGAAGTTAGCGGCGTCTGGCTGTGTGTACTTGGCCTCGGGTGTGCGGTGTGAGTGGAAGATGAATTTGTTAGGGGAGAAGTACATATTACAGTAGGAGCACTTGATGCATTTGGCCCGGGAGCTGTTGTAGCGCGCCGGGATGAAACTTCCCCGGCAGCCCCAAGCGCATTCATGCATCACGTCGAATGCGAAGTTGTCTGGCAGCTTGGGTGGAGAGTTCTCACCCAGGAAGGACTTGCAAAGTCGCTCTGCTTCCCGTTTGGTGATCATGCCGCAGCGGCGGGAGGAAATGGGCATGGCGCCCGCCCGCCGGAGGATCTCGAGCTGGACTGGGGTGCACTGCACGCAGGTGATGCCCAGAGCCACTCTGCGATTGTGGATCTCGTTGTAGCTGTAGTTCTTTAGCAGGGTGTTGGATATCTGAGCCAAGCATAAACGCTCTTGATTGTCAATCACCAGCGAGACAATAGGCACCCCGTAGAGGATGACCTGCCCAACTTGGTTGGGCTTAAGAGAGGATCTTGGAGGCGTGAGCGGCTCCTGCTGAAATGAACTCGGTGGGGTGGCCATCACAATGTCGTTTGGTCCAGGCAGAAGACTCTTTTCCATTAAGAGACCACTGAATGGAGATGTTTGTCTGTAAACACATTTTAAAAGGTTAAGTGATAAATAAAAATACTGTGAAGAAATCAAAGAGAAAAGATTTAAGTGCATTAATACATTTATGTACAGTGCACTTTAAAAAAAAAAAAAAAGGTTCCAAAAGTATGTTTTTGCAGCAATGCTACAAATGAACCATTTTGGTTGCCCAAAGAACCTTTTAACGAAAAGTTCCTAAAAGAACCATTTTTGACTACAAAGAACCTTTTCTGCATTTGAAATGTTTCATGGATGTTCATGGTTCTTCACAGAACCATTGATGCCAATAAAGAACCTTTATTTTTAAGAATGTATATTACTCTTATAAAAGTTATTACATCATGTGGCATAGTTATTAAATCGAAACTATACCAAAAAAGTGAGAATTAACCAACGTGCATAATTAATGCAAAGCCTTTTTTCATATGCCAGACACATGTTGTTTTTAGATCAGAATATGATGCGGGAGAAATAAAAACCCATTTAAAGAAAAATGGCAATGATGAAATAAAAACGCTCTCCTTGTACAGAGGGAGAGAAAATGAAGATGCTAATAAATACGATCGCAAATGAAAGAAAACGAATTAATATTTGAATTAAAGATCTAAACCAGCCAAATGCAGTGATTTATTTTATTTCATAAAGACTGATACATTTGTTGTCTCTGTGTAAAAATTGCAAAAAGAAAAAGCTAATGTTTTTAATACTGTGCAATTATTTTACACTATTTTTGATCGCTTTAATAACGTTTGGAAAAATAAAATATAGCGCAATTTGGAGACGGTTTAAGCTGATTATTCTCTAGAATGTTCTGTCGGCCTCACCGTTCTGTTCCGACTTTTTTTCCTTCTTAAATACAGAATACATGTCGCTTTTTAGGTTTAGGACATGTATCATATAATACGCTTATAATAGCCTAATAATACTAGTAGTAATAATAATAATAATAGATTTATCATAAAATATAAATATAAATGTGTCTCTACACTTTCACTTTTTACTTCTTTAGCAAAAGTCATTTAAAAAGCCTAAACCTAAACAAAAACACCATTTTTAGACGGACTTGGAGATGACAAAAAGTTTAAGTATTTTTCTTACCTCCGCGCTCTGTCGGAGATGTCCAAACGCTACAGAATTCAAATCATGTCGCAGCCTACTCCACATCCGAAATTAGAAATTCGCTTTCGAAGACGGCCAACGACAGCGCAAACTTTATAAATACGAGCACGATAAATGGACAATATCACGACAGGCTCCTTTATCGAGTCCGGTATCAGTAGTAACAGTAGTGAAAGCGCGAATAAGCGCGCCTCTCACACACTGGCTCTTATTGCCGGAGCGAGATGTGAGTGATTGGCGTGGCTCTGCCCCTCTGAAGAGCCAATGACGTTTCACTAACTGCCACTCAAACACACTAAAGAGAAGCTCCGACAGGAGCCGCAGGGTGATGCCGAGCCGAGCGCCGAGCGCCTGGAGTTCAAATCTGAATTAGGGGGAAAAACACACGAGAACCAGCCGTGTGCATTTAGTGTAACAGCATGGAGAAATAGAGAAATTGCTTTATAAATAAAATCTGTTAGCTACTTTAAAACATTAAGCAGTAACACGCCGAAAACATGTAGGCAAGCCTAAACCAAAACATTCTCCCACATAATTTAAAATAGGCTATGGATTAATCGCACGTTATTTTGTAGCCTAGGTTGTAGGCTATTTTAAGAGCCAAACGAACGAAACAAATTTGAATATCATATTAATAGAATGACGTAGAATAAAAATAAAATATGTAATGTTTTGTCGGTTTTTAATTGTTTAGGCTACTTTCCCCGAATATGACGTTTACTTTTTGATTAATTGTTTTAAAAGCCGTAAAAGTAGCCCAACCTAATAATCATAGCCTACCTTTTTTTTAAATGTAAAGAGTTGTTTTTATTAAGGCGTTATCATTCTTTATGAATATCTGCATCGCCACACGCTGAAACTGTCCAAACTGTCACGCAATATTGAGCCAATTTCCACGCGTTCATAAATCAAGCGAAAGGGGACAAATGTCGGCATGTCATTTTTTCATCATTATGAGGATAATACATGGGCTGTACGTACTGAATCGACCACAACTGAGAATAAAACTAATCGCTTGATGCCAATGACACGTTGTCCGACAAACTCTCATCAATAACAATTACTATTATGTTAAAAATGCCAGCATTTTTTTTTTTTTTTTTTAATAGTAGCAGGCTAGAAAAATAAAATTATTTTCTGAAAGGGTTTTAGCCTATTTGAAATGTCGGCATTTAAAGATTCTAATAACATTGCACGTATTTATTCTACGAATATTGGGCTTAATTGTGACGTTTTCATTTTGCCGTGATAATAGAATTAGTACAAAAGGTCAAGTGTTTTGAAAAGCCAAGTCAAATTGACAGCAAAAGAGGGTCCCATCTGCAGCCCCCTAAACCTCATTTAGATCCCATCCCGCTGGCTTTTGTCTCCCAATAGCCAAAGTGCACCTCGTACGACCCCTCATCCCATTACAGGAATATGAAAAAAATATGATATTATAGATACACTTCAAATTAATTGCTAACACTGTAGAATAAAGCTCGTTCAGCATTTAAATTTGAATAAATATTAGGCCTACCTCACACCAATAATTGTAATATTAAAATCGCATACAACTTTGGTTGGTGTTTGTATTTTCATATATGAATTTATATCAGCTACTAAACAGTTATGTATTGTTCATGTTATGTTTATGTCTTATTAGCAGTGAAGTAAAAAAATAACTAAAAAGGTTTATGTTTATTAGACCGTTTATTGAGCAGTTAACATGTAGGCCTTAAATCACACTTCATGTCTGCTTGATGCATTGAACTTCATCTATATGTATGTTAACCCTACTGTGAAATTAATCATGCGTTTAAAAAATTACTTATGTGACCTGTCAGGGTCAATACAGACGAGAAAAAGGGAGAACTTAATAGCTACAAGAATAGGACATTACACGCCAAATCCATCATCTAACCAAATATACCTCAGGCAAACTGTTGTGTTTTAAAACAAATGAAACATCTTCACTTTCCAAAGCAGGTTTACATCAATGAATCCGGCTGTAAAGACTCCTCTCTGACCTATAATTGTCACGAACAGAAAGTCCCACAGTACACTGCGGTCTAAATAGGCCTAAGTACACTGTCCTACATTATAATCCTTATTTAATGCTGGAGGTCTATCAGAAAATTGCAAGACTAAATGCCGCTGTGAAGACTTATCAAGCAATATCATTTAAATACAATCTGGTAGAGCATTCGTGGATGTTTTTCCCTTGATTGCATGAAACTGTTACCTGCATATAGTTCAATATGCTGACTTCCAGTAGTCTATAATGGACAGAGTATATTTTATTACTGTAAGGTAATCAGACTCCATATATCTTTTGATTGAACGGTGATACAGAAGACAGTATTAGACAGGTAAATAGGGTTAGAAGTCGATACAGTGTGGTGCCACACACAGACTTTATGGAATTATGATATATGTATGATTTCATTAAATTGCAAGGAAACAAGGAATCATGTTCAATAAGATTCATTCTTAAGTAATTAATGAAGAGTGTGAGATGCAAATAAGGTTTTCATTTAAACATTCCTCAAATTAAAATTTAACAATCGAAAAATGAATTAGTTTTGTTTAAATATCCAAGACATTTTGTGTCATACCTTTTCCAAAGCTCAGGAGAATCGTGTTTTCTGTTTTCAGCTCACCTTCTGCAGCATCAGTCAATCCCTGAAACGGTCAGAAACATATTTTAGCCTTGAACAGTCATAAATTACAGAATTTTTAGTGTCCTTCATGCCTCAGGAGAGTTTGATTGATAGCTTCATTCGTGTTCATGAAATTATAATAATCTTTTGTAACACTAGTGACCTTCTTGACGAAAATAATAAATAAATACTATTTACGACTATTTTTGGTTGTGAGATTAAAACAATGAACTACATTATTAAAAGTTGTTTTTTTTTCCTCTGTCTTAAGCTCCTCCCATTCTTTGAATATTAGAGGGTGTTTGTAAAATATACCGGCCTAAATACAAAGAAATTACGAATATAACCTGCCATCACAATGTATTCAATTAAGTTTTGTTTTTAATACATTTTCGTTAAAAAAAAGGTCTGACAAATAAATGCATGACAAGACAAAACAAAACAGCTGCCTTTTTGTAAACCTGGTGATATTATTATGAAGCGTAACAGTAGATAGTTGAACATCTTACAATAGATATTTATCTAGTCGTCTACTGAAAATGTAAGCATTAAGAATTAATTGCCGTTTTAAATGTTTAAAAGTAAAATCAAAGCGATTCAAAAGTTTTAATGTTCAGTGTTCGTTGCACTTTATTTCGGCCACATATTAAATTATGACGGTGATTGATCTGAAAAACTGAAAACTACAGAAATTATTGTGACAGTTACGAACGATTTTGATAAAAACATTTTTTAAATGTTTGTTACTGCAAAACGATAAACACTCCTGAACTTTCAGACAAACACGTAAGAAATGTTCGTACCAAATCTTTTCATTTTAGAGGTTATTTTGACTGACATTTACATCCAAATACAAGCATGAATAAATACCCAGAAGATAGAAAAATACTGACAGCTTTGATCACAATCCACAACTGACGTTGTACGTTTTTTTTTTTTAAATAACGAACAACTAAGAAACTAAACGTAGGCTTATATAAAACACAAACGCGACCATTCAGTCATTAAAGATAGTGTTTTATATTTAACACCATTTTAAAAACTTTAAAAACGCATTGAAAAAGCTCAAGCTTTTACCTCACACGCACCACGCGATAGCGGCGTGTCTCGCTGCTCCTCGAGATGACGCGTCGCGCGTTTCTCGTCTTTTTGTAAAATATTCCAAGTTCAGGCTTTAGATATACAGCTCTGTGTCTGACAGCGAACTGATGCTGTCGTGCTCTATTGAATCACTCCGAGTCAACCGCGTGAAGAGTGAAAGCAAATATAAAGGCATCTGCTGTGCATTGCTCTCCTGCTCTGGAGACGCGCTTGAGAAATGTGTTCATTGCAGCCGGTGCTGTCATTGAACTTCACATCCCAAAGAATCTCAAAGAGGTGGGGCTCTTTACAGGATGAGAACATGGATAATGGCATATCATGTTTGATCTTTGCTGTAGGAAAGTTGGGAAGGAAAGTATCTGTTTTTTACAGATTGCGACTGAACCTTGATAATCTAAAAATTCATGCCATTGTCAAAGAGATCTGAAAACTTTAATCCTTTATCATGAAGAATGTTTTATAGGAAAAAAAATGCAACCGAGGCATTATTGTTTTTTTGTTTTGTTTTGTTTTTTACGTTCTCAGGAATTATACACCTTAATGGAAATGTATTTGAGTTAATCATCATACATACACTATATGCAGACTGGGGCTAGTTGTCACACAATATTTCTGAGGGTAAGTTTATGTTTGAAAGTCAAATTCTGTATAGATACAAACCCTAAAATCTTAAGACAGGAAATTATTAGTTATTGGCAAAGAAAAAGATACAATTTGTTAAACTGAAACACTATATGCAAAAAAATCATGCAAACTTCTAAAATGCAACTTATGAATTTGTAAGACAGAAAGGACTAAATTCACCACAATTATTCCAATATACAGTTTAGAACTAAATTTTTTTTTTTTTTTTTTTTGAGAAAAATACAAAAATACTTCCATAACAGATATAAATGATAACTAAAGTTGTTCAAATGGTTCAAACAGGTCAGCTGCTGGTCAGCTTCCTTTACTGGGTTATTAACTGGTGTCAGTTTGCTTAGCAAAGCAGAGTAAGATACACCAATGACTGTAATTTACACTGCCTGGTGAGTCTAAGCTCCTGTATCCCATTATTAAATGAATAAACTACATACTTAAATTCAGCTCAGTTCTTCAAGACACACTGCAGTGAGACTATTTAATAAAATATAACAGAGAAGAGCTGCTGTGATTAACTTTTATACCTAATTTTAATGAGTGTAATTACACTGTATAAAGTTAGAATGTGCATTTGTTACATGTATGATACATTTCAACCTGCACTCATAAAAATAAAGGTTCCTCATTGGAATCACATATCAAACATTTCCAATGAACGAAACATTCTGTATAGTGGAGAAAAAAAAATGTTTTTCAGATTATTAAAATGTTTTTCACACTAAGAGAGACAGAGAAAAAGGTTCACTAAAGGTTCTTTAAGGAACTAAAAATGGTTTGACATCGCTGTGAAAACCTTAACCTTGTGACTATTAAAATTGACTTTTGTTGGTGTAATCCAACATTTAAATAATATTAAATAATAATGTTACTTTTTTATTGTGGATGCTGCCACATCTTAAGTATGTTTGAAGTTTAAAAGATACAACTTTTATATACTGTATGCCTGAAATCATGGATTATAAATTGAATTACATTATAGACATTCATTGACTATGTTATAGATCAGATTCTAGATGTATTTTAGATGTAGATTGCTACAGTATAGACAGATGAGGTCAAAAGTTTACAAACACCTTGCAGAATCTGCAAAATGTCAATTAGTTTACCAAAATAAGAGGGATCATAGAAAATGCATGTTTTTTTTTTTTTTTAGTAATGACCTGAATAAGATATTTTCCATAAAAGACATATAGTCCACAAGAGAAAATAATAGTTTTACTTTTTAAAAATGACACAGTTTGAAAGTTACCTGAATAATCTACAGCTGTGTTTTTTTGTTTAGTGATAGTAGTTCATGAGTCCCTTGTTTGTCCAGAGCAGTTCAACTGCTCGCTGTTCTTCAGAAAAATTATTTTTAGCATTTTTGTGTATTTGACCCTTTCCAACAATGACTGATTTTGAAATCCATCTTTTCACACTGAGGACAACTGAGGGACTCATATGCAACTATTGCAGAAGGTTCAAACGCTCACTGATGCTTTAGAAGGAAACATGATGCAACCGGGGGAAGAACCAGGGGTGAAAACTTTTGAATTTAAAGATCAGGGTAAATTTAACTTATTTGTTTTCTAGGAAACAAAATAAGTAAGTATCTTCTGTAGCTTCTGAAGGGCAGTACTAAATGAAAAAAAAAAAAAAAAAAAAAGAAAAGATATAAATAAATTTAAAATAAAATTTTTTTTACACATCTTCATTCTGTTCAGAAGTTTACACCCCTGGCTCTTAATGCATCGTTTTTCCTTCGGAAGCATCTGTGAGTGTTTGAACCTTTAATAGTTGCATATGAGTCCCTCAGTTGTCCTCAGCGTAAAAAGATGGATCTTTTGTGTGTTGAATCATATTTTGTGTTGGATTGTCATCATTGAATGCTGTCCGGACAGTGAAAGGATGCAAAGGTCATAAAAAAGTGGCACAGGGTAAATCAGTTAAGCAAAACCTCCTAACCTCCACTTCCTTAATTACTATGCCGGTTGAGAGCAAGGCCTTTTATTGCCTTCATCATTAGCTCTTTCCAGCAGTCTAGGACAGGCTTCCTTTAAGGACCTCATTGACTCATTGATCAGTTGGCATCACTCTCAGCCGGCCTGCAGCATGTGAATGGGCCCGATCCCGGCCTGTCTCTCTCTGACTCGTTAAGTGCTCTTTTTTCTCTTCCTCTCACCACTGACTTGTAAAGAGCTTTTAATGCGGCTATTAGTGGAAGTGAACAGGAAGCGTGTTGAAAACGCGGCCCTTCATTATTTATGAGGAGGTTTAATTTGTTACTTAATCACCATTGTTTGGGCAAAGCAAGTTTGGCGTTAGTTGAGTAATCTGAGCAAAGACGAGGCTGAGGAGACAGGACGTCCAGGAATCGATTGGTCCTGTCGTAAATTAGCATACTGACATAGTATTGTTTGGTTGAATGTCAGTTTTGATCATTTCAATCATTATATTTTCACAATTAACACATATAAATTCTCAAGTAAATGCAGTTCTTTTAAACTTTCTATTCGTCAGATAACCTCGATAAAAATATATCATGATTTACATAAAAATATAAACTGTTTTCAACATTGACAATAATCAGAAATGTGTCTTGAGTAGCAAATCAGCATATTAGAACGATTTCTGAAGGATCATGTGACACTGAAGACTAGAGTAATGATGTTGAAAATTCAGCTTTGATCACAGAAATATATTATATTTTAACATATATTCAAACAGACAAATTGTAATAATATTTATCATTTTTAAATGTTTTTACTGTATTTTGGGATCAAATAATTACAGCATTGGTGAGCATAATCTTTCCAGCCTCAAATGTTTGAATGGTTGTGTATACTGATATTATTTGGTGAAAAAAAAATGGCTTACGTCAGAATGCCTTTGCTCTTTTGAGTCCTATTAATTGTGTAATCCCCTAATCCAGTTTTAATCCAGGGAAACATATAGGGGCAAATATGGGAGCAGAGATTAGATCACAGCTCATTGTTCACTGAGAATAACAAATCAACACTTTGAAGAGAGAAAACAGGTTGTTTTTCACAAAAGCAATATGTTGTAACTGACCCTCTCTCTGGTTCCCATCTATCATATTTGGAAAGTCAGTGACTGAAAAAAGAAAGAAAGAAAGAAAGAAAGAAAGAAAGAAAGAAAGAAAAAGAAAGAAAGAAAGAAAGAAAGAAAGAAAGAAAGAAAGAAAGAAAGAAAGAAACAAAGAACATTCACAATCATAGTGGTGCAAGTGGTAATAAAAAGGACAGATAGATAGACAGAATGGACATAATTGGATAGACAGATGGACAAACAGACAGAAGGACAGATTGGACATAATTGACAGACAGATAGATATATAGATAGACAGGCAGATTGGACATAATTGATGGACGGACAGACAGAAAAACAGATTGGACATAATTGACGGACAGATAGATTGACAGACAGACAGATTGGACATAATTGGAAAGACATATGGACGGACAGACACATTGGACATGATTGGAAAGACATATGGACGGACAGACAGATTGGACATAATTGGACAGACGAACAGAAAGACAGAAAGATTGGACATAATTGGATGGACAGATGGACGGACGAACAGAAAGACAGAAAGACTGGACATAACTGGATAGAAAAATGGATGGACGAACAGAAAGACAGACAGATTGGACATAATTGGATAGACAGCTGGATGGACGGACTGGCAGACAGACAGACAGAGAGACAGACAGACAGACAGACAGACAGACAGACAGATAGATAGATAGATAGATAGATAGACACACACACACACAGGCAGGTTGGACATAATTGAATAGACGGATGGATGGATGGATGGACAGACAGACAGACAGACAGACAGACCGACAGATTGGACATAAATGGATAGACAGGTGGACGAATGGACAGACAGACAGACAGACAGATTGGACATAAATAGATAGACAGGTGGACGGATGGACAGACAGACTGGACATAAATAGATAGACAGGTGGACGGATGGACAGACAGAAAGAAAGACAGACAGGCAGACAGACAGACAGACAGACAGACAGACAGACAGACAGTTTGAACATAAATGGATAGACAGGTGGACGGATGGACAGAAAGACAGACAGATTAGACGTAATTGACGGAAGGACGGACCGGTAGGCAGACAGAGATAGATAGATAGATAGATAGATAGATAGATAGATAGATAGATAGATAGATAGATAGATAGATAAATAGATAGAAGAGTGTAGTGTTTGGTAATCAAACACAAGCAGTCATTAGCACATCTAATTATTTACAGAACACACATCAGAGCATGTCTGTGCTGTTTAAATAAACACTGTCATTAGCTGTAAACAGAGACAATAACAAACACATGAAATTAATCTGAACTGCTGCTCACTACATGGAAAACATTCAGTGAGTGAAGAAGCATATAGACGAATCAGCACATAATACCCATCACTGCTGTCATGGACAGGATTAAAACCATGACACTCACAAAGACACTGTCTGTTGTTTTTGATATTCACACAAACAAGCTGATGTCATATGACAATCAATGCTAAATTGTTTTTCATATTTTCTTGTCATTAAGAAGATTACATGTGTATCAGAAATATATCTCTAATCTGTTATGTGTTTAACGATGATGGAAAACTGTGTTTACATGTGTATGCATCACACATAACATGCCTGTTAGTTGATATTTCACAGATTAACTGACAAATATTAATGATATTACAGTGGGGCACAACAAATATCAATCAAATATAACAATTTAAGTATATGAAAAAAGACATTTATACAATTAGTTTAAGCTTTTGCTTTAATAATAAATATTAGTTTTGTACACAAATAGAAATTGTGGCAACATTTAATTTGATTAAATTTATCTTATTTTGAGTTGGACCAAAACACACAGACATATAAATATATGAACTAATGTTGTATTTGCCTTTATGTAAATATGTTATTGTTTTTGAACATCCCAATGAACATGCTTGTTGCTATGCACACTTCACGAGAAACTGCCAAATTGACAGCTGCTTTGTTTTTTAAGTGCTTCTGGGCATTTTAATGTCATCACTAGTGCTTTGGTTAGTGGCTGACCCCGGTGATTTATCCACATGGATTACTGAACTCTTGCTAAAGAGTGGAAAAGCTCAGTCTATCATTCTTAAGTGAAAGTGTGCTGGAGAAAGAAAAAAAAACAACATGTTTACACATTAACAGTGAAAAACATATGCAGCACATTAGTGGCCCTCCAGATGTTGTCGTGGTAATCTGATGCCATGCGCTCTGATTGGTCAGAAAGTTGTAATCATGAAGATGTTTCAGTAAACTGTTAATAAAAATGCTTTCACTCTGATAGGGAATGACGGGGTCAGACATCTTAATAGGTTAAAGCGCTTTGGTTTTCAGCGCGACAATCTGTCTTAACATCCAGCAAAATTACTTCTAAAAGCACAGTTTAAAAGTTCTGAGGTAAATACGTTTTTCACTTATGAGTGTCCTTGTGGCTTTTGACAGGACAAAGAGAGAAATATTCCACTCTACACTCACTGGATACAGTAATGCTTTCTAAATGCTTAAAAAAAACTGATTTTCATTCTAATCACAGTCATTATATCTAAAAACGCTTTTATATTCTTTTAAAACACTTGTTTTTTTATCACCAGCTTTGTGAGATTTGTGAGTGTTTGGTTTTATTCAGCACCAAGGACAGCGACATACTCAGATGCATTGAGTCATATTAGAATAAAAACCACAATAAAGACTGTATTTTAAATGCTCTCAAGATTGTGGTGCCACTCAATCAGGCTCTGTTTGGGTCGTCTATGACATAAGAGCTGTAAAATGGATCCCCATAGAGAATTCAACACATTAGACACAGATTACAGTATGTTCTTGATCAATAAAGCCACCAAGGTAATTGTTAGAGTGATTGACATGATTGGAAGAGCAACCCTTTTAGTGTCACTGTTTCTGTCCATCTGCTAAGCAGACATAGTGCTGATCAGGATAAATACGTTCATTTCAGAATTGCAATACAGTCTAAAAACATTAATAAAATAAAGAAAAAACATTATCAGCATAACTATTTAAGTAATTTGGTAAGTCCTCCTTTTTGAATGACATAAAGCTGACATAAACAAATGTGATTAGTGACTTAGAAAGTCTGTTTTTTCATCAAATTTGGAGAAATGTGTCATTCCATTACTTGCTCACCAGTGGATCATCTGCAGTGAATGGGTGCCGTCAGAATGAGAGTCCAAACAGCTAATAAAAACATCACAATAATCCACAAGTAATCCATCAATTAACATCTTATGAAGCCAAAAGCTGTGTTTGTAAGAAACAAGTCCATTATTAAAGCATGTTTAACTTCAAACTATTGCTTCCAGCTAAAACACAAGTCCATAATCCATAATAACACATCCACCAGTGAAAACGTCCTTTTGTCTCAATCAGGAGAGAAATATGCATAGACACAAGCCAAAACAGTCTAAAACAGCTCTTAACAAACATGTCTGTGGATTTTGATGTGAGAGACAACAGGAGATGCACTCTCCTGTTGCATTTCACTGGTGGAAGTGTTATTATAGATATTTATGAATAAATGTATTTTGGCCAGAAGCAACAGTTTGACTTTAAAATGTCTTAATGATGGATTTATTATTAGTAGTAGTAGTATTTTATTTTTATTTTTTTTACAAACGCACAGGTTTTGTCTTCATGAGACGTTAAATGATGACTGGAGTGGTGTGGATTATTTGTGGATTATTGTGATGTTTTTATCAACTGTTTGGACTCATTCTGAATCATTCTAATGGCACCCATTCACTGCAGATGATCCATTGGTGAACAACTGATGTAATGCTACATTTCTCCACATCTGATGAAAAAACAACCTCATCTACATCTTAGATGGCCTGAGGATGATTAAGCTTTAGTTTTGGGATGAACTATTCTTGTAAGACTGTGCATAAATCATAAATCTTGTATATAAATCATATGCACAATTATTTCCCCCTAAAACAAGCTCAAAAAAGAATTGTTAATTGCTGATAAAGTTCCTTTAAAAAGTTTAGTCTTTTATATCTAAATACATTCACAGACCTTAGGTTTATTGTCCAACTAGATTAGGAAACAAGCTAGAAAAGAATAGAAATGCAGAGAAGGTTGATTGATTGTGAGTGTGTGAGCTGCTTCAAGGCGTCACTTATTCAATAACTGTAGTTGTCGAGAGAGAAAATACACATGTAGGAGTGAATTTGAGGTAGAAAAGTGCTGTTTTAGTGGCAGTCCTGAAAGCCAGTTTCAAAACCTTCAATTTGATCCTAAATTTACAAGGTTACCTCAGGTGTGCGTGTGTTTCTGCCATTCTGTCTGTGGATTACCCCTGTGGATTATCATTAAATAACTTTGCTTAGAATTCTTAGTCGTACTGCGTTACCCTCACACATGCATCATGACAGACAGCCGGACCATATAACAGTAAGCACCATGCATACCCCACGTTTTATTTCATTTTGTTTTTACCAAGTTTTTGTTTATCCTCCCCACCTCATCCTCCTGTCTGCAGGGGGGATGCTCTCTTGTCCGACCAGGTGCAAGAGTCAATGTTATGGCAAATTCTGACCCCCGCCAGATTACCACACCCCCAGTATTAGTAGGTTTAAGGTTAGGTGTGGGGTGGGTAAGGATTAGGCAATTAGGTAGCGATTTCAACGAGAGGGGGCAATAATTTGGAAGGGGTCGAAAATGGGCACAGCACCAGCTACAGCGGCCGCGATGGTGGAAATCAATGTGGAGGGAGAGGGGGCTATGGAAAGTCCCGCCCACTGCACCACCGCTAAGGCTGAGCTCGCGCAGGACTCTGGGGACTTAATAGACTTTTCATCAGAGATCATCACAAATATAAGCCAAGTTTTCCCACCCAGCCGTCCTATCTTGCCTCATCCATTCATCCCTGCACCAGCCATGCCACCGCTGTCTCCTGGCAGCTCCCCTGCTCACCCTCAGCCCATCATCTGTGCGGTGAGCTCGACGCGGATCTGCCCATCTCCATCAGCATCATGGCTGGAGGATCCCTCACCTTCGCCTCCAGCCTTTGAGTCCCGACTCCGCCTCGGCTCTCTGACCCAGCAGTACCACTGCCGCCCGTCGGCCCACCAGCTCCACCAGGCTCCCTCGTCCCTCCGTCGACCCACCATCACTTGGGGTCTCCACCCCTCCTGCAGGCTCCATTGGGCTCCTTCCTCCCTCCAGCTCTGCCTAGGACCTCCGGATCTCCACCTCAGTCACCAGTGCCATTTGCTCTGCCTTGGCCCTCCGAATCCTTGGTGTCACCCCGGATCGTTGGCTCTACATCTCCGCCTCAGGCTCAACCTGTTCGCTTCCATCGGTTGGCCCCCTGTAGCCATCAGTTCTTTCTCCACCATGGCTCCTTCCCTCCATGGGCTCCACTGTGGGCCACCATCATGGCTGCGGCCTGGTCTCACACGGCTCCTCCTGCTCTGGATCCCTCCTGTCTCTTGCTTGGCTCCTCCCTCCGTCGTCACCACCTTGGACTTTTCTGTTTCCTCCTTGGACCCTTCCTCCGTCGTCACCACCTTGGACTTTTCTGTTTCCTCCTTGGACTCTTCCTCGGTCATCACCACCGGACTCTGTCTGTTGTCCTCCTTCCGGGAGTCTGGCCTCACCGAAGCCTCCTCCCATAAAAACTTCCTCATATCCATCCCACATCCACTCCTTTGTCCGCCACCTAAGTCCCCTCATCCATCCTTTTTTCTATGGTGCGAGGTCGCGCCTTCTGGAAGGGGGGAGTAATGTCACAGCCCTGTTGACTGTCTGTTTGGTTTCTCCTGTTTGTGTATCCATATTTGGTTTTCCTGCCCTCATTACCATTATTTCCATCACCTGTTTTGTATTGATTAGTGTCCTTTATGAGTTGATTGTCTGATTGTCCGGTTACAAGGTTACCTAATGTGTGTGTGTTTCTGCCATTCTGTCTGTGGATTATACCCCTGTGGATTATCATTAAAGAACTGTAGAATTCTATGTTGTACTTTCCCTCACACATGCACCATGACAATAAGGGTATTCTTAAGGCATTATAATGAATGCATAATGCATTATAAAAAAACGTGTAATATGTTATATCATCTTATGAATATTCATAAGAACAGTTGTAATGTATTATAATGCTTACTTATTTGTGGTTATAGCTTTTAAGAGTATGATTATTTATAATACAATTAACATGTTGCATCCACATAAGTTACAATGGATTTTTTTTTTTTCAAAAAAGCCGTAAGATCAGATATCAGATCAGATGAATGTGTAACATGACACATTATTTGCTTTGAACTATTTTTATTGTAATATCAGTTTGATTATTTTGATAGCACCCTTTAAACAGCTGTTGATAATTAACGCTGCAACTACATGTCATATAGCAGTCATTGGAGTATTAGTATAGCATGTCTGTTAAATATATGCTAACACTTCATTTTGATGGTTCCCCAACAGACAAACTGACTATGAGTAACTTTGCAAGTTCATCAACATTCTACCTACCCTAACCTTAATTTAAGCTTTACTAACTTTAGTGAGAGTTAGCTGACATGTAGTTGCAAAGTTTCATATATATATATATATATATATATATTTATTTTTTATTTTTGAAATGATTAACTAGCTCACATCAAAATGAATATTAGCTTCACAGGGAACACTCAAATAACACTCCACATCTAAACACCTACAAGATCTAGTAAGATACTGTGAAACTCTTAAATAAACAATGTCAAGATATAATAGTCCACTATAAATGTAAAAGTAGACTGAATATGGTGTTCATTATGTGTTATAAATAATCAGAATTTTAAAAGTTATAACCACAAATGCATAAGCGTTCTAATGTATTGTTGTTATGATTATTTATAAGATGATATAACATATTACAAGGGTTTTTATAATGCATTATAATGCCTTAATAATACCTTTATAATGTAAGATGTTACAAAACAGCAAACTACTTAACCTAACAACAAAAGCAACCATAAAACAGTGTAAATGCATCTCGAAAAATGTAACCTTATTAATTACTCGTGCCCAAGTGCATGATGGGAACAAGGGGATTATTTACTTAAACAGTCTTTGTAAAAATAACAAACAATTCCAAGTAAAATATACTTATAAATTGAAAATTTTAATTCTACAAGCTTAAATTGAGTACAGTTGTTGACTGCCAAAATTTATTATATTTTAACTTCATGATGGAAAAGTAGACTTTATACATAAACAATTTCAAAAAACAACCTACCCTGAAAAATATTCACTGGTGTAAAGTGTGACAACTAGCCCCTGCCTCCTGAAGCAGTGAGTGTGTATTACAATTGGGACGCAGCCATAGAGAAGAGATGGTTTCGATCTCGCTCATCTTTTCCCAATTTCATTCTCTCTTTGGCTCTTGTTATTGGGCCTGATTTGTCAGGGCCCCCGGTGAGAGAGTGCGCTATCACGGTACGCTTTTCTTTTGGCATTGTTAAAACTAAATGAAACAAGGTAATTAGCTTGTTACAATTAAAGTGACTCGACTGGATAAATTGTAATCACCCGAAATGAAGTTAGGCTTCCCTGCAGGATCAGCCAGCCAGCTGAGCAGCCTCATTTGCATAATTAAAATATACAAATGATAATGGATTTTGTACTCAATATCCAGCGGCTGTAAATCCAGAGAAATATGAATATTACAATAACAACGCAGCTGCCTTGAGGTAAACGCGGGATGATGTTCCCGACGCTGGCGTTTTCTCCCGCTTCCCCTCCCGCGCTCATCCGTGGGGCCGCGAGATGAGGCTGGATATGTGAGCGGAGGTACCAATTGAAAAGCCGAGTGATAAAATAGATGAAAAACATTCAAAAGTGATATTAGTTAATAATGCCTGTGGTGGAACCACGGGGTGGAGAAAGAGAGAGATACGTGGACCAATTACATTTGCAAATTGTCCTCGTAGCGTCGCTCTACCTCGGGGGAAGCCTTTTGCCTGATTACACAAAATTGGGATTGAATTAAACATCTAAAAGGGTTGTCCTAAGACAAACCCGAATCAAATTAGGCCCGCTCCTTTTCGCTGCGAGCGCAAGGAAGCTGGCACGCCGAGAACGAGTCAGAACGAGAGAAATTTTCTCAATTAGGAGAGGGACAATGTCACGAAATTAGGCCTTAGAGGTTTTCCCTCCGCTTTGCATTTGTCATTAAAGTGAGCGACGCTGGCCTTCAAACAGCTGGGCTCCTGTCAATCGCTGGCTGCTTTGCTGGCTTTCTCTCTCTCTCTCTGTGTCTCTTTCTGTGGATTGGACTGAGTCCTGATGGTATGTGTAGGAATGCCAAGTGAAATGGAGTGCTTGAATCTGCAGGCCGCAAAATAATAATGACAACGTTCATTCACATTAAGAAATACAGGGTTTGGAAAGCTCATCTTTAAAAACTGTAAACATTTTATGTTTTTAATGTGACTTTTGATGATGTTTTAGCTTTTGGTGAAACCGTCTTTTACATTTACTCTCTATTTTGTCATGTCATATTTATTCATGACACAATGACAATATGATTTAATGATGCAACAACAAAAAAGTAATTGTGACTTTTTAATCTCACAATTTGAACTTTTTTTTTTTTCAAATACTAAATATAAACTTGGATTTGCAATATTTAAACACTCAATTCTGAGTCAAAAAGTTTTGAATTGCAAGATGTAAACTTTGAGAAGTCTGAATTGTGAGATATACATTTTCAATTGCTCTTATTATTATTATTATTTTATTTATTTATTTATTTTTTGCGTATATTCTGTGGAGAGAAATGTGAAATGTAAACTATTTAACTTTCTTAAATGAGAATTTTTTTTTTTATATATCAGACAATCAGAAAAAAAATCCAAATTTGTTGAAGAAAAGTTGTCATTTGCCTTATTTATTTATTTATTTATATATTCTGTTGTGAAAATTGCCTTCCTTAATTTTGACACTGTCATGTTAGCCACATCTGCAAGAAAAACCTCTGTAAAGAGCCACATCATGTTGTAGTGTCAAAATATTGCAAGCCCCTGAATCTAATCAAATCAGAATCATAATATGACATCTTTTGTTAAGCAAATCTGGCTGAGCGAATCAATTTACACCTCTAGTCAATTGACTAAAACGGACTAAAACACAAATTTAGCCAATTTAAATAACCAAATTAATAGAACCACTAGTTTTTGATGTTATATTTAAAGCTAAAGCATGTAATTTATACACAACTAGTTTCACCAAGAAAAGTACAGTTGAGGTCAAACATTTGCATACACCAAAATGTGAATTATTTTGCTAAAATAAGAGGGATCATACAAAATGCATGTTATTTTTTATTTAGTACTGACCTGAATAAGATATGTCACATTAAATATGTTTACATATAGTCCACAAGAGAAAATAATAGTTGAATTTATAAAAATGACCCAGCTCAAAAGTTTACATACACTTGATTCTTAATACTGTGTTGTTACCTGAATGATCCACAGCTGTGCTTTTTTGTTTAGTCATAGTTGTTCATGAGTCCATTGTTTGTCCAGAGCAGTTAAACTGCCCGCTGTTCTTCAGGAAAATCCTACAGGTTTTTTTTAACATTTTTGTGTATTTGACCCTTTCCAACAATGACTGTATGATTTTTTAGGACAACTGAGGGACTCATATGCAACTATTGCAGAAGATTCAAACGCTCACTGATGCTTTAGAAAGATACATGATGCATTAAGAGCCAGGGGTGAAAACTTTTGAACAGAATTTGTAAATTTTTCTTATTTTGCCTAAATAGCATTACTGCCCTTCAGAAGCTACAGAAGACACTTCCATGTTTCTCAAAAGATAAGTTAAAATTACCCTGATCTTCAAATAGGGTGACCACCCGTCCCACTTTGCATTGTACCGCACAGCATTTTCACCCCTTGTCCCACACGTCGCATATTGAGAAAATGTCCCGCATTTTCATCAGTCTGTTGGTTTTTAATTATCATATTAAGAAAACGTGCATGCGTTCTTTTGCCATTTTAAGAAGGCTTTTTATTTATTCTTTTTGTGGCATAGTTTCCACACAAAAGATGTGCGGACCTCATCAAGTGATCTAGCACCACCGACGGAAATGGTCGACATAGACTCACAATAAACGATAATCTCCGTTAATTTTAACCAATTAAAAAAAAAATCTATGCAGCTGTCAGATTTTCTGCTTATTTTAATAGTTTGTTTGAGACAGTTTCTGTCGCATTATTTTAATGACAAATGTCCATAACTCATTATTGTTAATGCACGGGCACAAATCTATTCTCTCGCAGATGGATTCTCTTCACTCTCGCATAAAACAGACGTGTTTTCTCTCGCTTACATGTGCGCGCTCGGAAACATAAATAAGCGCATATGACAACGGATGTAAATCAGTATTTACATATAGCATAACATTGGAAAATGTATCTGTCACGTGTCCTGCAAAATCACATCTATGTCCCCCAACAGAACAATTGCCATGTGGTCATCCTATCATCAAATTCAAAAAGTTTTCACCCCCCAACTCTTAATGCATCGTGTTTCCTTCTGGAGTACTTCCGTCTACGCTATGCATCACCTTTCCAATGTGATTTTGTCATGTGTGAAGTTGAGTTTTTAGCATTTGTGGTTAAAAAAATATAATATTTATTTATTTACGTATTTTTAGAAAATGGCTGATCATTTTGTTGGATAAGACCCTTATTCCTTGGCTGGGACTGTGTAGAGCCCTTTGAAGCTGCACTGAAACTGCAGTTTGGACCTTCAACCCGTTGATCCCCACTGAAGTCCACTATATAGAGAAAAATCCTTTCTTTTCGACTGAAGGAAGAAAAACATGAACATCTTGGATGACATGGCGATGAGTAAATTATCAGGCGATTTTTATTCTGAAAGTGAACTAATCCTTTAAGCACAATTTTAATTATTAATAAAATAAATTCAGCTGATTCACTTCAATATAGATCCTTTCAACGGGATTCTCTAATGTTTATGGCAGCAGTGGTTTTTGTAAATGTGTTTAAATTCATGATATTTTTCAGAACTCTTAATCCTCAACAGGGAAGTGAATTCCACCGAATCTCTTTATAGTAAGCATTTTGAATTTCCTGACCCTAAAACAAACCAGGTTGGATTTGTTTTGTGTTATCAACTCTACTTTTGTCAGCCATACTCTGAACACCTAGGATTTGTTCAACTAGCTTTGTGTAACCACACATCTGCTTGAATGACATTTGAATGAAATTCTATCACCCCCTTGAGTACTGAGGTTTGAGGTTGCGTATATACATCACAACGCACATGCAATACATTGTCAAAGCATTCACATCTGCATTTGCATACTACCATAAAGTTTAAAAGACATTAAACAATTCCATAACAGTATGCGCAAACATATTCTAATGTTATAACATGGCATTTTTTCTTTTCGCCCCACCATTTGAAAACCCCTGTTTGGACATGAAGTACAACGATAGGCAAACTGCCCATAAGACATGCATATACACATCTTATATTTAATCTTCAAGAACATATAAGCTTTACTTCTCCCAGTCAGCCTTTTCCAGTATGTGTGTGTCCACTACCTTACTGTATTGTGTAACCGCGTCAATGTATTGAGTGTGTGTGAAGTGCTAAATGACTTTTCTATGGCACATCAGTGCAATATGGACCAGAGCTGTAAGTAAATAATTTGCAGTAATCAAAGTTAATGGAACCCAATGGGAGAGACTTATGCTATTGCAATAATCTCATTTAGCAGACAGCAGATTCAGTGGATAATTGGGCATAAGTAAAATTGAATTCCCCTGCTCAATTACTGAACTGTTACGCTTCATATCAGCAAACACAGGTCAGCTGGATCTCTGACATGGTGAAAACACTAATGGCTAGTGAGTGTTTAACATCTAGTTGCTCGGTTCACACAAAGCATCTGTCAAAACACAGCAAAGTCTACACCATTTCTGGATATGAAAATAATATCAGTAAATTAGCAGAGTAAACCAAATGGATCAAAGCAATCACTTCCCAGGAATCATCTGGGTAAACTACATTATTATATTTTGCAGTTTTCCTCTAATCGCAGTAGATTTAGCACAGAACAATTACAACAGTTGAAAAATGTGAAAACAGATGAAAATGTGAGTGGTTACAATCAAAACTAGTTTGCTAGTGTCCGAATCACAGCCATGCTAATATACAGCCATATTGCATTGATACTTGTGTGATACTGCGTTTATACAACAGTTCGACCACACAAGTTTGTAAATAAAAAAGAAACAACAATGGAGTGTCTTTAAAAACCCTCTTTTTAGCCTCTGTTACTAATTTGAAAACGTCACTTTAGAACTAGTAACAAAGGAACGTTGAGTTGCTTCATTAAAAGCATAGTGTATTACTGTATTATTAAAAGCTAACTGCATTATGCAAAGTAGAGTATTATGTCTTTATTAACAAACCCCATATTTGAAGTTTAAACAAGTACATTCTCACCCCAAAAAAAAAAACTCTTAAAACTACATTCCGTTTCACAAAAACAGTATTATTTATCAAATTTGGGTGTCTGCCATGACACTCACTGTGAGAAACACTGCAAACGGAGTGATACAAACAGCGAAATGGTTGGAGTTCTGTTATCACTAGAATATCGCACTGCTCAACCAATAAGATTTGAGGACCAGGAAAAAAAAAACAAACAATTTGTGTATATATCTTGCTGTGTTCTAAAAAAGACAATACAGCTGTAGAACAACATCAGGGTGAGTTCCTTAATACTGAAGTTTTAATTTATGGGTGAGATATCCTATAGACAGTCAGAAAAAAACAAAGCTGTTCATGGGAAGATGGAAGAAAGCCATTGTTTGTTAATACTGTACCGAAATGAATATAAGACAAGTTTTTTTCTTGGAGAAATATGTAATGTGATGTTTGTCGGTAATGTTAGAACAACGCGATTGAAAACAAAAGAGAGAGAAAAGCTTACAGCAGCATGAGTCTTGATTGTCATGTTAGCCTGATGGAACCAAACTTCCTCCGTAAGTGATTTTTAAAACGCAAGACAGTACCCAGATTTGAAGACTACAATAAGATTTCAATTCTACTGTTAATGAAATGTTGGTAGGCTAGTATGAGAAGGATAACCTAATTGTTATATAATTTAGATGGGTTACCTGTTATTTTTATGGTATATCAAAAAGGGTATATTTTTAATGTGATTTTTGGTGCATTTTACCATACTTTCAAAACAAAAACTAAAAAAGGAAAAATATGCAATATGAAAATAATTGAAGAACTTTTTTTTCTTAATAAAATGCAAGATTTGGTTTTCAAAAAGCCTTTTTTCCCCCCAAAAGGTACATCTTGAAAAAGGGGGGTCGTCTTATAACCGGGGTCAGCTTATATTCAGGTCAGTATGGTAATTGTGATGTATGGCAGTGTTTATGGGTACACTATATTGCCAAAAGTATTGGGACACCCCCTTCTAATGAGCAGGTTTGACTACTTTAGTAATTTCTGTGAGTACTAATCTTAATGTTTAAGCATATAATGATATTCTAGGGAATTGCATCTTTCTAATTTTATAGCAAAAGTTTGGACAGGACCCTTTTGTATTCTAACATGACAATGCCTCTGTGTATAAGGCAAGGTTCATAGAGAAATGTTTGATTCAGTCAGTGTGGAAGAGCTTGACTGGTCTGCATAAAGACTTTAAATGCAGACCTTGAGCCAAAAACTCATCACCAAACACCAATGAATTGTACATAAACTATATGGACAAAGGTACTTGACACCCCCTTCTTATAACAGAAAAAATCACTTCCAAAACTGTAGCAACAAAGATGGAAGCATAATTTGTGTATTTAAAAAAATCCATCTCTGTTGCTTCAGTTTTGGAAGTGACTAAAATGACTGTACCCATATGCACAAGTCACTGGTGTTTGGTCTGAGTTTTTGGCTCAAGGTCTGCATTTAAAATCACACCAGAGGTGTTCAGCTGGAATTAGGACTTGGCTTTATGCAGACCAGTCAAGTTCTTCCACACTGACTGAATCAAACATTTCTCTATGAACCTTGCCTTATACACAAAGGCATTTTCATGTTAGAATAAAAAAGGGTCCTGTCCAAACTTTTGCTATAAAATTAGGACACAGTTCCCTAGAATAGCATTATATGCTTAAACATTGAGATTACTACTCATGGAAATTACTAAAGTAGTCAGACCTGTTCATTAGAAAAGGGGTGTCCCAATACTTTTGGCAATATAATGTATATGCATTCATTTTATCAGATAATTTATTGCCTTTCAGAAGCTCAAAACTTCAGTCCTGGAGAAATCAGTTATGACACTAGTGCATTTTCATTTTAAAATGTGATGAAAACTATGTCGTGGATTGTTTTTGAAAATGCCAGTGTAGATGAAGATCGTTGCTCCTAAAAGTGCAGTTAAGTTTGTTTCTTATGTTTAAATACCTTTACAGGCCAATGCGCATGCGTAATCATGAGCTCGAGTTTGCGAATGCTGCCTATTTTTATAGGAACCGGAGCTTCTAACAGCAGCTGCAGTAACACAATGACTTTACTAATCAGCGATTGGCTCTTTTATTTAGAAGGCGGGGCTTATTCTGGCTTATTCACCATAATGGGTGCTGCAGTTTCTCTCATTTATGTTTCTTTATATACAATACAACAGCGTTGATTCCCAACATCTCGAACACACAGAGCTTTCATTATTTGGTGGGGACATTTACTTTTAACAGAAGCTTTGAGTTAGATGAGTCTGTGGCTAAGAAATAATTTTTTATACAATCATTAGTAATAAAATAGTCGTTTTGACATCAGTGGTTCAACCATAATTTTATGTAGGGTCAGACAGGGGCTAACAGGTTATGCTAACCAGCTAAACCAATATATCAAAACAAAAAGCCATCTGAAACTAAGTTTTTACACATATAATCTGAAGTGCTATTCAGACGGTAACTGTTTTTTTCCAAGGTAAATAGTTTTTTTGTTTCACAGAGGTACTTTGCAATATCTTTTCGGCTAAATCAATGATTTGAAAAATGTGAATGTCTGCAGTGACCGATATTGTGTCACCATAAAGCCCCTTATTGTTTATTTTGACCTATCTGAGCTACTGTTTGTATGTCAATGTTCTGAACACTGCATCTTTAAACAGTGATTTTTACCTTTTATGGGCATTTTGTAACTTTTCGTCACATTCTTATATTTAATCAATAAAGTTTGATTAAATATAGTAATATAATAATAAAATAATGAAACATTTTAGGCTGTTACCACACAAGTAAAATCATTATCAAAAAAATTAATCTTTTCAATGCAGAGGAAACACAGACACTGCATCTGAATTGGCATTTAGATGGATTCACCCGCTGTTTAATGCAGGACATGAATGCGTTTAATCTGCAGTTGCAAATGAATAAATAATGTTTTGATATTTTAATCCTAAATTGCTGATTCCTATTCAAATCTATACAAATTACTATAAAAATTTTGCATTTTATTAGAATGAATCATAAAAGTACAGTCTGCTAGTGATTAAGCACTCATAATTCCTCTTATAATCAAATAAGATGTCATACACTGTATGAGAAATTAATCTCTTAATAGTTTGTACATCTGCTTTTTGTTGAAATTTGCGAGTTTCAGTCTGAACAAAACTCTGGGTTTCAGCAATTGCTGTTCTGAACACCTTTAATTTCTATTTTTGCTAGTTTTATCGAAAAACAGGGGGACCCCCAAGTTTATATTTTATAATTCGCACACTGTAAATATGAAAGGCAAAATGTGGTCATCAGGTAAGATATTAAAAAAATGAAGGAGTTGGACCGGAAAAAAACATTTGGAGCAGGCCAAAAGTTATTGAATCTGAACCAGGATTTCCAGGGCAAGAATCTTGACATTATTTGTGTTTGTTGTTATCATTTCCAGTCAGGTAGGTGAAATATTAGGCTAATATCTTAATTTTTAATGCTCATATGTATCTTTACCACATTAACTTTATTGTGTCAAAATATTGCGGCCTTTCCTGCTTACTAAGTCCTTCTCTGATTTAGCAGTTTCCACACATTTTTTTTTCTGTGGTTTAGACAGCATAAATGAGCAGAACAACAAATTCAGAACAACAAATACATTAACTGTGATCTGAGTATCTTCAGTATGGCCCCACATCTGGGTAACTGACCAAACGGTGGCATAAGTACAAAACAACATTGATTCAACTGATTCACAACATCACGTACACTCTGAGCTTTCTTTATCTAGCAGTGGGGGCATTTACTTAAAAAAAAAAAAAAAGTGAGGTAATTAACTTGACTGGTGTTAGTGTGGCTAAGTAGAGTAGTTTTTGTACAATCAATCAATAATACTACACATTATCTGAACCCCTATTCGGATGATAGTTTTCCCGAATGTGGTCAGATAACTTTTTTGTTTAATAAAATTCGCGATTTTAATCCCACCCGAATCCACGTCTATGTTTCTCGGCTAAATGAATGAAACCGCAAATGTCGGTGATTGTTACACCATAAAGCTCCTCCTCGTCTATTTTGACCCACCCGAGACACCGTTTTCTCGCCAATGTTCCGAACGCTGCGTTTTAAAATATGAAAGGCATCTGATGAAAAATAAAATAAAATAACCACTAAGAAGTGCCATCTCGCTCTGAACTTTATATCAGCGCCAGGTAAGATACTACAATAAAGAAAGAATCGATTAAATAATTAATTAAAGTATACAGGTTAGGTGATGCAAATGCAAATCAGACGTCTGATAAAAACTGTAATGTTAGCCCAGCTGTTGCATAAAACGATTTAATCCCGTCCGAGGTTTCTGTTTCTGTCTACCTTTCTTTCTTTCCTCATTGTCACTTTTGAAATAAGCGACTGTTAAATGAATAAATGTAAATTTACGACTAAAGGCTAAATATGGCCTGCAGGTTAATTCATAGTATGTAGTTTTTCTTTGCTCTAGGTTTGTGGAGCCTGATGGTAGACTGTAATAAAATGGACTTTAATATCAATTTCACATATAATGTAAAACATTTTTTTTTTCTTTTAAAATAATACATTTTGATGTACAATGTACACACACTGCATATTAACAAAGCAAAGATTTTCCCCAGTCCACCTACAGCATTTTTTATCTGTCAAAATTAAAATTTTGCTCATTGGTCATTCCTGGGATTCGGTAATATTTCCCCCCCGAGTTTGTAAAGTGGTGGTTCACCAAAATGAATTGTTAGAAGCTTTTCACAAAACATTTGGGATGCCCATTATAATGAATAAAAATAATTAATGCATTTTAATATTTCTGAGCAAAAAAGAATGTCTTATATCTATCTTAAACCAAGGATTTTGTCATGTCCCTGAGGCACTTCACTGAGTTTGTACTTAGAAAATTATTACTGAAATGTGCATAGTGTCTGTGAGTAAAAGTGTAAGCATTTATTTGTGTTCCTTTCTTGTAAAAAATATTGTTCTAAAAATTGCTAAATATTTTATAAAAAACAGACTTTAAAGTATGTCTCTCAGTATAAACTCAACCCCCTCACACACATAATTTAGACTCCACACTTATGTGACATCATTTACCAGAAATGACATCATCCAGGTCTCTTTAATAATGATGCAAAAAATGGTTAGTAAAATCATACTGTTTATTCATATTTTTGAGGCATGTTATAGTCAGATAGGGCACTGTCAAGCTTAACAACTCAACCCCCGTCACATAAAATTACATATACATATAATTATACATATAATACGTATATACAATGTACTTATTGTATTGTTGCCATATATGATCTACTTTGCTACACTACATAACGAGCAGTGGCCATTTACATGAAAAACCACAACCCCGTCACAAATATATGCATTTCTCATTGTTACAGGGTTGTAAACTTGTGTCAGAGTTGAGTTATTTGCTTCATTTATTACTAATTTTAATGAAAAAAAAAAAAATAAATAAATAAATATATATATATATATATATATATATATAATAGTCATGGTTTCAGTAAATATATACACTTCAAAATCATGACAACGCATATTTTTGCTTTAAATAGAATTGTTGATGTAATATGTCCATTTAAATGTTGACAAGCATCATACATCAG
Organism: Cirrhinus molitorella; assembly: GCA_033026305.1. NCBI lineage: Eukaryota > Metazoa > Chordata > Actinopteri > Cypriniformes > Cyprinidae > Cirrhinus > Cirrhinus molitorella. The sequence continues at coordinate 31,042,950 of CM065139.1, read as the reverse complement.
AAATTGTGGCCACATTTGCAGCAGAAAGACAGTGTTGGCCATGCAGATATGTTGACCCAGAAACAAGGGGACACTTTTTTAGAGAGTAACAAAACCAAAAATGTACATTTAAGGCAATGTATCCCTTCAAATGTGTTACAGTCTAGGTTAGTTAAGAAGGAAGACAATTAAGAACATTTATACAATTAAGTATTTCTTGCTGATTACTATCTGACATGTTAAGGGCTAAAACTATAAAATTGTGGTTTTAGTTGAAATTTTAAATTAACATATATATAGACACACGATTTGTATATTCTTAGCTTCAGTCCTTTAAAATGTGAAAATGATGATAAATGTTACTTTTTTATCATTAAATTGTTATCAGGGACACATGAGCAGTAGGTACATGTTTGTTTTATTACAATTTATGTGTAAAATACTTTTTAAACCAATCCCATTTTGTCTGTTACAGGGTTGAGAAATAAAAAAAGGTGTCTAAAGTGGCAAACAACTAAAAATAATAAAAGGTTTTTAATGCCTGAGGTGGGAAAATGTGATTTTTTGAAGGTTATTGATGTGTGCCTAATGATGTGGGGTCTTTAGAAGTTGAATCAAATGTAATTGATTCAAGTTGAAAATGAACTGAATCCCAGGAATGACCCTCATAGCTCAGAACACTTAATGAATTCTTGGTTATGCTTCATTTAAATATTAATTTAGTCTCAGATGCTTTTCCTAAACGTTTAACAATCTTGGAAGAACTTCTTGAAACCTGTTGATTCTTAATGCATCCTGTCAAATCTGGGAACATTGTTAAGATTTCTTCTGAACTGTGAGATTTTTAGGTCTTTATATTAAGAGAATCATCTGAGGATTAGTGGTGGTGAGCATAATTACTTGAATTATTTGATGTTTTATCAGCTGTTAGGACTTTCATTCTGACGGCACCCATTCACTGCAGAGGATCCATTGGTGAGAAAGTGATGAGTGCTACATTTCTCTAAATCTGATGAGGAAACAAACTCATCTACATCTTGGATGACCTGAGGGTGAATACGTTTTAGCAGATTTTCATTTTTGGGTCAAGTATTCTTTTATTTCTATATAAAATATGACTCTTGACCATATTTAAAAATGTGGCAAACTTAAATCTCTCTGCCGAACCCATAAACAAAATTAAAAATAAGCAGCGTTTTATCTTTACCTTTAGATTTTCCCTCATATGTCCCTGCCCTCTGCACTTTTTTGTCAATTTCATGATGAAATTCTCCTTAAACCCCAAAACTGTAAGTGTACGCAGTTGACCGCATCCATGCCATCCAATAACCAAATGTATTTAAATCATCATTCAAAGTAACGCCGCTGTGCCCGCTTTACCCAGGACTTCAGACGGGACACGAGCTTAAGGCAGCTTAGTTCTGCGAAAAGATGTATTTAATCTTAAAATATTAGGCCGGGTTATTTTTACTTACCATCGGCCCCGTATTATAAACATTTGCTTGAAGATTTTAGCGAATGAAACAAATGAAAGTGAGTGGGTGGTTTTAATCAAGGAGAGCAGCGGCGAGTCCAGCAGCGCTGAGGGTTGAACAGATGTCAAACAAGTAGCGCAGAGCTCCATTAGTAATATGAAGGGTGGATGAGATGATTAAATGTTATTTAAAGAAAGGACACGAGAAGATAAAATCCTGTCGGAGGGGGGGCCCGCTTGCTCCTTTCAGTGGCGTTTAAGCGGAAGGAGAAGTGATGTTTGTTTAACATCGTCTCATTGCTTTGACCTCTCTCATTAAAACGGGAGAGTACATAAGCTGTTAATGTTGTGTCTCAGCCTCCCTCTTTTCACACACCAAGAGCTTCATTTAAATAACTTACAGGTCCAATTAGATGGGAAATTAAATTGTCATTATTTAAGTGGGTGACAAGCAGAGGAAGTGACAGGAAGGAGGCAGGAGTGGTTTGTGTCCCTTGAGGCCTGCTGTAGTTACACTTATGAATTTGGGGGGAAGCGCCGCTGATAATGACACGCAAGCCTGTGTGTTTGGAAACTCGACAGAGGCGCAGATTAAATTCAAATTACATAAAACCATTATATTCAAACGCACTCATTAATTTGTTTATTTTGAAGAATCTTTAATTGTATTGGTGCTTAATTTGTAACAACTTATTTAGCATTCATTAATAATATTAACAAACCGTATTGCGCTATATAATGATTGACTATGACTCAGGATTTTTTTTAAACACTCCATGAATAAAATCTATTGGATGGAACTACAGTTTCTTTCCTTCTTTTTCTTTATTTTTGTCTTTAACTATATGTGACCCTGGACCACAAAACCAGTCATATGGGTCAATTTTTCAATAAAATTAGATTTCTGAATAAATAAGCTTTCCATTGATGTAACTGATCTATGGTTTGTTATGATATGACAATATTTGGCCAAGATACAATTATTCTAAAATCCGGAATCTGAGGGTGCAAAATAAAAATCTTGAGAAAATCGCCTTTAAAGTTGTCTTAAAGAGTTCTTAGCAATGCATATTATTTTAAAAAAAATTAAGTTTTGATATATTTACGGTAGGAAAATATCTTCATGGAATATGATCTTTACTTAATATCCTAATGATTTTTGTCATAAAATAAAATTGATAATTTGACCCATACAATGTATTTTTGTCTATTGCTATAAAAATACCCTAGTGACTTATGACTGGTTTTGTGGTTCATGGTCACATATTTTATTGTAGAGTTTATAATACATTTTAAATACCATCTTTTACCTTACATTTAGATATATTTCAAATAAAATCTATGTTCTATAATCTATAATAATAATAAACAGCAGACAATATACACTACCAGTCAAAACTTTTTGAACAGTAAGATTTGTTTTTGTTTTTTTTGTTTTTTTTTTGGCATTTATTTGATACAAAATACAGCAAAAACAATTCTGCACAATTCTGAAATATTTTACTATTTAAAATAACAGTTTGCTATTTAAATATATTTAAAATTTAATGTATTCCTGTGATCAAAGCTGAATTTTCAGCATCATTACAGATAAAGACATTTATAATGTTACAAAAGATTTTTATTTCAGATAAATGCTGCTCTTCCGAACTTTCTATTCAACAAAAAAACCTGAAAAATTTATACTCAGCTGTTTTCAACATCAGAATAATAATAATAAATGTTTTTTAACAGCAAATCAGCATATTATAATTGTTTCTGACAGATCATGTGACTGTAGTAATGATGATGAAATTTTGCTTTGAAATCACAGGAATAAATTACATTTTAAAATATATTGAAAATAGAAAGCATATTTTAAAACTTTACTGTTTTTGCTGTACTTTGGATCAAATAAACGCAGGCTTGGTGAGCAGAAGAGACTTCTTTAAAAACTCCAAAAACTTTTGACTGCTAATGTAATTTACAATTTATACGTCTATACAAAACTGTAATGACAACTAGTCCAAGTTTTTATATTTATTTTTTTTTATTTTTAAATTTACATTTTAATGCAAAAATGTGTTAAATGTGACCTTAATTATTTTAATTCTAGTTATGTATGATATGTTTCTAAAAAGGTCCTCTTCTGCTCACCGAGGCTGCATTCAGTTGATCGAAAATATAGTAAAAACACTAATATTGTGAAATATTTTTAGAATTTAAAATAACTGTGTTTTATTGTGATATATTTTAAAACGTAATTTATTCCTGTGATCAAATCTGAATTTTCAGCATCATTACTCCAGTCTTCAGTGTCACATGATCTTTCAAAAATCATTCTAATATGCTGATTTGATGCCCAATATTCATTATTGTGTCATTATATTAGTGTGGAAAAATTATATATGATTAAAAAGAACAGTATGTATTGATAATAAAAAAGTTGTGTAACATTATGAATATCTTAACTGTCACTTTTAATCAATTCAATGCATCCTTGCTTAATAAAAGTGTTAATTTCATAAAAAAAAACCTTAGTAACCACAAACTTATATATATATATATATATATATATATATATATATATATATATATATATATATATATATATATATATAGTCACATTATATCACATTATATATTATTTTAAATACACAAATACAAAATAACTTCTACTGCTACTGCTACTATTTAAAAAATATATTTACTGCATTTAACTATTTTTAAATAGTAGTAATTTCTACAACTTCAAAACAGCTTCCTCAGCCCTAATAGAATGACTTCATAATGTATTCTCCAACAAGAAGTGGCCTTTAGCTAAATTAAATTTTGAAGGTGAAAAACATAATTTTAGTATTTTTTGTTGTTGTTGTTGTTGTTTGTTTGTTTAATCAATATTTGTAATATTTCATCCTTTTAATTTATTTACACAAATTAATGTATGTTTTCTAAATCAAAGTACTTAATTGTTTTTGTTTTTTTTTATACTGACCTCATACTTCTAAACAGTAGTGTTTACATTAAATCATTTATATACATTATTTATTTACGGATCGATTCTCTGAGCAGCAGAGTCCGATCACAGAGGTTATCCGCTGGGCCCCTGCGGTCCCTGTCCTGTCTGCATACACTGCCACATCACTGCCATAAAGCTGATGGATGGAGTGAAATCAGAAATTCACAGGTGATCTCTGACCCCGAGCATCTGTGCTGCTGCGCTGCTGTCTGTGGTCAGTCTGAGAGCTGCTGGCCGTATAGCGACTCACAACATTTACAGGAACCCCTCACTTCTGACCTCAGACATCAGTGACGAGGGCCACAGTCTCACCAGGGGCTAATTTGACTCTGTAGGGGCAACGTATGGCCACTTAGATCACTGTAGAAACCATTTTATATTCTATATATCCAGAGATAGTTATTTTTTATGGAGGGCCAACCCAGATGTTTTATGAACTACTAAAACAGTGCCAATTTCTGATGCTTGAATGAATTAAATACGTCAAATGTGCTTCTGATTTTCTCCTACTTTAGTTGTATACTCTCAGGTGTAAATACCGTAAAACAATCCACAGCATTTTTGTAAAAATTGTACTATATAATGTTAACTTAAAGGGTTAGTTCACCCAAAACTGACAATTCTGTCATTACTCACCCCTCATGTCGTTCCAAACTCATAAGATCTTCATTCATCTTCTCAACACATATTAAGAAATTTTTGAAGAATCCGAGAGTTTTCTGACCCTCCATAGACAACAACACAACTGACACATTCAAGGCCCAGAAATAATGTTATGTAGCTATGAGAATACTTTTTGTGCTCAAAGAAATTGTTGAATAAAGTCATTATTTTTGTTTTCTTTGCAAAAATGTCATCAAAAATCCTCATTTGTGTTGCGAAGATAAACAAAGGTCTTACGCGTTTGGAATGACTTGAGGGTGAGTAATTGATGACGAATTTTAATTTTTGGGTGAACTATCCCTTTAAATGCTTCTGTGTATCCTTATAGCATAAATGTATATTAAATATAATAAATTGTTATGTATTGTACTTGTTTTGGTGCTATTTAGTGTAATTTAATCTATGAAAATGGCTGTATAATGCTGTCACCTTTTGAAACTAGGGGTTAAGTTAATAAGTTGAAGTCAAAAGGAAAAAAAAAAACTTATTTTGTCTTCTGGGAAACATGTAAGTATCTTCTGTAGCTTCTGAAGGGCAGTGCTAAATAAAGAAAAAAATATATATATTTAGGAAAATAAGAAAAATGTACACATCTTTTTTCTGTTCAAAAGTTTTCACCCCCGGCTCTTAATGTGTTGTGTTTCTTTCTGAAGCATCAGTTAGTGTTTGAATCTTCTGTAATAGTTGCATATGAGTCCCTCAGTTGTCCTCAGTGTGAAAAGATGGATCTCAAAATCATTTAGTCATTGTTGGTTCAAATGCACAAAAATGCTGGAAAGCCAAAGAGCCTGAAGGATTTTTCTGAAGAACAGTGGGCAGTTTAACTGTTCAGGACAAACAAGGGAAAAAAATCATGAACAACTATCACTAAACAAAAACACAGCTGTGGATCATTCAAGTAACAACACAGTATTAAGAATCAAGTGTATGTAAATATTTACATTTTTTATCAATTCAACAATCATTTTCTCTTGTGGACTAAATGTAAACATATATTATGTAAAATATCTTGATCAGGTCAGTACTAAATAAAAAAAAAAAACATGAATTTTGTATGATCTTGCAGATTCTGCATGGTGTATGTAAACTTTTGACCTCAGCTGTATATACACTAATATTGAAAGGTTTTCGTGTCAAGATCACCAGACTCACCAAGAGCGCATTTGTTCGCTCAAATACATTAAAAGCTGGAAAAACATATGAAATATTATTAAAATTTCAAATAGTTTTTTCTATTTGAATGCATTATAAAATGTAAATTATTACTCTGATGCAAAGATTAATTTTCAGAATCATCACTCCAGTCTTCAGCCTCTGTTTCACAATTTTCTTTATTTCCTTGGGTTGAATTTATTTATTTATTTATTTATTTATTTCAAATTTATTGGAAAAGAACTGAATTTATTGGAAATTGTAAATGTCTTTATTTTCATAATGCATTGCTGAATAAAAATAATATTGAATAAAAATAATAATAAAAAAAAAATACTAAACTTACTAATCAAAACTTAAAGTTAATTAAATTTTGATTTAATTTAATTTAATTTTTTTTTTATTGTGTGTGTGTGTGTGTGTGTGTGTGTGTGTGTGTATATATATATATATATATATATAATATCTGTATCTGTAGTTTTTAGTTATATACATACTTCAAATAACTTCAAATAATTTGTTACCCGACGCCCTATAAATTTAAGTTCAGTCAACTTGAAATATTAAGTTGTACTAAGTGACAACTTAGATATTTGAGTTGATTCAACTTAAAAAAAATAAGGCAGCAGGGTAAGACATTTCTCAACAAATTGTATTTTTTTTTTTTTACATATATATATATATATATATATATATATATATATATATATATATATATATATAAAGAAAGAAAAACAGAAACAAATATGTATAATTCTTTTTTTCTTTCTTTCTTTTTTTTCTAATTGTTACGGACTTACTGGTATATTGTACTGAATAGTTTATAATACATTTTAAATACAGATTGGTTGTGGAAGGTGGCTTTTTACTTAGATTTAGATACATTTAAAATAAAATCTATGTTCTGTAATAATAAACAAGCAGGCAATTTACACCATATAATTTACAATTTATGTATCTATACAAAACTGTATTGAAGTTTCCCCATATATATTTAGTGTTTTTTTTCATGCAAAAATGTTTTAAATATATTGAAAATACAATAAAAACAGTAAAACTGTGAAATGTGACCCTGGACCACAAAACCTGTTTTAAGTAGCATGGATATATTTATAACATGGACAGTAGCCAAAAATACATTATATGGGTCAAAATTATCACTTTTTCTTTTATGCCAAAAATCATTAGAATATTAAGTAAAGATCATATTTCATGAAGCTATTTTGTAGTAAATATATCGAAACTTAATTTTTGATTAGTAAAATGCAATGTGATTTTTGTGTATTTCAGTTTTTTTTTTAAGTTTTTCGATCTTGGCCAAATATTTTCATACCCTAACAATGTATACAGCTTTGTATAAATATTGTGAAATGTATAAATCTCAATTTATAAAAAATTGACCCTTATGATTAGTTTTGTGATCCAGGGTCACAAATATTATAACAATTTTATATTTACATTTTATATTACAAACTTTTTCTTTTTGAATATATTTTAAAATATAATTTATTCCTGTGAGTCAAAGCTAAATATTTAGCATCATTACTCCAGTCTTAAGTGTCACAAATCTATCAAAAACCATTCTAATATGCTGATTTGCTGTTTAAGAAACATGGTATATTTAAAAGATATTCCCTTTTTTCCCATATTTACAGCAGTTTAACTACTTTAAAATATTAGTAACCTGCAATAAAACCGTCTATAACTTCACAGTAGCTTCCTCAGCCCTAAAAACACGGCCTCATAATGTTTTCTCCAACGAAAGAAGTGGCCTTCAGCTAAATTAAATTTTGAAGGTGAAAAACTTTCTTTTGGCTCTTTCAGACAGTGATATAAACCTTGATCGTGGAGAGCCTGGATAAAAAAAAAAAAAAACGGGAGAAGAACTTTTCCACTCTGTCACGGCCTCCGTTTGTCTCTCTCAGAGTGATTTTTTTTACATCGACCCCAAGAAGAAGAAAAAAAAAAGGACCCACAACCGGCAAATTGAAAATCCATTTGTTGAACAAGTACCTCTCACTTACAAAAAAGAGCAGGGGATGTGTTCAGAGGAATAATATGACATGTGTGCTAATAGCGCGCTTTCTACAGTGCCATCTGTCTGAGGGAAAGGTCAGGAGAAGATGGCAGGCGCGTGGCAGGTGATGGAGAGAAGAGGGGGAGCAAAACAAGTAAAATGTACGGCGAGGGGCGGCGTGACATCATATGAATGTCATAATTGAGCGGCACTAAATCGAGAGGCCCACTTTCGATGTGTCAATAAACAAGTTCAAGGTGACACGCCGGATCAATACAGCGCGACAAGAACCATCCGACAAATTTACTGCGGTGTAATTGGGTGCAAAATGACTCAACTCAACCTTCACGCCGCAGAAAAAAAAAAAAGAAGGAGGAAAAAAAATCTCAGCGCCCGCCGTCGCCCTCCGGCAACAGTTTGTACATGTCACATATGCCTTCAGGTGGCATTGGCAGACAATAATGGATTTTGTTTTGCTGTTTTTGTTGTGTGTGTGTGTGTGTGTGTGTGTGTGTGTGTGTGTGTGTGTGTGTGTGAAAGACAATAGAAAAAAGGTAGAAAGTGTGTGTGTGCATGTGTGTGAAAAGCAGGAGCTGAGTGTTACAGGAATAGCCCACCAAAAATTACATTTCTGTCATTATTTACCCACTTGCATGTCAATAATATTCTGTTAAACTGTAAAACACAAAGAAAATATATATAAAAAAAATGTTAATATATATTTGAGAAAAGAAATCTAAAACAAAATTAAAAGAATTAAGCAACAAATTATAGATATATATTAAAAAATAGAAAATAAAACAATACAAATATTTTTTGAGTATATTTTAAAGAGGTCTCTTCAAAAGAGTTTCTTGTTTTGACTTCTAAAAAAACAAATAAAATAAAAATAAGAGGGTGAGTAGTAAAAATTAAAATCAATAAAATATAAAAATACAATACAATATAAAATAAAAACAAGTAAACAAAAAAAATATTCTCAAATAAATAATAAAATATTTAAAATTGTAAAATAATAAAATATATTTTTAAGTATTTTAAAGAGCTCTTTAAACATTCTTGCTTTGACTCCTGAAAATTAAAATAAGAAAAGAAAAGAAAAGAAAAATATTAAATGAAATCTCCTTGAACATTCTCATTTGCATTTCACAAATAAAATAAAATAAAAATATCAAATACAAGCTTCTTGAACATTCTCATTTGTGTAAAATTATATTTATAATAAAATATAATAAAATATTTAAAATAATATAAAAATATTAAATACAAGCTCCTTGAACATTCCCATTTGTGTTCTACAAATAAAAACAAATAAAATAAAATAATAAAAAGTAAAATAAAATATCAGCATAAGGGTTTAGAATAACATGAAAGTAAATGTCATTTATGGTGACTTATAAAAGCAGAAGCTGAGTAGCTCACCAAAAATTCACCAAAACATTTCTTTCATTATTTACCCACTTGCATGTCAGTAATTAAATTATATTCTGCTAAGCCATTTTTTGTAGTTATATAATATATATATAAAAAAAAAAAAAAAAAAAAAAAAAAAAAAAAAACAATTGAGCAACAAATAAAATTTGACTCCTAAAAAATAAACTAAAATAAAATAACAGCATATGGGTTTACAGTAACATGAGAGTGGGTAAGTGTCATTTATGGTGACTTATGGCAGTTTTCTGTTTATTTGTTTATTTTAATTTTAATTTAAAATATATATATAATAAAATAAAATGTCATTTTTACAAGTATTTGATATCATAATTCCTAAAAAATTAATTAAAATAAAATAATAAAATAAAATAAAAATGTTAAATACAAGCTCCTTGAACATTCTCATTTCTGTTCCACAAATAAAAATAAAATAAAATAAAATAATAAAAAGTAAAATAAAATAACAGGATATGTGTTTAGAATAACATGAATGGTAACAAGGTCATTTATGGCAGTTTTTTGTTATTTATTTATTTTTTAAAAAGACATTTTAAAGAGCTCATCAAACATTCTTATATTGTGTTCCACATATAAAAATATATAAATAAAAATTAAATAATAATAATTAAACAACACATTTAAAAATATAGATAATAAAATATAAAAATATTGAACATTCTAATTTGTGTTCCACAAATAAAATAAAAATTAAATAATACAATAAATATATTTAAATAATTCCTTGAACATTCTCATTTGTGTTCCACAAATAAAATAAAAATTAAATAATACAATAAATATATTTAAATAATTCCTTGAACATTCTCATTTGTGTTCCACAAATAAAATAAAAATTAAATAATACAATAAACATATTTAAATAATTCCTTGAACATTCTCATTTGTGTTCCACAAAGAAAAAATTATAAAATCAAATAAAAAGTAAAATAAAATAACAGCATATGGGTTTACAATAACATGAGAGTGAGTAAATGTCATTGATGTTAACTTATGACAGTTTTCAGTTTATTTATTTATTTTAAAAAGACATTTTAAAGAGCTCATCACACATTTTTATATTGTGTTCCAAATATATAACTAAAATAAAGTATACCCCTCCCTTCCATTTTTTTTAATCTAAAAAAGAAAACAATTAAATAACAAATGTAAAATATAAAAAGTAATAAAATACAAATAATAAAATAAAATGTAATTTTTTAAAAAAGTTTTTAAAAATATTTTTAAAAAAATATTCAAGATATTTTAAAGAGTTAATATATTCCTAAAAAAGATCATTCCTACAAAAAATATTTAAAAAAAATAAATAAATAATAAATAATAAATAAAATAAAATAAAATAAAATGAAATGAAATGAAATGAAATAACAGCATATGGTATCCTCATTTGTCTTCTACAAATAAAGAAACAATAAATAAATAAATAAAAATATTGTATGGGTTTGGAGTGACATGAGAGTGAAATTGCATTTTTATGTGAGCTATGCCTTTAAAATATATATATCTTTTTTTTTTTTTTCTCAAAACTGCACAAACCGAGCGTTTTGTTAAGAAACAATGAAGATACAGGATTCTCTCGCACTAAAAAAGTAATTGCAAAATGAAAAGGCTGTATGAAAACACATCCATATTGATATTGACAAAAAGCTGCCATCTTGTATGAGGTAATCATAACTTCTCATTGGCAGCGCTGCTATCATGTGGAGCAGGTATATTGTTGGGCCGCTAACGAGATGACTGTAATTGATTTTTGGGGAATAGAGTCATTAACCTCAAATGTCAGCACCTCCTCCTCAAGTGCTGAGATATTGATCCGCTAATGCAGGTTCAATAGAGGCTCATGTTTAAACAGAGATATAAACACGACTGCGTCTCGCCAATGAATAGATCACCTGCTTCTCAAGAACTCAAGTGAGAAAAAATTACATTCAAATCAGGGTTGAAAAACTTCACTTGGTCGAAAACTTCTTACTTTTTTTTTAATGAAAGAAAAGAGAGGGAGAAGTCTTTCAGGAGCATTCAATTGATCATTCATGATGGTTATTAAGAGAATATTTAAAGTTCGATATTCGGCTGACAGCATTTGTGGGATTCTGATTACCATAAAATATATATATGTTTAATTTTTCAATCAAGGCTACAGTGAGGCAATTAAAATGTAAGTGATTGGGGCCAATTTTAAAAGGTGGATCTTAATTTAATAAAAACATTTAAATGAATTAAATTAAAATGTCAATTATTTTAGCTGATAAAGTTTTTATATATATATATATTTTTTTTTTTATGGTTTTAGACATTTAATGTTTATACACATTATAATCAGTGTAATTTAAGTAATGTTTTTTGTCCTCAGTATATTGAATTAGATTTGATATTTTCTGTTTTAGTGTATTTGTCATGGTTTAATAGTTTTTTTTTTTTTTACATGTTTGAATAGGTTTTAATTTAATTTTTTTATTATTTTAGTATGTCAGGTTTAAATGAAAATTGGCAAGTTTGAGAAATAAAATCACTAAATGACTAAAGGAATATATATATATATATATATATATATATATATATTTAATAAAAAAAAAAATGTTTTATTTTTAATTAATGATAGTAAACCTGGTTACCATGGCCAAAAATATATTAAAATTGGATATACATTTTTCTGCCGATAACCGTACTTCACATAAAAACAACACCATATTGCATTGTTTTTCTATTGTGTGTTTTTAATAAAGGCATTTTAAAAAATAAAATAAATAACATATAAAATAAAATAAAATCTAATACAATTAAATTAAGTAATTTTTAAAGATATTTGAAGAGCTCATTAAATGATCGTTTATTAAACAACAAACTGAAAAATACAGATATAAAATAATGAAATTAAAATAAAAAAAATTAATAAAAAAAATTAATAAAATAACAGCATATGGGTTTGGAATGACAGGAATGACAAATTGTAATTTATGGTGACTCATTGTGTATTAATTTATTTATTTATTTATTAATAAAATCAAATAAAAATAACAGCAAATGGGTTTAGAATGACTTGAGAGTGGGTAAATGTCATTTATGGTGACAGTTTTCAGTTTTTATTTATTTATTTACTTTTAAAAATACATTTTAAAGAGCTCATCAAACATTCTCATGTTATGTTCCACATATAAAATTGCAATAATTAAAATATTGAATTAAATACAATAAAATACAAAAAAAATAAAATAAAATAATAACAATTAAACTACAAATAAATAAAAAAACGGATAAAATAAAGTGACATTTTGTATTTAAAAAGTATTTAAAAATATTCTTACAAAATATTAACATTATTTGAAAAAGCTCCTTAAACATTCTTATTCTAATTACTAAAAATAAAATGAAATAAAATTGGAAAAGTAATTGTAATGGTGACTTATTGCATTTGTGTGTGTGTATGTGTGTGTGTGTGTGTGTGTGTTTAAAAGGTTAAATAAAAGCATATGGGTTTGGAATGACAGGAGTGAGTCATTTATGGTGACTTATTGTGCATCACTCCCATTTTTGAACCTAGACGTGAAAATGCAGTATTTAAACTTATTTATTTATTTATTTATAATTCATGAATGAAAACATTTTGTAATATGATTTTGATGTACATTTTCCATGGTAATGTAATGTCTGATTTTAAAATGGTTTTCAAAGGATGAATTTTAAAATTTAAAGTTTTCAGCTGATATATTTTCTTATGATTTCTAAACTGTGATAGGGAAAATAGCAACAAAGAAAGTCAGAACTCCTGTTATGAAGTAGATTTTTGAGGTGCATTATTGTCATTTATTAATCTATTACTTTTCCTACATAATTTGTTTCACAAAAAATGGCAAAATAGACCTGTCCAACGATATATAGATTGTCATGATTAGATTATGATTTATTTGTAAAATGGTGAAGTAAACTTAGGCGTCCCACCATACATTTATGGTGACATGTTGTGGGTGGGGGTTTTTGTGTTTTTCATTTATTTATGTTTTTTTTTAACCCTTTAACTGTCACTCCCATTTTTGAACATAGACATGATCAAAAAATCGAAACTTAAATTTGTATAATTCATGAACGAAAACATTTTGTAATATGATTTGATCTACGTTTTCCATGGTAATGCAATGTCTGATTTTAAAATGGCTTTCAAAGACCACATTTTGAGGTTTTTTGCGTTTTTAACTGATAAACAATTTCTTATGATTTCTAGGGAAAAGGGCAACAAAGAAAATCTTTTTGTGACAAAGGTCAAAACTCCAGTTATGAAGTAGATTTTTGAGGTGCACTCTTGTCATAAATGAATTTATTACTTTTCCTACATAATTCATAACACAAAAGTGGTAACATATCTATTTAGGAGTCTTAGACCTTTCCAACAATATATAGTTTGTCATGATTAGATTAGGATTTTTTTGTAATATGGTGAAGTTAATTTAGGAATCCCACTGAGAGGACAGTGACAGTTAAAGGGTTAAAAATATCTTTAAAAAAGCTACTTGACCATGTAAATAAATAAATATGGGTTTGGATTGACATGACAGTGAGTAAATGAAAAGACTGTATCAAATCCACCAAAATTTTATAAACCACAAAATGAGATATTTTGAAGAACGGCCATGCTGCTCTTCCCAATTGACTTTGAATAGATACACTACAACAATTGAGATGTTAAAATAACAGCCTTTTCAATTGAAATCTTCTAATGAAATGACTTCATATGATGCGTAATATTGTATGCATATGAGTCCTGCTTCTTTGTCATGTTTTGGAGCTCATGTTTTGCCTTCACTGCACATGTTCACCAGAAGAAAGAAAGTCGTATAGGTTTGTAACGACATGAGGGTGACTAAATGATGACAGAACGCTCATTTTGGAATGAACTATCCCTTTAACGGAGACGTTACATGCTTATTTGGTTACGGAGCATATTGGCTAATCGGTGCCATTTGCGATTTTCCATATCAAACGATGAAAACAAACTGTATGGAAGTATAGTTTGTCAGAAGTTGGACTCAAGCCACGGATCTCACCAGCAGCTCGGCTAATATTCGCTACGTGTAAACATCCTCTGCCGATGTGGGGTGAGGATATGAACTCTCAGCATTTGATGGATTAGTGACATTTCCAAAGTAAAGCACATCTGAGGCTGCCCTCACCATGTGGTCTATGTGGGTTTAAACCCAAGCTGGGAGAAACGTGTAACTGATATCTTTGTGTCACGGAGCATATCCGGCATGCGGCGCGCTGACAGCCAGCGACTGATGGCTGATGCTCGGCTGTCTGTCTGTGTGTGTGGATTTTCTGCTGTATGTTGTTCATTGTCTCGCTGGCGCTTGCACTTGATGATGGCTGGAAGGAGCCCGGGGCGACCCGGAGGTGCAGACTACAATCAAAGGTCCTCTGACACCGCTGAGAATCATCACAGCTTGATGATAACCTGACTACCTTCAGGTAATCTCGCGCAAGTGATGGCGGCGCAAAACTTTCTCGCCCTAGAGATTGAGTCTGAGTCGTCCAGGTGGGTTAAATACGCTAACCTTCTGATTGATGGCCACATTTGAGCATTGGACAGGGCCTTTATGGCTTCAGTGGCGTCGTGTGGGGGATTTGGGGACAGAAGGAGGGTGAATTAGCATTTGCGTGTTTGCTATGTTGTTCGCTGTCGTGAATAAATAATGTTAAGTCGTGTTTGCAATGCATAAATCCCATTGGGGCCACTGATCCCAGAAGATGATGGCAAAACATCTATGGAAAGATCAACGGAAAGTTTATATAAATACTTTGACACAGATACTAACAATAAATGCGAAAGATTTAATTTAGTAATTATTTTGATTATCAGTTTTAATTTTTATATTCAGTATTGTCATTTTATTTTATTTTATTATTATTAATTTTTTTTGTACTTCAATTTCAAACTGAATTTAAATAATTGTTGCCTTGGCCGCTAGCTGAAATAAAAGATTTATATTATTATTTATTTATTTATTTATTTATTTATTTTATTTCAGACATATACAACTTATTTCAGGCAACAGCTGGCTGAAATAAAGGAAAAGTTTATTTATTTCTAATATTTTATTTGAGGTACGATTTTATTTCAAGTAATAGTTAGCTGAAATAAAAAAAACATTTATTTTTTTATTATATTTATTTTTTCAGGTAATATTTATTAAGTAACAGCTAGCTGGGAAAGAATATTTATTTATTTATTTATTTATTTATTTATACGATTTCATATCAGATAACATTTAGCTTAAATTTATTTATTTATTATTTGATTTTATTTCATACAACATTTATTTCAAGTAACAGCTAGCTGGAATAAAATAGATTTATTTATTTGTTTATTATTTGTAATATTTTATTTCAGATAGCATTTATTTCAAGTAACTACTAACTAACTGATATAAAATAGATTTATATATGTATTATTTATTTATTTATTTATTTATAATATTTTATTTCAGACAACATTTTATCCAAGTAACAGATAGCTAAAATAAAATATATTTATTTATTTATTTATTTATATATAAAATATTTTATTTCAGACAACATTTTATCCAAGTAACAGCTAGCTAAAATAAAATATATTTAAATATTTATTTGTTTACTTATTTTCTTATTTGTTATTATTACTATTAGCTGTTACAAGTAACCGCTAGCTGAAATAAAATATATTTATATATTTATTTGTAATATTTTATTTCAAATTACATTTATTTAAAGTAATAGCTATCTTAAATAAGATATTTATGTATTATTTATTTATTTATAATATTTTATTTTAGACATTTTATTCAAGTAACAGCTAGCTGAAATAAAATATATTTATTTATATATAATATTTTATTTCAGATAACATTTATTTCAAGTAACAGCTAGCTAAAAGAAAATATTTATTTTTTATTATTATTTATAAAAAAAAATTCAGATAGTATTTATTTCAAGTAACAGCTAGCTAAAAGAAAATATATTTATTTATATATATATGAATTATTTATTTATTATATTTTGTTTCAGACAACATTTTATTCAAGTAACAGCGAGCTCAAATAAAATTTATTAATTTATTTATTTACACCATATGACATTTTTAAACATACTAACCTTACCTTGTTATAAAAGGTCAAATTTTCTTATATTTCAAGTCTTATTGATGATATCTATGATATAATTTCCTGTTTGTTTCATGTTGTTTGGGCCAATAAATAAATACATAAACAAATATATTTTAATTGAATGTTTATTTGACAGGGACTGCACATCAGTAATACATATAAATGTACAAAAGTGTAAGTCCCTGGACTAATGGTAAAATTGTAAAATTGTCACTATAAAAACATAAAGGAAATAACCTATACATAATACCAGTGGTTTTCAATCCTGGTCCTGGGGACCCACTGCTCTGCACATTTTGTGTGTCTCCCTTATTTAACACACCTGATTCAGATCATCAGCTCGTTAGGAGAGAGATCCATGAACTGAACTGAGTGTGTCAGAAAAGGAAGACATACAAAATGTGCAGAGCAGTGGGTCCCCAGGACCAGGATTGAAAACCACTGCATAATACGTACATGCTCAAAAATACATACAAAACTGACACTATTCCTAATGCATATTGTTCGTTAGACTTTATGACAAATACATATTATAAATACATATTCTTCAGAATCAGAGGATTATTCAAAATCAGCGCATCACAGAAAAAAGTCCAGATTTTGTCTAGGTCTAGTAAGATAGCGCTAGTCAAAGGTTCCTTTTTTATTTTTTATTTTTTTATTATTATTATTTATTAATTTTTTTGTCACTCTAGACACAGCCAAAGGCCTAATGTCAATCGGGAAATAGAAGAGGAAATAGAAAACTATTGGCAAGTTTCCTACAGCTGTGTTAACACTTGGGAACTGTATGCAATATTTATGTTGGTTTGTTTTGGGGCCTCCAATGGTGGCTTTGGTTAAGATGGCAGATATTGTTGGGGGGTTGGATGGACCCTGCTGAGGGCAAGCATTGTAAATGTATAACATCTCTGAATGCACACACCATATCTCCCCCCCTTGAGCAACTCCCCCATGCACCCTCCCTCCTGCCCCCAACCCCCCTCTCCTCCAAAACTACTGGTGTGTGAAATATGAAAGAGACATGTTGTCTTTCAATTTGTCCAATATACCTCACAGGTGGGCTCCAGGTACGCGGCCCCTCAGTGGCTGAAAAATGACTGGTGAAGTGCGAGGTGACTTTGATGAACCTAGCCACTCCCGGCCCTATCATTCTTTTCCATCTGGCTTCCTCGGCTGCCGCACGGACAACGCTCTGGAAATTTGTCTTATTGAAGTGAAGCCGCGCTCCGATTCCTGCCGACTCCGAGCCAACTAATGAACAGGCGCTTAGAGTTCACTTACCCGCCCCTCATGCTGCCAAAGCCGGGCATGACAACACGCCGCTCGTCCTCCTGGCTGCTGGTGCGTGGTGTGTACCACAGGGCCGTTATAGGGCCGCTCGCTTTCTCGAACCTCAGGATTGGGTAGGAAAATCTTAAAGAGCAGGTCATATGGGTTTTCAAAAAATATTTTTTTTTTTCAGTTTGTAACATAGCTATCCTTCAATGTAAACAGTCCGCAAAGTTGTTAATCAAAAAGGTGCATTATACATGAAGAGATTGTCTCTCAAACGAAGACTAATCATCATATTTTGAATCTTCTGCCTGTCAACGAGCCTCATCACTGGGTAACACATTAGCATAATCCCCACCTGGCCACGAAATACGAACAGTCTGAAACACCCACAAACACTTCTGCTAGTTAGTGTGTTTGCCCACTGACAAAGAAATTATCAGTCTATAATTTTAATGGTAGGTTTATTTTAACAGTGAGAAACAGAATAACAACAACAACAACAACAAAATCTGAAAAACACATTAAAAAAAAGTTGACTTGCATTTTAATGAGTGAAATAAGTATTTGATCCCCTGTCAATCAGCAAGATTTCTGGCTCTCAGGTGTCTTTTATACAGGTAACAAGCTGAGATTAGGAGCACTCTCTTTAAGGGAGTGCTCCTAATCTCAGCTTGTTACCTGTATAAAAGACACCTGTCCACAGAAGCAATCAATCAATCAGATTCCAAACTCTCCACCATGACCAAGACAAAAGAGCTGTCCAAGGATGTCAGGGACAAGATTGTAGACCTACACAAGGTGATCCATGTGATTATTCGCAAATGGAAGAAACAAAAATTAACTGTTAATCTCCCTCGCACTTGGCCTTCATGCTAGATCTCACCTTGTGGAGTTTCAATGATCATGAGAAGGGTGAGGAATCAGCCCAGAACTACATGGGAGGATCTTGTCAATGATCTCAAGGCAGCTGGGACCATAGTCACCAAAGAAAAAATAATTGGTAACACACTACGCCGTGAAGGACTGAAATCCTGCAGCGCCCGCAAGGTCCCCCTGCTCAAGAAAGCACATGTACAGGCCCGTCTGAAGTTTGCCAATGAACATCTGAATGATTCAGAGGAGAACTGGGTGAAAGTGTTGAGGTCAGATAAGACCAAAATCCAGCTCTTTGGTATCAACTCAACTCACTTTGTTTGGAGGAGGAGGAATGCTGCCTATGACCCCAAGAACACCATCCCCACCGTCAAACATGGAGGTGGAAACATTCTGCTTTGTGGATGTTTTTCTGCTAAGAGGACAAGACAACTGTACCACATCAAAGGGACGATGGATGAGGCCATGTATTGTCCAATCTTGGGTGAGAACCTCCTTCTTTCAGCCAGTGCATTACTTTAAGAACGACTGAAGCTCAGGGTTTCCAGGTTTTCACAAACGACTATGTATAAATATATATTCTGAGAAAATTATGTTTGCTGACCTTGGATGCATTTAAACCTGTTGTAGGGGACTCCAACACCATATTGGGACACTCTAAAAAAAAACATATGACCTGCTCTGTAATAAGTTAATATTTTAACAAAGTAATTAAGAGCAGTTATCTCAACCAGAGGTCAATAAGGATCTGTTTAAACATGATGTTTTTAAGGGGTTTTAAGTCTTAATTAATAAGCCCTAAATCCTTAATTCATACTTTCATTCATATATTAAAGTAAAAGTCTACATAGTTACCTTGATTTCCTGTGCAGCAAATTACTCATTTAAAATAGTTTCAGTACAAACGACTTTTCCCTTAGCTGTTGACACTGCTAGCGTATCTGACACCGAAAGACTATTAGCATCTTGCACGGGTTAGACTTGATCCCACTGGTCCGTTTAATCCTCTCCTTGTAAACCCTAGTGAGCAGACAGTGGGACACAGAGGATGTGATTAAGTTGGAGTGATCTCCAGCAGGGACTGGATTAAACTCAATAAGAGTCTCTTAATCCAGCTAAGCAGCGGTTGACCCGGCTAAGCTCTCTGCTCTTTTACCAGCTCAGCCAGTGAAAGTCTTCACCTCACTCAAGAAATCATTACCGTTCACACCTAGTAATTGCATTGTCAGCAAAATGTGATGTAGGAAAAATAAAAGGACTGGAAGTATAGTCAGTGTCAATAAATTTTTAAAAAATGTATTTATATTACAATAATTTCACATTAAATCTTCAACTTAATGTAGAAACAACATAAAGACAACAAAATATATTTTCAATATTTGTTTAATGGCATCATTTTTATGACTGAAGGTGAGTATTACTGATACCAATACTACTGTCTCTAAGAAATATATATATATATATATATATATATATATATATATATATATATATATATGTAAAGCCCTAATATTTAACAATTGACTATAGCCATTCAACATTACAGTATAACTGAGAGCTATCAATTTTAACATTTATTGGACAACTATTAATAGAAGTGAACTTAAAACAATCTTCACAATTACCCATTAATAAATGTCATATTTACCTGTGACCAGGAAATATAGGAAATATAGGAAATATACAAAAATTTAATAAAGTTATCAAACACTAAATTAAATATAGATGAATCCTCAAAGCTACCAAAGTCATTGATTTTCTCTTTTTTTATTTTGCTCTTTGATTAATAGACAGCACAACAGCTGGGTTATTAGGTTATTTGGCTGCTATTACTTTAAGAGATGCTCATAGTTTCATTCACACTTTAATGCGAAATTTAGGGCTGCTCTTGACAAAAGTTTTTTTCTGGTCAACTATTAGTTACTTTTAATAATAAACCATATAAATCATAATAATGAGCCTTACATAGTCTACATAGTCTAATAAGCGCTCAAGTGCACACAAAAAAAGCTTGCCACAGTGCACCGACAGATAAACAGCAAGGAGAGTGCATTAGCATTTTAACAATTTATTGATAAACTAGTGCTTTCTTTGTTTTTGATTTAAGAGATGAAGTTGGTGACACTGCCAAGTTCGCAGAGACCAAGATAGCAGAAAGCGCATCCTGTTTGCTTTCATTATTTTACAAAAGTGCAATGTTTTGTTGTTATTGTAAATGCACACAAACAAACGTCTTTACAGATTTGAAAGATGTATTACTTTAATCTTTATGACTCAAAATGATGGAGTATTTTAAGTGACTGCACCGGATGTCGTACAGTGAAAACGCTACTGTTCAGTTTCCACTCTCTGCACAGACACTTCAATAGCACGCATTTTTCTAGGTCAACATTAGATTGAGCAGCCATGTAAAGTTGCTACTACATACATCTTTCAGATGAAAAGCCATATTTGAGGTCAATAAATGATAGGTGGGCATTTGGATGTCCTGACTGATACACACATAGACCAGCCACATGACTTTGCCACTTCTGCGCTAAGCGACTAATTCATATTAATGTCCTTAACAAAAAAATACCCTGGAATTGTACTTTTAGTATCATAAACTAGTATACCTAAAGTCTGCTAAAATTAAATTTTATACGTAATGACGAAAAAAAACAAACAAATTAATTGCACATTTTGCTAGAAATTAACATCCTACCTGACATTAAAGTTTTTAATTATACTTTTATTTTGCAATAATTTCACATTCATGCTTCAAATTAATGTAGAAACAACATAAAGAACATATATTTTTAATATTGTTTAATGCCATCAGTGTAATCCAGAGCTATCACTTTAACATTTATTAGAAGTTATCAAACACTAAATTCTAAATTATATAAAGATAAAGCTTAACTACAGAAGTTATTAATTTCCTATTTTTAATTTTGTTTTTTATTTAACAGACATCACAGAAGCAGGTTATTAGTATATTTTGGCTGCTTTAAAAGCTGCCGCTGCTGAACTTGATACGGATCTGAAACTGCTTTAAATGTGACCTACAAATAATAAATACTTGCACAGTTTTAAGTCGGCTTTAACTGCCTTTTTGTAAATGCATGTCTTAACTGACAACATAGCTACGACTTTGGATACTCGTAGTTTTAGCTTTAATAGGATAGACTAATACAGTGTGCGCTACGAACACAGTATAACGGCTGACAGGACAGGTAAATTCATTTTTACTGACATATGGCCTGACAACATCTCATCTGACTGCAGTTCACTTATTTTCTACTGAAGCCCCTCATTTTGACACCACTACTTTGCATTTTAATTGTGTTAATTGTGAGAAAATAGTGCTGAAATCTAACTAAAGAAGTGGAACTATTGCAAGCATACTTTAAATCTCTTGTATTTAAAGACCGATATTCTTCAAAGATCATACAGCCCCCATGTGTTTTGACTATACTTAGTATGAAATAAATGTATTTTAAATATGCTACTTCTTTCAAAATATCATCACTTCCAGTGATAAAGACCGATTTCTCTCTGGTGATGTATGCAGGAATTTCTCAATCAATTACTCCACTTAAACTCCATCTTTTCAAGCTCACGTTAATCTGCCTCCACTTTGAGTGCCATGTCTAATCCAACGAGCATCCAATCAACAACTAATGCAGAGAACCAACCTTCTGCCCAACATTTTTTCTTTTCAATAATCCATTACATGATGTACGTCAGAATCTTCTTGTGATCACAATTTTTATTTATTTATTTTTTTGGTAAGAATATCAATTCAGGTGACAGCATTAAACTCATACATATAAATGTACGCTAACACTAAAGTAATAAAAGTAAACAACATCCATATACAGGTAAGTGAGTATTTCCCTTTCATCTTTTTTTTCTTATTGTTATTCATGTGGGATCAGGCGTAGCTGAGAGCATCCTTTACGATCTTATTGCTCTCTGTACGACTAAACTAAAGGAGTTTCTCCATTAATACCCGAGACCATCTCGAAAACAAGCCAGTGCATTACGCAAATGAAAAAAAAAAAGAAAAAAAGCGACAGTAACCAAGGGAAGAGCGAGGGAGGGAGGGGGTGTGTACTGGACATTATTTAAGTGTTCTTGTAAGCCATCTAAGATATTAATGTTGCAAAGCTACTTATGAATATTTAAGAACATAAAAGCGAGATAGACTTGTGCAACCCAGATGACCACAACTCTACGGGGAAAACATCTCCTGAACATTTATGATGGATTTTAAACACGATAAAAACTATCAGGGTGTTTATGACATTAAAGAAGAGGCTGGAAAATGGAGGGATGGCTCATTGTTGTCTTAAAAGCTTGCGGCTCTAAGTAATGCTGCTCTGTGTAAATAAATCTGAATATGATCACTGACCACCGAACACTGAGCAGAGGTATTGACTTTTTTTAGCAATTAAATGCCATAAAACTAAATGAAAGTTTAGGGAAAGGGACCTGGCAAGTACTTAAAAGTTATAAATATGTAACTGCAAAGCAAACAAATAAATAAATACAAACACATTTTTAATTTCTGCCATTGTACATTTATCTTTTGTTTGAAAAGAAAACTGACACATTAACAGTGACACAAAAAGCCAAAAAATACAAATAAATTAAACAAAACTGTTTGTTACTAATTATGATAAACTTTAATACATTTATGAAATTAAAAATGTATGAAATTATAACATTTCTGTAATATATATATATATATATATATATGTATATGTGTGTGTGTATATATATATATATATATTGTTTGAAAAGAAAACACACATTAAGACACATTAACAGTGACACAAAAAGCCTAAAAATACAAATAAATTAAACAAAACTGTTTGAAAAAAACTAATTATGAATTTGAATATGTGTATATATATACATGTGTGTGTGTGTGTGTGTGTGTGTGTGTGTGTGTGTGTGTGAAATGAACACAAACTATTGGCCTGTATGCATCAAGATCTTATTCTGTGCATATATACTGTATATATGTCACATTGTTTAACTTAAAATTAGAAAAAAATACAAATAATATATATATATATATATATATATATATATATAAATGCAACATTAACAAATAGTACTAAAATAGCTAAAACTACATTAAAACTAAAACTAAAAACTAATAGTAATCTAGTAGAAAAAATTACTAAACAACAAACAAATTTACTAAATTTTTACTTAAAATTAAAATGAAAACATGAAGTATAAAATCTAATTTAAATTATTAAAAACCATAATAAATGTTGACTATCTTCTTTTTGATTTATTATTCCTCCCCCATTTTGCTTTATTTCTTAATATTCTTTCATAATATCCTGTCCATAATATCATGATTCCTGTCCTGAATCAGCATTAGGTCAAGATCACAAAATGCCAAATAAAAATATTGGGCTAATACAATTAAACTTGCTCAGCAATACCAGCATGCCTTTTACATTTTGTAGAGTTTTATGTCTCTGCACCCTCATTCTGTTTAACCATCCACTAAACAACAGCCCACATTGCCTTTTCTCAAAATATAAAAAGCAGCATAAAGTCTAAAAGGCTCTTAGTCTGTGACCTTATCCACATCACTGCCAACAAACTTGCCCTGACATGGCCCAGAATTTAACTTCCTGGATTAGACCCTGAAATGTAAAGTATTTTACTTGCATTACGTTGTATTAGCGACAAAGACCTGCACTTTTGATCTATCCTTGATGAAGAAGCAATAATGCAGTACATGCACAGGAAAAGACCCATGTAATGATGATTACAAATCCATATATTTCCAGGGATGTGGCATGACAGAGAACCAGATTAATGTTTTTCATTTAAGAAAATTGTTTTTGAGTGTGTGTGTGTGTGTGTGTGTGGGTGATATAGGTCAACTCTAATTTCTTTTAATTTAATCATTTACATGAATAAGACAGCATCTAATCAGGCCAACACAGCATTCATGAAATAAGTAATCTGCTCAAAACATGTAGCTTAAATTAATAACATATCCATAATTCAGCTCTGAATTGTAAAATAACACATTACTTGTTAATATGAGTATGTCAGTCTTTAAAACTCCAAATCTAAGAGATTTGGCTTCCACTATGGATAATTAACCCTTTGGACAATTGCAAACAGCACCAAGAGGCCCTGGCTAATGGCCTGATGAATTTTTAAGCACAGACGAACAGGATAATGCAGCTCTAATCCATTAGGGCCTTTCGGTTTGTGTGTGTGTTGTGTATTTAGTGATTGTTATGTGGAGTGCATAAGGAGTGGTAAGTATCTAAATGGATGCTGAGTTCTTATGTGTGTTAGAGTCACAGCCATCAAAAAATAACTGGAGCTTATGAAGACTTTTAATATAAAGGCAGGCAAGTCTAAATGAGCAGGTCTCTTACACGTTTTTCCTAAAGCATATTCAGCACCAAGGAAGTCCGGTAAACGGTGTATGTAGCATTGAAATACATGATGGTTAACACCAGATGGGCGTTGTGTATAGTGTTTCACGCTTTTTACAGCACACATCATCAGCCTGTCCACAAGTCGCCTCTTTAGCCACTTTAAATACACTTTGCAAATGGAATAAACCATTGCTTTCCTGTAAATATCCATTTACTTCTGTAATTAAACACAATTTGGCTGCTTTTTTTCTCATTAGCATTACATTTGAAGTGCTGTGTACTTAAAGTTGACTCAGACAGCATTTACACAACACTGTTTTTCTGTAAAGCACTTTCTGTACTTTATAACTCGCAACTGTAAGTTGCAATCCTGAAGAAAAAAGTCACAATTCCGAGTTCATATTGCACAATTTTGACTTTATTTCTCAGAATTACGAGTTTATATCTCACAACTCTGACTGACTTTATAACTCGCAATTGTGTGTAACTCGCAATTCTGAGGAAAAAAGTCACAATTCAGAGTTCATATTGCACAATTTTGACTTTATTTCTCAGAATTACGAGTTTATATCTCACAACTCTGACTGACTTTATAACTCGCAGTTGTGTGTAACTCGCAATTCTGAGGAAAAAAGTCACAATTCAGAGTTCATATTGCACAATTTTGACTTTATTTCTCAGAACTGTGTTTATATCTCACAATTCTGACTGACTTTATAACTCGCAATTGTGTAACTCACAATTCTGAGGAAAAAAGTCACAATTCAGAGTTCATATTGCACAATTTTGACTTTATTTCTCAGAACTGTGTTTATATCTCACAATTCTGACTGACTTTATAACTCGCAATTGTGTAACTCACAATTCTGAGGAAAAAAGTCACAATTCAGAGTTCATATTGCACAATTTTGACTTTATTTCTAAGAACTGTGTTTATATCTCACAATTCTGACTGACTTTATAACTCGCAATTGTGTAACTCGCAATTCTGAGGAAAAAAGTCACAATTCAGAGTTCATATTGCACAATTTTGACTTTATTTCTAAGAACTGTGTTTATATCTCACAATTCTGACTGACTTTATAACTCGCAATTGTGTAACTCGCAATTCTGAGGAAAAAAGTCACAATTCAGAGTTCATATTGCACAATTTTGACTTTATTTCTCAGAATTACAAGTTTTTATCTCACAATTCTGACTTCAAAACTCGCAATTGTGTGTATCTCACAATCCTGAGGAAAAAAGTCACAATTCAGTTTATATTGCGCAATTTTTACTTTATTTCACAGAATTACGAGTTTATATCTCACAATTCTGACTTTATTACTCGTAATTGTAAGTCACAATCCTGAGGAAAAAAGTCACAATTCAGAGTTTATATTGTGCAATTTTGACTTTATTTCTAAGAATTGTGAGTTTATATCTCATAATTCTGACTGACTTTATAACTCGCAATTGTGTAACTCGCAATTCTGAGGAAAAAAGTCACAATTCAGAGTTTATATCACGCAGTTTTGACTTTATTTCTCAGAATTGCCAGTTTTTATCTCACAATTCTGACTTCAAAACTCTCAATTGTGTGTATCTTGCAATCAGATATAAATCCGGTCTTCAATTCCTGCGCTATATTTAAATTGAACAGAGTTCACATCAATGAAAGCAGCAAATAAGTTGCATTTTATTCATTATCAGCTAATTTCAAGATCAAAGACCGCAACAGGAGACAGCACGGCATCACCACTGGAAAGATAAGTTAGTCTCACTACATTTTAATGAAGATGATTGTGTGTTTAGCATCTGTGACTTACTTTTAGTTTCATTTGTGGCAGTTTGCAACTTGCTGAAGAGATACTCAGCTACTCATCCGCAGCGATGCTTATTGCATTAGCGCTGTCGTATCTGACTATAACATGCCATATATCCTATAAAACCTTGCATTTATTATTTTTAAATTTTGTGAGGAGTAAAATTTGCATTTGTGGTTTCAACAAACAGATGCATTTACACTTGTCCAGTTTCGTCTGGAATGCGGCTCAGATCACCTCCTGAAGTGGTTTGAGCGATCAGATTTACATGTGTCTCGAAAGTGTTTCAGAGGGCATTTACACCAGGTCTTTTCACGATCGGATAACTATCTGATCAGAGAAAACGCATGAAGTGACCAGGTGTAAACAGGCCCTAGGTGTTCAAAATTCATTGACCAATGGTGGCCATGATTTTTGAGATACACTTATGTCCTTATAGACAATTTTCAAGTCAGTCGGACTATATGTTTCCCTGTTATAGTGCCACCATTGAGCTCCTGTGTATTCTGAGTTTAGGGAAAATATCTCATTCTGTTCTTATAGTTACAGTTGTTTAGTAAAAGCAGCTATGCCCCTTACACACATTTGGGCATTCTGTCATGTCTGTGAGTAGAAAGATTTCTTTTTTTCTTTTTCTTTTTTTTTTTTAAGTAATTACTAATATTTGAAGAGTTCAGATGCAAAAGCCTCTGAATCCATCTGACATCTAAACAAAAATGCATTTTTATCAGGCTCCAATGTATAGGTTTCTATGTGAGTAGTGGTACTTCTGATTGGGCTGAGACTGGGATTTTAACCAGTTTGAAATAAAAGTATTTGATGGACATATAATATGTGTTGCGTATCATTATGTAATTTTTGACCGAGATAGCTTTTAGGGGGTTTTGCATCTGAACTCCTCATTTACTCTCCAGAGAATCCTTTTGAACTGGTGAAAAACATAGGACTAGTTCACAAAAGTAGTTAAAAAAAAACAAAAAAAACAGGGCAATTAAATTACTTTACAAAACTTCTCAAAAATGCCAGGAAAAAAAACTCCTCTGTTTTAGTACATCATTGTGAGGTAAACATATCTTTAGTTTAGTCAAATATTCTTGCATTAAAAACAATCATAATTTAGTTTAACATAAGTATTTTACACACTATCTCTGGGAGGTTATTGTTGGTGCAGTGCCTTTAAGAGTTTAATTTGTAAATTACTCATTTTTTGGTAGGCTAATAATTGCATACAATGTTACCCGTTTCTGTATCCATAAATGGATATAAGTTGACAATACACTTAGCATTTGACAAATAATAAAATATAGATTTATTCTCTGCAGTGTTATATTTGCTATGTTATTTTTATATCATGTCAGATCATCATAAACCTGAAATATTAAGAGTTGGACACGTAAATGTTGCTATAGTTGCAGTATCTTGTGTATGGTGTTACTAGTGAAAGGCTCAGCAGCTGATCAAACAAAATGGTGTCTGGATGCAGGAGGAGGAACGCACAGAGTGTAAACCAGAAAGATGAGCATGACACTGTAGTGAATGGAGTTTCAATCATGGCATCACAATACTGCCACAAAGAACACAACACAACACATCCAAAACCTAAAACATCATAAATAGTGAGTAACAAAATGATGTTACTTTCAAAGACCACGTTTTGGCCAAATAAGGCAGCATCACAGATACATGAATGACAGAATGTATTACGCTGAAATGAGGAAAAATAAACCCAAGATGGCAAATGTTAAATATAGAGTTTGTTCATTGAAAGATATTAATAACAATAGTTCTATTTGATTTGTTTCTTTTCTCCTCACAAGATGTTAATTGATGGACTACTGTGGTGTGCATTACTTGTAGATTACTGTGACGTTTTTTATCAGCTGTTTGGACTCCCATTGATGGCACCCATTCACTGCAGAGGATCCATTGGTGAGCAAGTGATGAATGAAGAAACAAACTCATCTACATCTTGGATGACCTGAGGGTGAGTAAACTATTAATGAGCTGTTCCTTTCACGTCATCTGAGCCTTTAGGTATTTAGTGATTTAACTGTCAACGCATTAAAAAATCATACATTTCTTTCCAGAAAAAAGATGAGCAAAATAAACTTGTAGCAAAGCCAGTCACAGACTCGCGGCCATCACTGCCACCTGAAATGCGTAACGAAAACGTACAACAAATAAATCTCTCCATAGCTATCACACTCCTGGCTACAGGTTTGTCTTTCTGTTGTATATGTGTGTGACGGGCCGGCTAGTGTTACACGTCCGAAACACACTCGGAACAGGACTCAGTAAATGATGGCTGTGGGCGAACAGGGCAACTGTAAACTCGCTCTCTGGAGATGACCTAAAGCAGCGGGTGATATATGTGTGTTTTGGTTTGCCTCTGGGAAAGCGAACACGCTTATTTACACAGAGCACCCCTGGGTGTGGGGCCAAGATACACACAAACACTAACACTATCACTCCATCATCACACACACACACACACACACACACACACACACACACACACAAGCATACAGTATAAGTGCAAATATGAACAGACACTCAAAATCTCCCTCATGACCAAAGTGCAGCAAACACACTGTTGGGGGTCTGTTTAAGACAAATTTTACAGGATATATTCACACTACTTCCAATGTTGTAAGGAGGAGGGGGAGAGAGAGAGAGAGAGAGAGAGAGAGAGAGAGAGAGAGAGAGAGAGAGAAAGAGGGGATATATATACACACACATTTGAAGTCAAAAGTTTACATACACCTTGCAAAATCTGCAAAATGTTATTTTACCAGAATAAGGTGGAACATACTTCCATGTTACTTTTAATTTAATACTGACCTGAATAAGATATTTCACATAAAAGACGTCCACAAGAAGATAAATGAATAGTTGAATTTTTAAAAAACTGACCCCGTTCAAAAGTTTACATCCTCTTGGTTCTTAATAGTGTGTTGTTACCTGTTTTTTTTTTTTTTTTTTTAGTGATAGTTGTTCATAATTCCCTCATTTGTCCTGAACAGTTAAAGTGCCCAGTGTTCTTCAGGAAAATACTTGAGGGTCCACAAATTTTTTGTTTTTTCAGCTTTTTTGTGTAGTTAAACCCTTGTCAACAATGACTGTATGGTTTTGAGATCCATCTTTTCAAACAGAGAACAACTAAATTTCACTTACTTTGTCTTCTGGGAAACATGTAAATATATTCTGTAGTTACAGAAATGCAGTACTAAATGAATATATATATATATATATATATATATATTAGATAGATATATAGATAGATAGATAGATAGATAGATAGATAGATATAGATATATACATTTGATATTTATCCAAAGTAATAAAAAATGTACACATCTACATGCTGTTCAAAAGTTTTCACCCCCGGCTCTTAGTGCATTAGGCTTCTTTCTGAAGCATCAGTGAACGTTTGAACCTTCTTTAATAGTTGCATATAAGTCCCTCAGTTGTCCTCAGTGTGAAAAAATGGATCTCAAAATCATACAGTCGTTGTTGGAAAGGGTTCAAATACACAAAAAGGCTGAAAAACCAAAGAATTTGTGAACCCTGAAGGATTTTTCTGAAGAACAGCAGGCAGTTTAACTGTTCAGGACAAACAAGGGACTCATGAACAACTATCACTAAACAAAAAAACACAGCTGTGGATCATTCAGGTAACAGCACAGTATTGAGAATCAAGTGTATGTAAACTTTTGAACGGGGTTATTTTTATAAATTCAACTATCATTTTGTCTTGTGGACTATATGTACATGTATTTTATGTCAAAAATATTATTCAGGTCAGTACTAAAAAAACAATAACATCCATTTTGTATGACCCTCTAATTCTGGTATAATTTTATTTCTTTAAACTAACATGCAGTAGGTAGTACACTTATATTCATTCTGAACATACTCAGACATTCAGACCACAAGAAACGATCACTGTCACGCTAATGGTCAGTAATAATTGATCTTAAGTAGTCGTAATATGTTGATCACTAGTCTTGCTGTCAAGGATCAGTTGGCTCTGTGATTTCATCTACAGTAATGTAAACCACACTCTGGACATAAACTTTTATTTTTAGACTCTCATTGTTCTGAGTTTATTTAAGAGTGGCTGGAAAAAAACGTATTGCACAAGAATCCTCACATCTCATTTTTAACAGTATCGATTGTTTTGCCATTTTCTCGGGCTGTTTTATTTGCAAAGATAATTCTTTATTTGCACTTTAATTCTCTGCCTTTCAAATTTAATTCAAAACAAGATTCAAAATCCAAAGCAGATATAACTTCATCATAACCAAGCTAAAAACAAATCTAAAGCTGAAAATAATCATGCTATTTTAGATTGGTAAAGCCATCTCTGGAGAGCAAGAGTAATTTACTTTATTTAGATCTAAATCTAGATATCGTTCAGTCAGTTAATAATTGTTAACAACATACTGTGCTGGATGGCCGTATTTCAAGTCACTTTGAAGGGAGCCATTTTATTGGGGAAAATCTATGATCATATTCATAACCAGTAGCTTTTGCAGTAAAATGGAAGTGATCAATTTGTCTGCATGTGGAATAATCCATATTTCACCTCTGCAGTGCTAACATGGATTTCTTTTTATCGACTGCTAAGCGTACAGTACTTTTTGAATATGTAGCTACAGCTTTATGTCACTTAATTTTATTTTTGTATTTTATGTACATGACAGTAGAGGCACTGCAAACGTAGCGACATTTTTGAGGGTGATAGTAGCTCGCTGTTATCAGAAGAAAGTTGTTTTCATAGTGTGAAAAATCACTATTGCTTTAATGAAGACACAGATGAGTATACTGAGGCAGTAAATCTTTTGACTCATGTCTGGGTACTTTTTATTAGCAACTTGTACTGTAAATAGCTTCTTTGTTTTCAACAAAATTATCTTTGATCGTAATTTACGAAGGTTTATCGGATGATCCACGTTGAAATTTCACCCTATCTATTTTCTAAATGCATGTTATTGATATTTGGTAATGATTCATTTATAAAACCATGTTTCATTTTTACTTTTCTATTTTTCAAATAAAATCTTTTGCAACTTCCAGAAGATTATGATTTAAAATGATACAGTTGAGGTCAAAAGTTTACATACACCTTGCGGAATCTGCAAAATGTTAATTATTTTACCCAAAATAAGAGGGATCATACAAAATGCATTTTTTTTTTATTTAGTACTGATCTGAATAAGATATTTTATATTTACATATAGTCCACAAGAGAAAATAATAGTCCAATTTTTAAAAATATCCCTGTTCAAAAGTTTATTCTTAATAAATACGCTTGATTCTTAATACTGTGTTGTGCCTGAACGATCCACAGCTGTTTTTTTTGTTTTTTTTTGCTGTTCTTCAGAAAAGTTTTGAATTTAAAGAGCAGGGTAAATTGTACTTGCAAGTATCTTCCACAGCTTCTAAAGGGCGGTACTAAATGGAAAAAAAAAAGAAAAAAATGGAAAAAGATATTTACGCAAAATAAGAAAAATTTATGCATTTTAATTATGTTCAAAAGTTTTCACCCCCTGGATCTTAATGCATTGTTTTCCTTCTGAAACACCAGCATTTGAACCTTTTGTAGTAGTTGCAATGAGTCCCTCAGTTGTCCTCAGTGTGAAAAGATGTATCTCAAAATCATACAGTCATTGTTGGGAAGGGTTCAAATGCACAAAAATGCTGAAAAACCACATAATTTGTGGGACTTGAAGGATTTTTATTTTTTTTTAAAGAACAGCAGGCAGTTTAACTGTTCAGGACAAACAAGGGCCCCATGAAAAACTATCATGTATGTAAACTTTTGAACAAGATTATTTTTATAAATTCAATTATTATTTTGTTTCGTGGACTATATGTAAATATCTTTTATGTGAAATATCTTAAAAATATTTAACGCAATTAACGCATGGGCGGGGCCACCCCACTCACAACTGCTTATGAAATGCTTTTATTTAAATGCGCAGAGCGTCTTTACGAACACGTCAAACAGGAGACTTTTCAGATGCACGCTCCAACTTTACTTCAGCACCAGACGCGAGTCAAACGACCGCGGAAGCGGTACCGGTGACGGGGAGCTTAAGTAAAACGTTAGTGAACTGCGGTCAGATGAGATGCTGTCAGGCCATATGTCGGTAAAAACGAATTTAATTGTCCTGTCAGCCTATATACTCTGCTTGTAGCGTGCACTCTTGAAGTTCACGCGCAAATGTGCCGACGCGCGCTGTATTAGGCTATATTAAACCCAAATGAAACTGCGAGCATGCAAAGTCGTAGTTATATCGTCAGGTAAAACATGAATTCACAAAAAAAAAAAAAATTATTTATAGGTCAAAGCAGTGTCAGATCAAGTTCAGCAGTGACAACCTTTAACAGCAGCCAAAATATCCTTATAACCAGTTGCTGTGATGTCTGTTAATTAAGGAACAAAATTAAAAAGAGGAAATTAATAACTAAGTTTTATCTTTATATAATTTAGAATTTGATATAATTTAGGCTATATTTTCTTGCTGAAGGGCACAGGTAGCTACTATATATATATATGACATTTATTATAATGGGTTTGTGTGAAGATTGTTTTAAGTTCACTTAAATTATTATTATTAGTTATTTTTTTAAAGTCTAATAAATGTTAAAGTGATAGCTCTTAATGATACTGTAATGTTGAATGATTATATATATATATATATATATATATATATATATATATATATATATATATATATATAAAAAATTTTTCAATGGTTAAGTATTAGGGGGGGAAAATCATTTTCGATATTTGACTTCAGTCCTAAAACAAGATGGCGTTAAACAAATATTAAAAATATATGTTCTTTATGTTGTTTCTACATTAATTTGAAGCATTAAAGTGAAATTATTGCAATATAAAAGTATAATTAAAAACTTTAATGTCAGGTAGAATTAATCGCGATTAATCGCGATTAATTTCAAGTAAAATGTGCGATTAATTAGTTAATTTTTTTTAATCGATTGACACCACTAATATATATATATATATATATATATATATATATATATAAATTTCCTCACTCTCAGGTCATCCAAGATTTAGATGAATTTGTTTCAATGATTTCACAAGTGGATCCTCTGAATGGGTGCCGTCAGAACGACAGTCCAAACAGCTGATAAAAACATTACAATAATCCACACCATTCCACTCAATTAACATCAATTAACATCCTGTGGAGCTAAAATCTGTGTGTTTTTATCAAAACAAGTCCATCATTAAGGACTTTTTACCTTTAAATCCTTGCTTCTGGCCAAAATATAAGTCCATAATCCATAATATCGTTGTCATTCTACCCATTCACTGCAGAGGATCCTTTGGTGAGGAAGTGATGTAATGCTCAATTACTCTAAATCTATATATTGGATGGCCTGACGGTGAGGAAATGTTCATTTTTGGATCAACTATAAGTTTAACCTCATAAAAATGTGCCCTAAGTACCCTAATTTATTCTTTCTGTTCGATAGCATGTGTATTGCCACAACTACAGTCACTGAAAGTATAGCACAGAGTCTTTAAAGGACAACTGTGTCCTTTGGGGAAAGAAAGGGTCTGTTATTCTCCACAGAACTCTCTGTTGTGTGTTTGCCAAGCGCAACCTGTGTAACTACCTATTTAACCTTTCAGCCACCGACTGCATCTGACACTTCTCACGCTCACGTATAGCAACGTAACAACGTGTGACAGCCACTGAGTCAATTACTGCACTTGGCAGTTCTTCATGGACATGCAGGCCTGTCATTGGTTCTGTCACGCTTATGTGCATTTTACTAGACTGACCCGACAGCTTGTACAACTCGCTTTACATTTCCCTTCGCCTTTTGTTCTGACGCGTTCCCCTCATCAATGTATGTAAAACATGTCCGGGTTTAGTTATTGAAGCAATCAGAGGCTTTTTTTCTTTTTAAAGATCCACTTGGTTTCTTCCCAAACCTCTCTGGACATCAAATCCCTTGTGGTTGGATAACGGTGTTCCCCAAGTATCCATCCTGGGGCCACTATCGATCTGCTGCAATTACAAACAAATCGAAACATGATTTATTTGGACGGGAATCATTTCAATATCAGGAAAAGCCAGGGCCGATGAAGACCCCATCAATAAACCAGCGCCCTCCCCCTTCCGCCCCTTTTGCATTTCTCTATGTACATTCCCCACAGAGGCAATCACTCTGCAAGATGTCAATACGACCAGTCAAGCTCAAAAAAAGACAAGGCGATTGAGATATTTAGATTTTTTTTCAGCCACCCCTCCCACCTCCACTTTCTTTCTTTCTTTTTTTTTTTCTTGTGCACTTAATTAAGTCACCAAAAGGCTGTCAAGGATAATTTTCAAAGCACAGAACCTGGTCGCACTTGACATTTGATAATATTACGCTCCATGCTGATTGAAATTGATTTTGGAGGCTCACTATAGCCGGCTCCTTTTGACAACTCCGAGCCTATAAACCCAAGGACAAGGGCCCCCAGTCGCCGTTGCAACTCATATCCCTACGAGTGATGGGCAGCCGGGAGCTTTAGTCAGGGAGGGGCAGCCAGGGGCCAGCAGGCGGCATGCCGTCTGGGGGTCATGGATCTGGCAACTCATAGTGGCTAATAAATCAGCACCCCTAACAGCAAGCTGGCCTTACTTTCGCTCTCTCGCTGACTGAGACAGAAAAGAGCCAAATATCTCTCAGTGCTGGGGAATCTACTTTAAAACTGTAGCTGTAGTTTAGTAACTGTGACTGTAGTTTAAAAAGTAGTTAGCAACACTACAAATATGCAGTAGCTAACTACACTGAAGCTATTTAAGGGGGCAATATCTTACCTTACAAAAATAAACCATGGTTTTATAATAGTAAAAGTGTGATAACCATTTTTATTTTTTATTTTTTTTTGGTGTATTGATTACCATTTTTATAACCACACTTTTACTACAAATGCCATGGTTAATCTATGGTTAGCATAGCAAAACCATTGTTAATTTGTGGTTACCATGGTTTAATAATAGTATGTTTTGTTTGTTTGTTTTATATGTAGTAAAACCATGGTTAATTTCCATAGGGAATTTTGCATTTGGAGTATTTATCTGGTACCAGAACAACAAATTACAATAAAAACAATATTCCATGCAAATGTTAACCTTACTTACTTTTACCTTTTTTTTTAATGAAAAAAGGGGCTTTTACCATACTAATAGCACAGATGTCAACATTTGGTAGTTCAAATACCCATGTGAGGTCTCTCTTAAAGTTTTTATATAAAGTGACCAACATTTGGTTTTCGACCCCCTGAAAATGGTTAACAATCAACAATCTGGACATGCAGCCTCATTGAGATCCCCATATCTCAGGGACTGAATGATGTAGGGCCTTGAGAATTAAGATTCCAAAAGAAAAGTCTATTAACAACTAGAATCTAAAATCATATTGCAATATCTTTAATACTTCTTGAGTTATAGGCATGCAAACTTTGGAAAAATAATATTTATGGAACTCAGACTAGTATGTTCAATGCAGTTGTCTTAACAGAAAGAAACAAGATACACCTCTAGTTTTAACATTATTTGTTCTTCAGACATTCTTCTTTAAAAGAAAAGAAGTATTTTTTTGTATTTTTCAAACTGACACACATTTGGTTTTTGATCACTGAAAATGTGTACATTTTAACCATTTACTCCGAGAGCCATATTGAAATTCCAATACCTCTGGAACCAAATCTCACAGGGCATTAAAAATAAAGATGCCAAATAGAAAGTTTGTTAAGACCCGATATCTAAAAGGACATTAAAATATTTTTACTACTTCTTGAGTTACAGGCATGCAAACTTTGGAGAAAAACTTTGGAGAAAAGTGCCGTTTACCCATTTTTTAAATGGTCACCATTGGCACATAATGCACAAGATTGCTAAAGTCAACATATTTTACTAATAGAACTACCAATCTCTGTGCAAAAATTAGATAATGATGCTGCCATCTTTCTGAAGTCTGAATTTTTAAACCCATGTAACTTGACTGAATCTAAGGTGAAAATTGACATTTTGACCTCCCTCTACAAAACAGTGGATTACTCAGTAAATATTCATCCATGACATTTAATATTTTGGCTTTCATCACTACACATGTTTATCTTTCTTCAGAATAAATATGAGCCGAATCAAAAAGTTTTTGGGGACCTCTGGTTGAGTTGACATGGAACAGCCCAAAGTATTTTTTTTTTATTCTAGAAAACCTACTGTATCATATATAAAAGGCTATGCAAATTTCTAAGGCATCCAAATGATCAACATAATCAGAACAATGACAAAAAACACTGATTGATAGATTATTTAACACCTTTGGAACTTTTAGGTAGTTTTAGTATAGTTTTTAAAATGTCCATCTTCAGGTTGTGGTTCAGTCTGAAAAGTTACACTTTCCTAATAGCACACATACATCACAGAGACGTCTATTTGATGTCTACATTTACATCTGGAAGACATATTTTATAGAGTGTTTGCTCATCCGCAATACGTCTATAGGACAGATGTGAAATAGACGTCTGTTAGATGTCTCTAAGATGTTTATGATTTAGAATGTATGCAAAACTAACATCTTGTAGACATCTGTCAGATGTTTGTACACAGCAAATGCTTTCCAGATCAAGTGATCTTTAACAGACATCTTGCAGACAAATGTGTGCTATATTAGCGGCACAACAAATGTGACCCTGGAACACAAAACCAGTCATATGGGTAGATTTTTTTAAATTGAGATTTATACATCACCTGAAAGCTGAATAAATAAGCTCCATTGATGTACGGTTTGTTAGTATAAGACAATATTTGATCGATATACAACTATTTGAAAATCTGGAATCCGATGTGAAATATTGAGAAAGGTTGTCCAAATGAAGTTCTTAGCAATGCATATTACTAATCAAAAAATAAGTTTTGATATATTTACGGTTGGAAATTGGCAAAATGTCTTCATGGAACTTAATTTTTACTTAATATCCTAACGATTTTTGGCATTAAAGACACAGTTTTGACCCATACAATGTAATGTTGGCTATCACTACAAATATGCCAGTGCTACTTAAGACTGGTTTTGTGGTTCAGGGTCACAAATAAACAGTATACAGTAACTAGACAGGTTATGCTGCCAGCTACTGTACTTTATAATCCAAACTGCCCTGATTTTCAGGCCTAACTTTACAAGTTATTTCTAGACATCTTCACATCAGTTGTTGGATGTTTTGAGGCATATTAACGTCTTGTTTCCTTCATTGTGAACTCCCTTATGACAGTGCCTGGCACACATTATCTGGGGCATCTATGTTTGTTCAATTATAACGCCAGCATTTTCTCCTCTTTTAGGGTTCTAACCCGCTTTTGCTAATCGCATTTTGCCGCCTCGGGCTGTCGGAAAACTGTAACGTTTAGGTTCGGGAAAATTTGCTTAATTATTTGTCTTCCTCAGCGGTATTCACAAGTAAAGTCTATCAGCTCCCTGTCTTGCAGCATGTTAGTATGGCCTACTTAGATCCATATACACTGATCTCATCTTAGTCTGCTTTAAATCCAACAGACAATGTTATAGTTAGACACATATTATGGTATCGCAAACACCGTTAGATATTTTAATAATGGTTTGCTATTTGATGCTATTTCGATTGCATTTGTCCTCATTTATTCTCTGTCCTCTATTTTGACCGAGGACGACATGTGCACTTCAGCAGAGATAACTTCAGAGGGAACGTCCCATTCATGTTGAACCCAGGGCGAGCTGTTTCTATGATTAACTAAACTACAACGAGGTGCAGCGCTTTTGTCCTTAACCGCACGACTGACACGCAGATTTATCAATCGGCAGTTAGGCCAACAGCAAACTCATAAAAATGAAGTATGGCTAAGAAAAAGGTAATGAAAGAGTATTGTGTTTCTGCATTTAATAAACCTGAGCATATTACAGCTTAATGGCTTACCATTTTATTTACTTCAGCTCCACATTGACCACTTCAGTTTCAAACAAATAAGCTAAACCACATTAACCACAGGATGCATTTTTTAACGTTTCACAGGAGCCGCGTGTCGAGGAAACTACTTCAGAAAACTGTAAGCTCATAACTTAAGGAGGAACAATGTTATTGAAAACACTTTCAGCTGATAAACGATATTATTATTTATCAGGCTTGGTGTGAACAGGCCTTTCTCTGTTTAAACAACAGCTTTGCTATAAAGTAGTTAACCTTTCGTACTTATTCAAAGCTTAAATTACGTGTGAGGTAAATGTTTACCAGCCAAACAAAAGGATTTATTGCACTTAGCGTATTGAATTTGTCCAAGCTAATCAAACTATTTACAATGTCTAAGTAAAGGAAATAAAATGGCAATAGAGCCGGCTGTCAGTCAACGGGAGTCGAAGAGGCCAGTTGCGTTCTGATTGATCAGGTCTGAACCATGGCCTTGACAGGCGCCACGGCTGCTATCGACAGCAATCTGGTGCGCGGGAGAACGAGAGAGAGAGAAAAGAGCGCGAGAGAGAGCGGGCTGTCCAGCACTATTAACCTCTGGCCCTGGCGTCCTTCTAGACATCACCGCTGCAGTAATTAGGGAGTCAATCGCAATCGCATGTATCACTTAGCCTGTCGTGTCAGTCAGAGCGGCCCGTGACAGATTCATTAAGCTCCTGCCCTCCAGGTCCCCCAGTCAAACGGACCTATAAACTACTTTTAACAGGACCTCACAAATTGGAGGGGCCAGGAGCAAGGGGAGGGTGCGTTAACTGCCCAGAATAAATGCTCAAATGACAATTAGCATTGATCAGTAGAAGGAAAACGGGCACTCAATGACAAGAGATCGCAGGTGAGACTGCCTTCTGGGTTATAGCGGCGCACGGGTGAACGCACATGTGCTTCAGAGTTTATATTGCTGGGATGTCAGTCTTAGGCCAGAAACGGTCTACACAAGTGTGCAAATGCGAATAATGTTAAGGGTCTGTATATCTTATAGTAGAAATGCTTCATTTTTTACAATTATTTTCTAATTTCATAATGACATTTAATGACAGCAGTGCTCAAGTGTACGTGGATAAAAAAAGCAATGAAATTTGACCTTTTGTACAAAGACATTCACATGGTCAATGTCACATTTAATTGGTGACCCAGAAATACTGCAAAATCGTAACCGTTTTTTCCTCTTTTTATATCATGCATGTTCAAAGTCCTAAAAAAATCAGGTTTTTAATGTGTTTTTTTTTTTTTTTATATGCAATAAGTTTGTTATGGTGTTGAGTACACTGTAAAAAACAATTTGTTGAGTCAACTTAAAATAATTTGTTCCCTGGCTGCCTTATGTTTCACTAAGTGCCAACTTAGATATTTGAGTTAATTCAACTTAAAATTTTAAGGTAGCCGAGTAACACAGTTTTTGAATATCTAAGTTGTCACTTAGTACAACTTAACATTTCAACTTATTTGAGTTGACTGAACTTAAAAATGTTAAGGCAGCAGGGTAACAAATTATTTTAGGTTGACTCAACAAATTGTGTTTTTTGTTTTTTACAGTGTAGTTTCCTTACAACTGACATTGTCATATGTGTGTTAATGTTTCTAGATAGTTTTTCTAAACTTAACTAGTTTAACTGAAAATAACCTGCTTACCAAGAATCTTTTCAGACTCTTTTGCTTTATCATGACAGTTCACAGCACCCCTTGTGGCAGTGTTTAGAATTAGCGACTACTTTTGCGAGAATACGTAGAGTAATTATTTTACATTTTGTCAATTTCGTACAATTTTTTAGGAAAACAAAAGCAAGTATGAAGGTCCATAAACATAACCATCACTGGGTCATACGCAGATTGTACAAAAACTTGTAGAGGTGTGCAATATTGACAAAAAATGGGTAACACTTTACAATAAGGTTCATTAGTTAACATGAACTAATGCATTAATTAATCTTAGTAAATGTGAATTACAGCATTTACTAATGTATTATTAAAATCACAAGGTTTGTTAACATTAGTTAATGCACTGTGAATTAATTTTAACAAACAATGAACGACTGTATTTTTATTACCGTATTGATCTGAATATATCTGATGTCAGCATTGTGGATTGAGTGACCCATGGTGGCGGTGGGGTTATGGTATGGGCAGGTGTATGTTATGGAAAACGAACATAGGTGCATTTTATTCATGGCATTTTGAATGCACATATACCGTGACAAGATCCTGAGGCCAATTGTTATGCCATTCATCCACAACCATCACCTCATGTTGCAGCATGATAATGCACAGCCCCATGTTGCAAGGATCTGTATACAGTTCCTGGAAGCTGAAAACATCCCAGTTCTTGTATGATCAGGCATGTCATCCATTGAGCACGTTTGGGATGCTCTGGATTGGCGTATACGACACTGTGATCCCGTTCCTGCCAATATCCAGTAACTTCACACAGCCATTGAAGAGGAGTGGACCAACATTCCACAGGTCACAATCAACAACCTGATCAACTCTATGTGAAGGAGATGTGTTGCACTGTGCAAGGCAAATGGTGGTCACACCTGATACTGACTGGTTTTCGGACCCCCCAATACAGTAAAACTACACATTTTAGAGTGGCCTTTTACTGTGGCAGCCTAAGGCACACCTGTGCAATAATCATGCTGGCAAATCAGCATCTTGATATGCCACACCTGTGAGGTGGATGGATTATCTCGGCAAAGGAGAAGTGCTCACTAACACAGATTTAGACAGATTTGTGAACAATTTTTTAGAGAGAAATAGGCCTTTTGTGTACATAGAAAAAGCCTTAGATCTTTGAGTTCAGCTCATAAAAAATGGTGAAAAAAGTGTTTATAAAGCGTTTATAATTTTGTTCAGTGTAAGACGTACTTGTCTTATATTCGGGTCAATATGGTAACCAACATGAATATAGATTACTCGATAATTGTAATAAATATATTTTGTTCATGTTAACAATTGACACCTTGTTGTAAAGTGTTACCAAAAATCTCAATCTTTTTTGGATAATTAAAAAAATATTTTGCTCAGTGTGTTTTTGTTCTTGTACCTTGGCTGTTTAGGCCTGTCATGGATTACAAAATGGACCCTAAAAGCTTATGTAATATTACTGTTAAGAATTGGCATGTGATCATTACTGAGGCATGAAATCAAGTTTTTGTGTTTATGTGTTTGGCCTAAATTCAGAAAAACATGATTCGTTCAGAACAGCTGATTCATTTACAAATGAAGCAAGTCGCTGACTTTATGAATGGATCATTGAACCACTGACTCAAATGATTAGTTAAAAAAAAAAAAAGAGATTAATTCAGGAACAAAACACTGCAGTGTTGACGCATTCTCAGATGCACAAATGTCCTCTTCCGGCTTTGTTTGGAAATGTTTTGTTTTGTTTCATATGGATGATGTAATCTGAGAATATTTGTTTTCCATTTGAATTGGTTCCTTTGAAAGTAGACATTACATTCTCTATAGATAGCCATAGCCTATATTTTTCATGTCTGTAAAGCAAGTAGCCTACAAACTGAGTTTCGGAGTTACGTAATCAAGTTCACAGAGACCGAGCCAGCAGAAAGCGCATCCTATTTGCTTTCATTATTTTACAAAAGCGCAACATTTCGTTGTTGTTGTGAGTGCACACAAACAAACGTAGAGTCTGTGTGACCAAAAATGACGGAGTATTTTAAGTGAGCGCGCTGCTGTTCAACTTTCACACTCTGCACAGACACTTGAATAGCCCACATTTTTCTTGGTTAACATTAGATTGAGCGGCCATATAAAGTTGTTAATACGTACATCTTTGCAGTGCCATGACAATAGCTTACAGAAAGAAATAGCAATAGAAGAAGACAGTTAATGTTCACTATAACACATGAGAATGCAAAATTAACTTGCTGTATTATGCATTGCAACATTATGTATTTTGAAACATAATGCACGAAATATAGCTTGTGTGTGTTTGCTTTCGTGTACTTGCATTGCCTAATTGTGAGTTTTGGGCCTTATTAGCTCTTTGTGTTTGTTTACACACTCTCTCTTGCTTAATTTCACTCAACGCTGATGCATTCCTGCTTTAATTATTGATGGGCTTTTCCTAGTGCTGCTGCACTGATTACTTCTTCTTAATTAGTCAATTCTTTACCTCATACACAAAGTGCAATTAAACACAACAAGTTATTACCTCTGTCAGACAGACCATTAGTAACGTGTGCGCGGATGTACACGCGTGTGAGTTTCAGCAGCCTATGGTTCAGTCTCATTGGAGATATATGACACAAACAAACTCCATTTTGCTATACAAACACACACACACACACACACACACACACATAGAGGCACTTCCAAACAAACAACCCGTATCATCTCAAATGCATGGCAATTACTGTATGGCCATCCTCTGCAGGGCTGGGAAAACACAAAGACAAGTAGACGTAGCTTGCGGTTCAGTTGTAAATATCCCCTACAATTCATTTGAGAGCGAATCAGAGACATTAAGCTCAGCTGCGAGCGGAAAAGCACATAAACGGCTTTAAAATTAAAATTGAGCTTGGAATCAGCTGTCGTGATGCGTTCTTGGCAAACGTTGCTGCAGCGTTTTAGAAACAGAGCGGGGCATATCGTCCGCGAGGAACCTCTCGATTGCTATTATAATTATTCACCACCTTTTAGTTGATTAACTTCTAATTGCTCCTCTGCATTCTAATGGTCCCACTCTGATCATTACAGTTATTGCCTGCCATAATTACCGGTAATGTTCTTTTCGACACACTTGTGATAATTGCCTGTAGAGAAAAGTTGTTTTTTTTTGGGAGGTTGTCGTTGTGCATGGATTTCAGACATGAAAACTGATGGAAAACAACATTAAAGGTTGATAACTAATAGTCTTTGACATACAGTA
This sequence comes from Cirrhinus molitorella, assembly GCA_033026305.1. Lineage (NCBI taxonomy): Eukaryota > Metazoa > Chordata > Actinopteri > Cypriniformes > Cyprinidae > Cirrhinus > Cirrhinus molitorella. The sequence continues at coordinate 30,998,788 of CM065139.1, read as the reverse complement.
ACATATAGTAACTCTCTTTTTTTGTTTACTTAATTAAACAAATGTTATGGATTTCAGCAGGGCAAATATGCATAAAATTCAGAAATAATATAAATCTGACATTTTTTTAATAAATTATCTTTTATATAAGGCTGTGTAAGAACAGTTTAATGCTAATAAACTAAATGAGCTTAATGTATAATGATTTTGTAGAGGTGCTTGTACTTGCACAGTGTTATTGCAATGTTATTAACTAGAATAACCAAATAATAACTATTTTTACTGTGTGCAATTGTTTTTTAATTGCCTCAAATAATAAAACTGATAAATAAAAGTGTGCTTAATGTATGACTTTTTTTGTGGAGGTACTTGTAGCTACACATTATTACAATGTTATTAACTATAATAAACATGTAATAGCGATTTTTTTTTTGTTTGTTTGTTTTTTTTTTTTAACTGTGTGCCAATTTTTTGTAACATCACAAATAATAAAACTGATAAATAACTAATTAGTCTTTGACCTACAAGAACAGTAACTCTCATTTTCTGACATGATTAAACATGTTTTTCTTGTCATATTTTATAAATTTTAGCAAGACAATGCATAAAATTCAGGTATAATATAAAAAAAAAATTAATAAATTATATTTAATACTGTATAAGAACAGTTTAATGCTAATAAACTAAGTGTGCTTAATGTATGATGTTTTTTTTGTGGAGGTACTTGTAGCTACACATTATTACAATGTTATTAACTATAATAAACATGTAATAGCGATTTTTTTTTTTTTTTTTTTTTTTTTTTTTTTTTTAACTGTGTGCCAATTTTTTGTAACATCACAAATAATAAAACTGATAAATCACATTTACATTTTATTTATTAGATATTTATTATTGTTTTTTAAAGATTTTTGTTTTGCATTAATTTTGTATTGTTGGGTATTTACTTACACAAGAATGATTTAATAAATAATGTAACTGTAAAAAAAATTTGAATATGTTTTACTAGAAAATATTTTTTTCTTGTCTTTCTACTTCAAAATTGAACGATTAGTTCAATGTGTCACTTGAAGATTATTTTTTAATTTTTTGTAAAATTTCCTAGGTTTTTTTTTTTTTGAGTGAATTATGTGCACTAATTCATTATATTGGACTTGATTATCACCAAATAGCATATCATTCAGTTTTCAAAGATTTGCTGAATTTGTATTGTTTTTTTAGCTGTGTTAAAAGCCTTTCACAAACCCAAAGCCGACTTAACCATAATGCTCCAACTATAGCCTTTGAGAAAGCAAAGAGGGCACATTTTAAAGTTCTTAACAGCTACCCCTCCGTCCTCCCCCAAACACACACACAAACACACACAAATAACCCTGGATAATGTTCCTTGCGCAAGGCTGACCAAAGCTTTCCTATCGCCTCCCTCTCTCTCCTGTTTTTCCAGCCCATTAGAGATATTGCCGAGCCTGGGAACTCTGCATGTTAAATCACTTAATCAAAAGCAATGGGTCGAAAATCTTGTTTCTCTTCTTTTATTTGATTCATTCCTCCAGATAAAGGGGAGAGTAGGGAATGCAGAAAGCACATTATCACTTTGGCCCAATAGCACATGCATTATGTTCTAAGCAGCCGCAGAAAGACTATCATTGGGTCTGATCCCTCTGGGTACGGGGCGACTGTTTTCACCGATCATCCATTCAAACACCCTACGAGCGCTCCGCTGTCTGCCCGGACGGCGTCTATCCTCGTGTGGCCCCCGTGGTCTTCCTTGTCACTCGGCTTGGCGTGAATGAATAGACCCTTTTAAGTTGAAGCACCTGTGCTGTAATTCTAAAGTGTCAAACAGAGATGCATAACGCCGCTCGCTTGCCTTAATAAAGTTCTTGCAGAGGCAGCATTCAAGAGCGAGACGGGGAGAGGGAAGTCATGCTTGCTGGGATGCCCAGGAGCGGGACATTTGCTCTGACTCTTGCACCTGAACGCTTCCTCCATATTAACAGGGCCAGTATTGTTAACTTCTAGTCAGCAAACAATGAAAGCCTGTCTGTAACGTCCACCTTTATGGGCCAAACCATGGTTTAACCATGGGTCTTTGTCTATCATAGTGCCCTAAACTAAATTTAGTGTAGACACAGTTTTGTTTTGTTTTGTTTTGTTCTGTTTTTTTCTCAGAAATCGCTACATTTCACAAACAGTTAAGTGGCAAGTAATGGAATGTCATTTTAAAGTATAAACACTAAAATAGTATTTTCATGTAAAGCATAATTCAATAATATTTGTTCTAAAACATTGAAAAATCTGTATGGTTTGGTCCAAAATCAGATGACCTGCCTACAATCTAACTATTTAAATGTGTCATACTGTAAATATAGCTGTTTGAAAAGATTATAGTCACTTTTTATTATAGTTTTTGTCTAATAACTAAAATATCCTCTAAATGTATTCAGTTTTCATTCTTCCTCTGACTAAAATTGCACCTAATTTAGTTGCTGAACATTTGTGACCCTGGACCACAAAACCAGTCATAAGTAGCACAGATATATTTGTAGCAATAGCCAACAATACATAGAATGGGTCAAAATTATCGATTTTTCTTTGATGTCAAAAATCATTAGGACATTAAGTAAAGATCATGTTCTTTGAAGATATTTTGTAAATTTCCTACCACATATATCAAAACTTAATTTTTGATTTGTAACATGCATTGCTAAGAACTTCATTTGGACAACTTTAAAGGCGATTTTCTCAATATTTAGATTTATTTTATTTTTTTTCACCCTCAGTGTCAGGTGTCGTGTGGAGGAGGATGAAAGAGGAGAGCAAGATCAAGATCGGGTGCAAAACAAGTATTTAATAAATAAATCCACAACAGATAATCCAAATAAAGGGAGGAAAGGGAGACAAGGAGACACACATCGACGAAAACGGACAACCAAACAATGAACAGAATCCAACTTAAAAAGGGTGGTTAACAAGACACAGACAGGTGATAGATATTAACTAATAATGACTTAATGAGGGGAGGAACAGGAACAAAACCAAAAAAGGGCATAAAGGAAGTGGAAGGAACCAAACTCAAAAGGGACTAAACCAAATCAAAACGTAACAAAAGAGTCTCAAAACCTGACATAACTCCCCCCCTCCCGGAAGGCGCGACCTCGCGCCGAAAACAGAAACATAAGGGGGCTTGGGTGGGGGCTCAGGAGGGGGATGGACATCCGGGAGGGAGACAACAAAGGGAGTCCAGGGAGGAGATGGGAGGATCCAGGGAGAAGACAGGAGGGTCCATGGTGGATCAGACGGAGGGAGGATCCAGGGAGAAGACAGGAGGGTCCATGGTGGATCAGACGGAGGGAGGAACCAGGGAGAAGACAGGAGGGTCCATGGTGGATCAGACGGAGGAAGGAGCCAGGGAGAAGACAGGAGGGTCCATGGTGGATCAGACGGAGGAAGGAGCCAGGGAGAAGACAGGAGGGATTTGGCGCAGGAGGAGCCAGGAGAGACCCAGGCCACAGCCGAGATGGCAGCCCACGGTGGAGCCGACAGAGGGAGGAGCCATGGTGGAGGAAGGGCTGACGACTCCAGGGGGCCGACCGACTGCGGCGGAGCAGGTGGTGGTGGAGCCCGAGGCGGAGATGGAGAGCCGAAGATCCGGGGCGACACAGAGGATCCGGAGGGCCAAGGCGGAACAGGTGGCACCGGCGAGCGAGGCAGAGGCTGAGCTCCAGAGGACCGCAGTGGAGCCGGAGTGACCGAGGACAGCCGGAGGGAGGAAGGAGCCCAACATAGCCGGTGGGACGGAGTGAAGAGGCGCAGCCGGAGGAGTGGAGTCCTGAGGCGACGACGGGACGACGTCCGACCAAGGCGGAGCCGGAGGAATGAGGGAGTCTGCCGGAGATAGTGGGCCGACGGGCAACGGTGGAGATGAGGGACCTAGGTGGCACGGTGCAGCCGCAGGGTCGGAGGGCAGAGGCGGAGATGAGGGATCCTCCGGACACAACGCCAATGGAGCTGGAGATGGGCAGACCCACGGTGAGCCCACGCCACAGATGGTGAGTTGAGGGTGAGCGGCAGGACTGACGAGACCCAGTGGAGTGGGCGTTGAGGACGAAAAAAAGTCAATGAGAGGAGGCGGGAGAGGGAGGCTGGGTGGGATTTCATGTTCGTTAGAATGTTCAGAGGATGACGGAAGGGAGATAAATAGTCCACAATCAATCCAAATTTTCATATAGTTGTATCTCGGCCAAATATTGTCATATCCTAACTAACCATACATCAGCAGAAAGCGTATTTATTTATTTATTTTTTTAAGATTTATTTTTGGCGTTTTTGCCTTTTTATTAGATAGGACAGATCAAATTGACAGGAAGTGAAGCGGGAGAGAGAGAGGGGATGGGAACGGGAAAGGTCTGCGAGCCGGGACTCAAACTCGCGACGCCCGAAGTGCAACGGCACTGTATGTCGGCGCGCTGCCCACTAGGCTACCGGCGCCAACAGAAAGCATATTTATTTGGATGATGCATAAATTATCATGTATAAATCTTTCAGGTAATGTATAAATCTCAATGTAAAAAAAAAAAAAGACCCTTATGACTGGTTTTGGGGTCCAGGGTCACATTTTAGCACTTTTTAGTCCACTTAAATGTCTCAAATTAAAGGCAAAATAATTCATTTGTTGGGACTACATGAATCATTTTTGATGCATTGGCTGAAAATGCATGGGTAAGAGGTTTAGTTCTCTTTGCATGGGAATGAATTAGGAGAGTTCAAGTTAGTGTTGTCACGATACCAACATTTTGATTTTGATATGATACCTGACTAAAATATCTCGATAGTACTACTAAAACGATACTACAACAAAAAACATAGAACGACAGGAAAAGTAACTTAATAATAGATTATCCAAATGGAGGTTATAGTTATTTTATCTATTAAAAAAGCATTCATCCCCCTTTAAAAAAAAAAATAAATAATAAAAATCATGTGATCTTTACTACATTAAGTTAGCTAAAAGGATAAAACTAAATCTTATTTCATGATATAGTAATTTTATTTCACAATAACAATTTATATCATTATATAGCGTTATTTTATCTTTGTTATTAATAATAAGAGATGCAAGTATCAAACTAAAAGACAAATACAATAAAATAAAGACATAAATGAAATAAATAGGCCCATATGAAATCCATTTTATTTCTTTCCAAATTCCCTTTCTTATTGTCAAATTCTGTTTTTATTGTTTGTTTGTTCATTTATCTAGATTCTCATATTTATATATATTTATATTGATAATATTATTCAAAAAGCATGTCTATTTAATTGAAATCATGAAACTTACAGTTTAACAGCAAGAACCAGTATCTTTGATTCTGACCTTTAATGATCCAATAATAATAAGCAAAATTATTTATCTCTTTTTTTATTATTATTGCTGAAGAGTGTTGAACTTTCTTCTTCTTTTTCAGACGTGAATTTATTTTTCCTTCAGCCTGAGGCTTTTGGTGTGAAATGGTTTATATATATATATATATATATATATATATATATATATAACTTGTTATATTAAAAACAAACAAACAAGCCCTGCCCAGATTTTAGAAGTAATGCAAAACTAATGTAACACATTACTTTCCATAAAAAATACTAAGTAACGTAATTAGCTACTTTTTTGTTTTATGTGTTTTTGAGTAAAGGCAAAGACCAGTGTTTAATGTTCAGTTAGGTTGGACACTTAGAAGAGCTTGTGTAGTTAAAGTTTTCATTGTAACATTGTGTAAAAAAGTAGAGCTCTGTTAGATTGTAGGATGGTTATTGTGATCATGCACTGAAAAGGACACAGTTTTCACTCAGAAATTACTTGTAAACTTGACAAATAATTACAAAAACAATATTTTGTGTCTGTAACAATTCACCTGACAAAACTGAAATCTCTGAAAGGCAGGAGGAAGAAATAAGACTTTGCTTACAGGCATATGTTTGGGCAGCATAACGTATGTTTCCTAACAGCTCAGGAGAAATAGACAAATCACTGAACTTATAGAGGAAGACAAATCCACATACAGCATCCTGTGCAGCTGCCACCATCTGCATTCTAATACACACTGTATATGTTTCTCCATAACCTCACACAGCTGTGGGGAATCGTCTGAATTAAGTCATTTAATTACAATAGCTACAGTAAAATTCTTAAAATATAAAACCTTTTTTATTTTTTTTTTCTTCAGATCAACATCAATGTATATACATATGAAAAGTGAATCAGAAATCATTCTAATATGCTGATTTGCTGTTCAGGAAACATTTCTGATTATTATCAGTGTTGTGTTTTTTTTTTTTGGTTTTTGTTTTTGTTTTACTTTTTAACTTTTTATTAATGAAAGCCCACATACACACTGCAGCTAAATTCATCTGTCAATTATTTTTTTTTTACTGCCTAATCCTGTTCTATACAAACACAGTTCAGTAATTACGGAAGTCACAACCGCATACTACAACTAAATTGACTCCAAAAACTGCAGGAAATGGCAACCGCATTTACAAAAATTCTATGCAGTACGTACGGAACCCAACTGAACAACTTGTTGTTAGTAATGCATTTAAACACATACAAGAGTTGTGGTGCTGGAAAACACAAGGAAGGAGGTCCATCTGGACTTAGTGTTGCCAGATCTTGCTATTTAACCCTTTAACTGTCACCCCCATTTTTGAACAATTTTTGACGTGAAAGTGCACTATCCAAACTTAAATTGTTATAATTCATGAACATGGAAATTAAGTACCATTTCCATGGTAATGCAGTGTCAGATTTTAAAATGGGTTTCAAAGGATGAATTTTGACGTTCCAACACTTTCAACTGATATACAGTTTATGATCATTTCTGACAATGGTTTTAGTAATTGACAAACATAACTAGTCTTTCGTCGCTGTAATATTTTGTTGATCAAAATAACAGAATAAAAAATAAGAAAAGGTTGTTGCTATTTGTTATCTCATAATACAAATTCACAATTCTGACTTTTTCTCAGAATTGTGAGATATAAAATCGCAATTGAGTGATATAAACTCGCAATTCTGAGAAATAGTCGCAATTGAGTGATATACACTCGCGATTCTGAGAAATAGTCGCAATTGAGTGATATACACTCGCAATTCTGAGAAATAGTCGCAATTGAGTGATATACACTCGCAATTCTGAGAAATAGTCGCAATTGCGTGATATAAACTCGCAATTCTGAGAAATAGTCGTAATTGCGTGATATAAACTCGCAATTCTGAGAAATAGTCGCAATTGAGTGATATACACTCGCAATTCTGAGAAATAGTCGCAATTGAGTGATATACACTCACAATTCTGAGAAATAGTCGCAATTGCATGATATAAACTCACAATTCTGAGAAATAGTCGCAATTGCGTGATATAAACTCGCAATTCTGAGAAATAGTCGCAATTGCATGATTTAAACTCGCAATTCTGAGAAATAGTCGCAATTGCATGATATAAACTCGCAATTCTGAGAAATAGTCGCAATTGAGTGATATAAACTCGCAATTCTGAGAAATAAAGTTACAATTGCGTTATATAAATTCGCAATTCTGAGAAATAGTCACAATTGTGTGATATAAACTCGCAATTCTGAGAAATAGTTGCAATTGAGTGATATACACTCACAATTCTGAGAAATAGTCGCAATTGCATGATATAAACTCGCAATTCTGAGAAATAGTCGCAATTGCGTGATATAAACTCGCAATTCTGAGAGATAGTCGCAATTGCATGATTTAAACTCGCAATTCTGAGAAATAAAGTCGCAATTGCGTGATATAAACTCGCAATTCTGAGAAATAGTCGCAATTGAGTGATAAAGTCACAATTGCATGATATAAACTCGCAATTCTGAGAAATAGTTGCAATTGCGTGATATAAACTCGCAATTCTGAGAAATAAAGTTACAATTGCGTTATATAAATTCGCAATTCTGAGAAATAGTCACAATTGTGTGATATAAACTCGCAATTCTGAGAAATAGTTGCAATTGCGTGATATAAACTCGCAATTCTGAGAAATAGTTGCAATTGCGTGATATAAACTCGCAATTCTGAGAAACAAAGTTACAATTGCGTTATATAAATTTGCAATTCTGAGAAATAGTCGCAATTGTGTGATATAAACTCACAATTCTGAGAAATAGTTGCAATTGCGTGATATAAACTCGCAATTCTGAGAAATAGTCGCAATTGCGTGATATAAACTCGCAATTCTGAGAAATAAAGTCACAATTCTGAGAAATAAAGTTGGAATTCTGTGATATATAAGTCCAAATTGTGAGATATGAACTCGCAATTCTGTAAACATATCAGCCTTGTCTCTGTCTCACAATTGGAAATTGTGAGACAATTGAAAAAAAGTCAGAATTGCGAGATATAAATTTTTTATCGCTATGTGAGTTTACATATCACAATTATGACTTTATAACTAGCAATTGTGAGTTTACATCTCAAAATTCTGAGTTTATATCTTAATTCTGAGAAAAAAGTCAGAATTGCGAGATGTAAACTCACAATAGTGAGATAAAAAGTAAAAATTGTGAGATAAAAAGTCACAATTACCTTTTTTTTATTTTTTATTCACTGGTGGAAACGAGCTTCAATAGATACCAGATGTGCAAGACAGTAAAAACCTTATTTGATTGCATTGGTGTCAATAATCGTAATTTTAAAAGTGAATTCTGTTCAGTACACACACAAAATGATAATTCAGTGATTTCACTTCTGTATTTAAATGTGGTGTCACTCCTGAAACTTCATAGTGTGTACAAGACCAAAGTATATGCAAGGTTGAGCAAATGATGGTCCTTGCACACAGAGTCCAAAATTCTTATCCAAAACTTTGCATATTAAAAAAATGAATATGACATACTATATCCAAAACTGTCATCTGTCATGTGTATATATATATATATATATATATAATTTTTTTTTTTTTTTTTTAACAAATCGGATCGGGTTCAATTTTCTATTTTTTTCCGAAATCCAAATGTTGGACCACCAGTGTTTGAATTTAAGAACCATAAAAAAAGTTTGAAAATGCAAATAATCTGAAAAAGATTAATCATTATAAATAGTTGAAATATTTTTGTTAAAATCAGGGTTCTAGTAATATATTATACAGTAAAGCATTTTGGCGAAATCTGAAAACAACAACTGCGAGTGCCACTGCTATATAAGTTAAAGGCAGTGGTTTACTTTTCAAATATCTGTTCTGCCATGGTCTTTTTTTCCCGTTTCATGAACGATCTATTCCTAAGGCTCTTATCAACCAAAGATTTAAAAACACTCTTTTAATTATGAAAAGTGAAAAGCGTAGCATCTTTGTGAGAGAGTGGCTAATGCATTGCACGATCATCAGATAATCTTTAACCTCTTTAAGACGCTCTGTGTCATTTCATGATTGGGAGCCGCTTTTCAAGAGCCTGTGGTGTAATGAAGTACCATTCGGGCAAAATCACTTTCTTTATGAGCGGACAGAAGCACAAAAAGACCTAATATCACCTCATCTTCTTAAACTTTTAGACTTTTGTTCTTATTTTTATGTTCAATCCCTTAACATACAAACATCATTTAGCTAAAACTTCAAATCCAGCATGAGAAGTGCTCAAGGTCAAATCTGAGGGAATGCAGTGTTGTGGAAAGGAAAATCCAAGTATTAGGGCTGTCCATTTATAATAAATAAATGAACATTTTATGAAAGTGGAATTAAAAAAAAAACAGGACAAAAGTAAAACTGCAGAAATCTTCAAAAGCCTTTTCTTCCCTACAACAGTGTGTATGTTTAAAAGGAAAGTGAATCATATAAAACTTTAATCTTCTTACACTAGTGCTTGAAACAGAACCCCATGTCTTTATAAGGGAAGATTGTGGTATTATATAAAATTCACTAATGATAGCTCTAATGCGGTAATATTTCTCATGCAAATAACTTGTTTATTTGTTTTTGCTCAAGTGAAATTCCGGTAAAGTAATGAGAAGTGAGCAGGGGGTGTTTGATATGTGTGCTTGCTTTGGTTTAAAAGTTTAAGAGGGGATGTTCTGTCATGACGCCGACACAGATCAAAAAATTAATTTGATATATATTTCGGTAAGACGATTACCCACTGGGAATAAAATCGCAGGCATCTGCCGAGCTGCGTGGCTCATTAGGTAAGTTGGTGCACTTCTCTAATTGAGGGTTAAGTTCAAAACATGGCATCCTTTGTGAATGTAACTCTCGCTTTCAAGTTATAATGACCGGAGTGAAAAATTACTACATAAACTGCATTAGGAAAAAAAAAAGACTGAAGTATAAACCTGATAGAAACCTTATATGTTTATTTGTAAGGGCATAAATATTTGCTCTGGAAACAATTCAATTCAAGATTCTTTATGAATCTTAAGTTTGATCGTGTTTCGGTTTCATAATTACATGATATTTTACACCATATTGTAATATTGATCAATACACTCACTAAGTTTTTAGTGTTGATCATATTTTGGTCTTTATTCAAATTGATCAATATACTCTCAATACCTTTTCAGTTTTGATCATGTTTTAGTTTTTATTCAATTAAATTATTTGGCTATAATTCATACATGAAATATGTTGAATATTCAAATGATACTTTACAATATATTGTAATATTGATCAATACACTTAGTACATTTTCAGTGTTGATCATGTTTCAGTTTTTATTCAATTAAATTATTTAGCTATAATTCATATATAAAATATGCTGAATATTCAAATGATATTTTACACTATATTGTAATATTGATCAATACTCAATAAGTTTTCAGTGTTAATCATGTTTCAGTTTTTATTCAATTAAATTATTTTGTGATAATTCATATAAAATATGCTGAATACTTAAATTATATTTTACACCGTATTGTAATATTGATCAATATACCCAGCAATTTTTCAGTCACAAGTCATAAACTGCATTTTGAATAAAATGCAATATGTTTATATAGTAAATATAATCAGCTATTACATTCTGTACTTAAATAATTATTAAACTATACTTTGAATTTACATTTTGAACATGAACTATAAAATAACTAATCATTTTAGTTTTCAGCAAAAAACAAAAAAAACATAGTGTTCAAACAATGTTCATTTAGAAATTGCTAGTCAATTTCACAAACAATTACAAGGAATTAGCAACACATTGGATTAAATGCAATATAACAATATTTGGAATAAAAAACACTATATTTCAAATAGCATTATGTCAGAGTGATCTCATTCATATTTAAGTATATAAGTTATATATTATGTATTTAAGTACTTTTTTGTAGAAATCCTGATGGCTAAACTGGAATGTAAACTTTAAACTTAAAAAAAAAAAAAGTATATCTGAGACTTTTAAATGACAAATTTAACATCACACAAAAGAGATAAGACTGTTATAAGGTCAAATAATGTACATTACTAGGTACATGATGTGAGTGATGACATTATAAGGTAATATACAATACTGCATATTAATCTTTATTATAAATACAATGCAAATCCTATGACGTTCAATTAAGAATTTATAATAATTTGTAAATTTAAGTACTAGTGAAGCTTCATTGAAATTGATACAGTATGTATCAGTCTAATTATATAGACTGAACTAAATTATAAATGCAGCACTGTTGTTTTTGCCTCCGTTTTTCATGAGCTAAACTCAAAGATCTAAGACACAAAAGGCCTGTTTCTCTCAAATATTGTTCACAAATCTGTCTAAATCTCTGTTAGTGAGCACTTCTCCTTTGTAGAGGTAATCCATCCACCTCACAGGTTTGGCATATCAAAATGCTGATTAGACAGCATGATTATTGCACAGGTGTGCCTTAGGCTGGCCACAATAAAAGGCCACTCTAAAATGTGCAGTTTTATTAAACAGCACAATGCCACAGATGTCGCAAGTTTTGAGGGAACATGCAATTGGCATGCTTACTGCAGGAATGTCCACCAGAGCTTTTGTCCGTGAATTGAATGTTCATTTCTCTACCATAAGCCGTCTCCAAAGGTGTTTCAGAAAATTTGGCAGTACATCCAACTGGCCTCACAACTGCAGACCATGTGTAACACCAGCCCAGGACCTCCACATCCAGCATCTTCACCTCCAAGATCGTCTGAGACCAGCCACCTGGACAGCTGCTGCAACAATCAGTTTGCATAACCATAGAATTTCTGCACAAACTGTCAGAAACCATCTCAGGAAAGCTCATCTGCATGCCTGTCGTCCTCATTGGGGTCACGACCTGACTGCAGTTCATCGTCGTAACTGACTTGAGTGGGCAAATGCTCACATTCGATGGCGTCTGGCACTTTGGAGAGGTGTTTTTCACTGTACAGGGCAGATGGCAGACAGCGTGTATGGCGATGTGGTATGTGGGTGAGCGGTTTGCTGATGTCAATGTTGTGGATCGAGTGGCCCATGGTAGCGGTGGGGTTATGGTATGGGCCAATATACACCAACTTCACACAGCCATTGAAGAGCAGTGGACCAACATTCCCCAGGCCACAATCAACAACCTTATCAGCCATATATGAAGGAGATGTGTTGCACTGCGTGTCACACCAGATACTGACTGGTTTTCGGACCCCAGAAGCCCCCAATACAGCAAAACTGCACATTTTAGAGTGGCCTTTTATTGTGGCCAGCCTAAGGCACACCTGTGCAATAATCATGCTGGCAAATCAGCATCTTGATATGCCACACCTGTGAGGTGGACAGATTATCTCGGCAAAGGAGAAGTGCTCACTAACACAGATTTAGACAGATTTGTGAACAATATTTGAGAGAAACAGGCCTTTTGTGTACATAGAAAAAGTCTTAGATCTTTGAGTTCAGCTCATGAAAAATTGGGGCAAAAACAAAAGTATTGCGTTTATGATTTTGTATATGAATTTTGTGTTCAGTGTGGATTTAGTCTGTCTCTGTTTCTTCATATCATTCCAGACAGGTGATGATGATGATGATGATGATGATGATGATGCCTAAAACTTTTGCACAATACTGTGTGTGTGTGTGTGTGTGTGTGTGTGTGTGTGTGTGTATATATATATATATATATATAATATACAGTACTGTGCAAAAGTTATAGGCCACTAGTATTTTCACCAACAAAAAATTATTTTAAGTCAGCTATTTCTATTTTTTTGCTGTACTGTGTCAATATGAAATATCAGTTTACATTTCCAAATATTCATTTTGCCATTAATTGTAATAATCCAGTGAGATTTTAGGTTTTAGGCACTTGTGTAAAAAAAAAAAAAAAAAAAAAAAAAAAATCAACATTTGGTGTGACCATCTTTTTCAATTTAAAGTAGCTTTTGCCCTAGGTGCAGTTGCGCATAGTTTTTCAGATGGCTTTGCAGGTAGGTTTCTTGAAGCATCTTGGAGACATTGCCACAGTTCTTCTGGATTTAGTCTGTCTCTGTTTCTTCATATCATTCCAGACAGGTGATGATGATGATGATGATGATGATGATGATGCCTAAAACTTTTGCACAATACTGTGTGTGTGTGTGTGTGTGTGTGTGTGTGTGTGTATATATAATATATATATATATATATATATATATATGTGTGTGTGTGTGTCTATATATGTATATGAAGAGTTCAGATACAAAAGATGCAAAAAAAAGATTTCATGATTGTGAATAATTAAATTAAAACAAATTTTTTAAACAAAATTCACTTTGATTTAAAGCTTATTCGGTCAGCTTTTAATCTAAACAAGCAATATAAATAATAAAAAAATGAATCCAATTCCAAAGAATCCGTCTAGGTTTAAAAAAAGAAAAAAATCAGAAGTACCCAGACCATGATTTGGTTATGAATATTGAAAGCCATGCGAACTGTATGCATGTATTGAGAGTGCTGGAGCCTCCTTCAGCGCTGTGTGTGTGATGCAAGAAACCAGCGGCTCTGTCAATAGACCACCGTACAATTAATACCAGGGTCCCATCTGTCCCGACCTGCGTCTCAATTTGATTGTAGCCCGCTCTCCATTGTGCCTTTTTATCTCTAAGTGTTTCTGCTCCTCTCTGCCGCTGTATCTGGCCGTTCTTTGAATATAGAGGAGAGGTGGCGTGCATTTGTGTGTATGTGTGTGTGTGCTGGTGGAGAGCTGGAGCGCTACAATAGTTCTTTGATTTCAGAGGTAGTGTTTGAGAGACTCCGGGCTAAATCTAGGGGGTGGAGAGCACAGGGCAGCGTGGCGATGGACGTCAAGTGAGAGGCCGTCTGAAATAGGAGTGTGGGCGCTCTGCTATGAAGTGCATTAACATGACAATAGCTTTCATCTCGCAAGAGACTTTTGGAGACACACACACACAGAGTAACCCGCTGTAGGGTGTTTACCTCTGACCAGGACATGCATGAAAGTGCCCTCTGCCTCTATCTGCATATGAAGATCAAATAAAAATACATCTGCATCATGATTATACAACAATATCTAAGAAAAGAAAATGCTCTGATCAGCATTCATAATCAAGATTTTTAATGCTCATTCGAGTGTATCCTTCAACAGATTTTTTAAAATTTAAAATGTATTCTTTGTATTTGTTCAGAAGTTAATTAAATAAACTAATGCAGCAATTTTTGAACATTTTGTGACCATTAAATTTGAAAAATATTTTTTCGCTTAATCCAGTTGCATTGTTATTATGGCTGGACAACATACAGTATACTTACAATGCATCTATGCAATTTTATTGGTGATATAAAGTTAAGCACATATAATATTTAGCAAAAGAATGAGATTAGAATAACTTCAGAATTATCTCTTGTCTTGTGATTTGCAAGTATGAGAAAGACTTCAAAACGCTATAAAAGTGTCTCTGATTTAAACTTCAATAATTAAAAAAAAAAGTTGAGTTGGTCATTTTGATTCATTTCCAAGAATCGGTTGAAACTATTCATTTCAGTTAAGTGATTCACAACTAATACAACTATTTGTTTGCATCATCAAAGTCTTTGCACTTTTCATATATAAAAATAGATCTAAATGTTGTGAAGATTGCTGTTTATTGACACATATTAGTACATGTAATGTACATCTAAATGTAAATCCAATTTTACGTACATTTTAGTTCTTTAAAAATCACACAAAATATATTAAATATTTTGAATTTACTCAGTAGCAATGATTGAAATGAAAATATACATGTGGAATATTGTTGAAGTGTAATCTTTGGCCAGCTATAATTTTTTACAATAATAGCAATAAGATTTATTAGATTCTATATTGATATTAGATTAAATTATTTTTAATTTGACAGAAAAAAAACAGGCAGTGTTTGAAAAAAGCCAAACAATAATATGTGAATATGTAATAATTTAATATTACAATGTTATTAATGCATTATTACAAAGTTATTACAAGTTACTTTTGATACAGTTATAGCTGAATCCAATTGAATCTTTTTTTTTTTCTTTTATTACTTTGATCTGGTAGGTGTGGAAAAAAATGAATAGAGGTATTTTTTATTTTATCTGTTTACTTTTTATAAAAAGCTTTTTATTTGCATTAAAAAGTTTTCTTAGTTTAATTCAATGTATTGAACACTTATTTTTGGAGTATGCAAACTTGATTATTAAAATGTTAAATATTACAATGTTATTAATATATTATTACAATGTTATTACAATATATACATATTTGTTTCGTGGTGGTGCAGTTTGTTTGAATCCTGCTGAATGGTAGGCCTGAAGAAATAAATGGAAAGAGCCTTTTTTTATTTTACCTATTTATTTGTATAAAAAGCTTGTTTTATTTGTTTTCTCAATTTAACTACATTTGTTGAGCACTTATATTTTTGGAACATGCACTAAGGAATCGTACTAAAATAAGGCTGTTGAAATAATATGTAAAATATTCAAATGGAATTCATTGAGTAAATGGTCATGAGCGCATCTGTTTCGGATGGTTTCATATTCAAGTTGTGATGACGTGAAAATGAAAGTTGCCTGTGAAAGGTGCACAGCTTACGAGGCAAATGGCATTTTTGATTGTGCCATCTGCTTTGTGTCTGGCTACATCAATGAATATGCGCTTACTGTTTTTGCATATGTAAAGTTGGGCTGCTCATACCATGTATTCAATCCCTAAAAAGGGGGATCTTTTTTTCCCCTGACAAGCCAGAGACACGGTACAAAGAGGCACGTGAAAACATGTCCCCAGTATTTGAATGTGATTCATTGGACAGCTTCTTCAAATTAATTCCCTGAGTCGGGCCAGATTGCTTTACAGCTATGTCATATTCCTTTGAATGGCAAAGCCTATTGACGGAAATGGAGGGTGACAGCCACCCCGAAAGCCCATTGCGTGATGTGGCGGGACAAAATGATAGGGGTCATAGCAAGTGTTATTACACCGGGCCCACACAATATCTCCCAAAAGCACCACACTGTGTTTTTATCCATAATTTAGATTGCCGGCTTATAGTCGGCTCTCTGCGTTAGATGAGGAAATAGATCTGTCCCGCCATGCATGGAGATTTCTCTAATCATATGTTGGCGGGAAGCAGAAAACAGCGACATGGGGCAAAATACACACCAGAAGGTGGTTACCACCAAAAGCGCTTTCGCCAAACTATCAAATAGACACTAGAAAAAAGCCATTTGGAAAATAAACAGAAGACATTGCACGGCCTAGAAAAGTCAATATAGGTACTGGGTTTTAGAAAGCAGACATTTTGTTTAAAAAAGTCATCGTAATGCATAACGATGTTCAAGAACGACCCATTTAGGCAGAAAAAGAACAGACGTGTAAAGTGAATAATCACAGTTTATTTTGGTTTTTATTTGTCATTGAGGGTTGGGTGAATATTAGGTCATTTACGCCACAGTTATCAACCAGCCAAAAAAAAAAAAAAAAAAAAGGCAAAATGTACTGTTTTTGTTTGTGGATTTAATGAAAATGGAAGCTGTTTCAGCCATGGGATAAAACGTTTTTGTGACTTTTTCATATCATAATTGTGGCTTTTTTCTTGCAATTCTAAAAACAAACAACAAAACTAAAAAAGCTGGAATTGTTGGATAAAAATGTTTAGATTTTTTTGTACTGTGGTGTTAAAAAAAAAAAAAGATTTGTAAGATGTAATCTCACAATCGATAAAAGGGGTTAAGCTTTCGGTTCAGGTCTTTTACAGCTGTTTTTCTCAAGATGGCTTCAGTGGAGATCAAACCATTTTTTGTCATTAACATATTAATATTAAAATTAAACAAAATGGCAACAATAAAAACAACTAGCTGATTACCTTGAAAGCTTAAAAACTTATTTTTAATAATTATATCACCATCAGTTCATTGTCTGACAAGCAGTTTGGTCAAGTGACATTTGACACATTCCCCATGACCTTTTTTTTTATTATTATTATTCTGTGGCTAAAACAAGCTTCCAGCTGTTTTCACAATTAAGTTATTCACAAATTCTTATTTTGTAACAATTTACATTCTTATTTTCTTACAATTTACATATTTACATTGTGATTATTATTTTTAATTCTAGTGTACATTTTGGGACTTTTTTGATTTAAAAAACTAAATGATTCTATCTACAAATTATATGGAACGCAGGTAGTACCTTTTAATTATAAGGTGACGATTTATAAACCAGCTAAAAAAGGCAAAAAAAAAAAAAACTTAAAAAAAAAATGTTAGGACATGGAAACTTGTTTCAGCCACAGAATATATATATATATATATATATATATATATATATATATATATAATTTTTTTTTTTTTTATCTCACAATTCTGACTTTTTTCTTGCAATTCTAAAACATAAATACATTTAAAAAAAATAGATTTGTCACTAAAGTGTCATTCTCAATGAAGTGTCACACTTATTATTATTATCATTATTATTATTGTTAATTGTTTAAACTTCTGAATTCTGCGGGATCAAAGTCAGTTCAATTACGAGCTTATAACTTGCAGCTGCAAGATAAAATTTTCTCAGAATTGTAAGATTTTAACTCGCAATTGTGAGAGAAAAAAAAGGCAGAATTATAAGATAAGATAATTATCTCTTTTTACACACATTTTATTTGGTTACTATTTGCCGCTGAGGGGCAAATAACAAAAAGAGGTACAAAAAATATATAGTTTTGCTTGTAGATTTATAGGTTATCTGTTACCAAGTGCCTCAAACTAAACTCTGAATATCTTTCAAAGATTTGATTCCATATAAAACTCTGGCAAAATATTTATTTGTAGTGTTAATTTTATCAGTACCAACAACTTTGTGTGTGTGTGTGTGTGTGTGTGTGTGTGTGTGTGTGTGTGTGTGTGTGTGTAAAATGTTCTGTAAAAAATGTCTGGCTGACATGTAAATTGAATAATTACAGTTTATTTGGGGTTTATTTGCCACTGAGAGTAAGTAAACATGAAATCCTTTTTATATACTTCCTTTTTGTTTGTGAATTTGTAGATTATCTGTTACCAAAAGCCTCAAGCAAAACTCTTTCAGAGATTGGATTCCTCACAACTTGCCAACTCTGGCAAATTCTTCATCTTTATATAAGCCCCAAAAGACATTTTGTTCTGTGCAAGAAAATCTGACATTTTGTTTAAAAAATGAACGTAGTGCATAATGATGTGCAAGAATGGCCTAATTAGAAAAAGAAAACCTGACTGACATGAAAAATAGGTGATCACAGTTTATTTAGTTTCTTGAAAACCAGCCTAAAAAGGTGAAATATAACGTTTTACTTGTGGATTATAGGGTATCAAACAAAAATCTTTCAAAGATTTGATTCTACAAAACTGGAAAATTCTTCATCAAAAGCCCTCATTGTATCAGTCCCAAAAGTTTTGGTAATAATTCTTATTGCGTCTTGTGGTTTTTGCTAGAGTTTTCAGGTTTTGTTCATCAGTTGGTCAGTGAGTGAATTGTGGCTATACTGAGGATGAGACTGAAGCAACTGCAATCACTACTCAGTCAACTGAGAATCTCATGAAACAAGCTCTAGTGCACAAAAAAAGTTTATATGACTCAGTCAATTCCTCGTATCACTCAGTCAATTTCCTGTGATTCAATCAAAGTCATTCAACACAGCAGTCTAGGAGGAAATAATTCAGTCATCATGTCAGTTTGGAGAGTTGTGGCCGCTGTGAGATGGCAAACAGACCTTGAGTACAGTTGGGGCTGCAGTCTGACTTCCTGAGACTCCAGAGAGAGGCCTACTGTTCACACGCTCGCATGGATCATCATGACGGATGGAGGCGATGCTCTGAGCTCCTACGAGTCGATACAGCGCAGTACTTACCACACTTAGCATATGGGAGCATGTCAGTTATCTACAGGCTCCTGCATTGATGAGTGGGAGCGAGAACTTCACTCCACATCTCCCACCATGCACAAATAACTCAATGAAAACCGAAAATCATTATCCTCAATTATCATAAAGAAACTTAGAACCCTTCCTCGAAAAAAAAAAAAGAAGAAAATAGCTGAAACTTTGCTAATCATTTATTTAAAATGTTTTCTTGTGTGTCTAAATGTGAAAATTGTCTGTC
The DNA here is from genome assembly GCA_033026305.1 of Cirrhinus molitorella. Taxonomy (NCBI): domain Eukaryota; kingdom Metazoa; phylum Chordata; class Actinopteri; order Cypriniformes; family Cyprinidae; genus Cirrhinus; species Cirrhinus molitorella. The sequence continues at coordinate 30,979,246 of CM065139.1, read as the reverse complement.
TGTCTGTCTGTCTGTCTATCTATCTATCTGTCTGTCTGTCTGTCTGTCTGTCTGTCTGTTTCTGTTTTGATAGGTTGGTCTTAGTCTTTCGGTCTGTCTGTTATTTGGTTGCTCTGTCTGTCTGTCTTTTGATTGGTCTGTGTGTCTGTTGGTCATTCAGTCTGTCTGTCTGCCTGTCTATCCGTTGTTCAGTCAGTCAATCTGTCTGTCTGTTAGTCAGTCTGTGTCTGTCCATCTTTTGATCAGTCATTTGTCTATCTGTCTCTCTTTGGATCAGTTGGTCTCAGTCTTTCTGCTTTTCTATCTGTTGTTTGATCAGTCAGTCTATCTGTCGGTCTGTCAATCTGTCTCTTGCTCAGTGTTTCAGTCTGTCTGTCTGTTGATCGGCCTGTATCTGTTGATCAGTCAGTCAGTCAGGCAGTCAGTCTGTCTGTCTGCCTGTCTATCTGTTGTTCGGTCTGTCTGTCTGTTGATTTGTCCATGTGTCTGTTGATCAGTCAGTCTGTCTATCTGTTGTTCAGTCAGTCTGTTGATCAGTCTGTGTCTGTTGATCAGTCAGCCCGTCTGTCAATCTGTCTGTCTGTTGATCGGTCTGTGTGTCTTCTGATCAGTAATCTGTCTGTCTCTCTTTTGATCGGTTGGTCTCATTCTTTCGGTCTGTGTGTTTGTTTGTCTGCCTGTCTATCTATCTGTTGTTCGGTCAGTCTGTCTGTTGGTCTGTCAGTCTGTCTGTCTGTTGATCGGTCTGCCTGTCTATCTGTTGTTCGGTCAGTCTGTCTGTTGGTCTGTCAGTCTGTCTGTCTGTTGATCGGTCTGCCTGTCTATCTGTTGTTCGGTCAGTCTATCTGTCGGTCTGTCAATCTGTCTGTTGATTGGCCGGTCACTCAGTGTTTCGGTCTGTCTGTCTGTCTGTGTTAATCAGTCTGTGTGTCTATTGACCAGTCACTCTGACTGTCTGTTCGTTGATCAGTCTGTCTGTTTGTCTGTTGATCGGTTGGTCTCCAAGTCTTTTGGTCAGTCTGTCTTAAATGGTCGGTCTGTCTGTTGATCGGTCGGTCTGTCAGTCTGTCTTAAACGGTCAGTCTGTTGATCGGTCTGTCTGTCAGTCTGTCTTAAATGGTCAGTCTATCTGTTGATCGGTCGGTCTGTCAGTTGATCTGGCAGTCAGTCCGTCAGTTGATCACTTGGTCTCTCTGTTTATAAAGACAGTTGGTCAGTCTGTTGATCGCTCGGCCTGTGTGTTTGCCAGTTAATCAATTGTTTGGTTGGTCTAACTTTTGATCGGTCGGTCGGTCTGTCTGTCTGGTGATTGGTCTGTCTGTCTATCTTTCAATCAGTCTGTCTGTTGTTGGGTCACTCTGTCTGTCTATTAAATTTAATTTCATTTTTGTATTTTCTGGTCTCATTTAAATTGTAGTTATATTTGAGTAGTTTTGTTGTGTTTGTTTTTAATGAATTTGGTTAACTACAATAATATTTACCTATATAATTAACTAGAATTAACTATAATATTGCTAATTAATTTGCTTAAAGAAGCATTCAATTCTGGATAATAATCAGATGTGTTTCTTAAGCAGCAAATCAGCATATTAGAACAATTTTTGGATCACATGGATCAGGTGACACGTGAAGACTGGAGTAATGATGCTGACAATTCGGCTTTAAATCACATGAATAAATTACATTTTAAAATATATTAAAATAGAAAACACTTGTTTTACATTGCAACAATATTTCTGTTCTTACTATATTTTCAATCAAACATATTATATATAAACTATAAACTACGTAAAGTATAAAAGTGCTATTAAAAACTATGAAAAAATTATGTTTTTATGCTATTTTGCTTTAAGTAAAAACACAGAAGTACAAAAGGATTCTCTTTCTCTTTCACTCTCACTTAAGAACCGATGCCTCTCAGTCAATAAAAAAACTTTGACACAAACACTGCAGATGGTGAATATCAAATATCCCTCTTCTGCTTCCTTTACAAGCCGATGCTTTACAAATGGTTTCCAGAACAATAACTACAACAGGAATGGAAAGTAGAGTCACTTTAGCGACACGTTATGTGTGCGATGAAAGCGCTTCATTTCTCTGAGTGCCAGTATCCTGCTTTTGACATTCAGCATCTGTTTCTCACAAACGCCATCCATCTGCGCTCGCTCTTTCTCGAAACACGGTGTTTATATACTTATAAAACAGATTGACTCCTTCAGTACATCAGGATCTGGAGCTTAATTGAAGCAAGCTGCCAGAAACTTGCCGTCTAACTGCTAAAGCGTCACACGAGCACAAAGGAATCGTAATAGGTAAAACCTCTCCTCCAAAAATAAAACACTTGATGACAAAAGTGAGAGTCGAACAGCAGATAATCTTTCATAGTGGGTCATTCTACCAGAAACGTACATTATCTGTCCATGACTTGTTACAGTGCATAAAAAGTATTTCATCCAACAAAAATTGCAAAAACTGACTGATGGTTGGTTTCTGTGAGTTGTTCTGTACAGAATACGTCATTCATTAAGTTTTTAGATATTTTTTTCTTTACTAAAAACTTTTGAAAATTACAAATCCTGTCCTTGTCCTTGTCCCCAGCCAAATTGGATCTACAGCTTTCATAGTTTTGTTATGCTAAAAACTCCACCAATAACAAGTTGTTATCATTCAGATCAGTTGATTAAAAACATGAAATTATACATATATTCTACAAATAAATGCTATTTTACAACTGTCCCAATGTTTTCGGTCAGTCCTGTCACGTTTACATAAAATTCAACATAAAATGTGTGCAATACGCCTTGAAGGGTATGACTCAAAGTGACATCATCTGAGGTAAAGCTAACACTGATCAAGGATGAGTTTCGTTGATGAATTTATGATTTTAAGCTTGTTTTTGTAGGGTTTTGTTTGTTTTTTTGTTTGTTTGTTCTTTTTAGGAAGACGAGCTAAAGCGTCAGGCAATGTCATGGTAAAACGTCCCAGAAAATAACGTTAACATGTTTTAAATCCAAAACATGTCTAAAAAGGTGACTGAAATTCATTGAGTGCAGTAACAGTTTTTATGCTAGCATGCTAGCAGGCTAAGTAATGGCGGTTTAAAATGGCTGACCGTCTTATGCTAACTGGCAAACTTTTAGAAGTTTGTCCCTCTTTTACCTAGTCCTGTGTAGCACTGCTTTTGAGGCTGCATTTTGTAAATTAATGATATTTCAATACATATATAGATATAATTGTCATTTGTATTAGCTTTGAGCAACAATGACTGTAATTATTCCAATTCATACAGGTTGCAGTTGGGTCCAGTTAGTGCAGCTGATAGACAAAGGCAATGTCAGCCCCGGCTAAATGCAGACCCTGCAGAGAAAGGAGAAACATCTTAAGAAAGAAAGGGATAGATGGAAGCAGAAAAAGGAAAGAAGAAAAAGTATTCATGGGTTGAATGAGTGAGACCAAAGACATATGCGCAAACAATGAGCAATAGAAAACAAATATAGACTTAAAGGAACACTCCACTTTTTTTGAAAATAGGCTCCCCTAAAGTTAAACAGATGAGTTTTACCGTTTTTGAATCCATTCAGGTCTGTCGGTACTACTTTTAGTATAGCTTAGCATAAAGCATTGAATCTAGACCATTAGCATCTCATTCAAAAATGACCAAATATTTTAAATATTTTTCCCATTTTATACTTGACACTTCTGTAGTTACATTGTGTACTACGACCGACAGAAAATTAAAAGTTGCGATTTTCCAGGCTGATATGGATAGGAACTATACTCTTATTTTGGCGTAATAATCAGGGAACTTTGCTGCCATTCAATGGGTGCAGCAGGCGCAATGATATTACGCAGCACCTGAAAATAGTCCCCAGCTAGCTAACTTCCAACGTGACCAGCACTAAGCTATATTCAGGCGCTGCGTAATATCATTGCGCCTGCTGCACCCATGGTACGGCAGCAAAGTTCCTTGATTATTACGCCAGAATGAGAGTATAGTTCTTATCCATATCAGCTTGGAAAATCACAGCTTTTCATTTTCTGTCGATCTTTGTACACGATGTAACCACAGAAGAGTCAAGATTAAATAGGAAAAATATCAAAAACCTTTGGTCATTTTTTAATGAGATGCTAATGGTCTAATCAGATTCAGTGATTTATGCTAAGCTATGCTAAAAGTGCTAACGGCAGACCCGGAAATCGGCTAAATGGATTAAAAAACGGTACAACTCATCTGTTTAACTCTGGGGGAGTTGGAAAATGAGCCTATTTTTTAAAAATGTGCAGTGTTCCTTTAAGAGAAAGGCCACAGTTCCAGGGCCTTCAAGGTTAGAAAGGGCTACCATCACAGTACCACTTCGTATTACATCTTGGCAATAACAGGGTGTTACTATGCTAATATGTGCATTATTACCAAGAAAATTACATGCAATTTTCATTATTACCGTGTAATTTCCTAAGTAACAATGTAGATATTACCCTGTTATTACTGAGCTGTAATATGATGTGGAACCACAGTTACTTTATATTGCACTAGCCTACTCAGTTAAGTGTCTATTGATTACATTTAAATGAAATATGTTTAATATTGAAATAAAATAAAATTAGATGTTTGGCCTATATCAGTTGTCAGTCATATTCTACTGTATTAGGTCCTTATAACTGTACATGTCTTTGGCTGAACTTTACCATAGTCTAATATTACATTACAGTAAAATTACAATAATAATTAACCATTCTAACATATACAAATGTGTCTGTGACGGGGCCTAGCATTTTAGGGGTAAAATATATATAAAAATGTATTTTATTCAAACATAAAAAAATGCTGAGATGTCATGATATCCTCTATATGACTCAATGTTCAGATTTAATAATTAGATATTTTTTCCCAAGATTTTTTTTTAGTGGAAATGTAAATTTCTGGTAGAATATCCCATGTAGTTATATTATTATAAGCAATTTTAAAGCACTTCTGATTGAATTTGGCTTTTAACAGTTATTTTCATCCTGTGCTTAAACTACTGGCTTTGACACTGTAAGCTCTCACTTTACCGATGTGTTTGGCAGCGCTGCAATGAAGTGTTGTAAAATTAATGTAAATCTCTCTATCCCCTTTAAGACGTATCTGCTCACAGCTATTGTGTTTAGTGGAGGGGTAGAAAGGGACACAAAGTTGTGAAGTGTTTTTTCCCCCAATGGTCACAGAGTTGAGAAAATGAACAGGCAGAAATGTAATGGAATTCTTCATCTGACAAGCAGGCAATCTTCAACGCCAGCCCAAAACTACACTTCATTTGCTCACCGCAAATGTTAACATTGAAATGAAGGCCTCTCCGGACTCTATCTGCCTCCTGAGATATGGCAATAGAGACGGGACGGCCTGCACGTATGCAAATTCTCCATGAGATGCGAGAAAAATCTGCGCTAAAATGAACGCTCAATTTGGAGAGCTTAAATCAAGAATCACTTCTGAGGCTGTAGAATTGACTAAGCCACGGACCCAACAAATATAAACCGTTTTCCCAAATCCCTGTGTCTCTCTGGAATATGCTTGATTATTTTTGCTGCCGACAAAAAAAAAAAAAAAAAGAGACACACAGGTATACTAAGCATAAATTGGTTACAGCTGAATACATGGATTTTTGACCAGGAACAATGAAGATGTTCAGCCCAACAGAACAAAGAAAGTTTTTTATGGATGCAATATTTATTAGACTGACGGATCGATTGATTTGCAATGTTATATTCAAAGAAATAATATAGAAATACTGCACTTTTCTCTGTAGGTATATTATATACTAAAAGATGTTTTCAGCTTTTTCGATTTTTATAATTAAAATATTTTACAAATGTACACATTTAATTTCAGCTACGGTTATGATCAATAAATAAAACAAAAAAGAAGTTCATTAAAATCTGAAATTGATCTTAAATTGTTGTTTTTTTTTTTCAAATAACAAAATAAAAAAATACACATTTCATTTTAGCTTAAAAAAAACAAACAAAAAAAGTTAATTAAAATCTAAATTTATGTAACTAAATTTAAAAAATACAAAATTAAAATATTTGACGAAATTACACATTTCATTTTAGCTGTAGGGTTATTATCAGCAACTAAAACAAAAAAAAAATAATAAAAATATAAAATTGATCTGAAATTGTTTGCAACTTTTTCCATTTATATAAGTAAACTAAAAAAAATGCAAAATTATTATTATTATCATTAACTAAAAGTAGAATAAATTTACATTTATATCTAAAAATCTGAAATTAATCTAAAATGTTTTTGTTGTTGTTGTTGTTGTTGTTGTTGTTTTTATGTAATTAAAATTAAAATATTTGACAAAATCACACATTTCATTTTAGCTAGGATTATTGTCATTAACTAAAAGTAGAATAAATGCAAATTTAAATCTGACATTAATCTAAAATTGTGTCCAGGTTTTTCTTTTTTCAATTTATGTAACTGCAATTTAAATATTTGACAAAATCACATATTTCATTTTAGCTAGGGTTATTATCATTAACTAAAACAAGCAAACAAAAAAATGTTAATTAAAATATGAATTTGATCTGAAATTGTTTGTCATTTTTCAATTAATGTAAATAAAAAAAAATGGGAAAATTACAAATTACATTGTATCTAGGGTTATTATCATTAATTAAAAGTAGAATAAATGTCAATTAAAATCTGAAATTGATCTGAAATTGTTTACAGTTTTTTTTAATTTATGTAATTAAAATTAAAATATTTGAGAAAATCACAAATGTAATTTTAGCTAGGGTTATTATCATTACCTAAAACAAACAAACAAAAAAGTTGATCTAAAATTGTTTGTAATTTTTCAATTTACGTTAATAAAATAAAAAAAAAATCCACAAATTACACATTACATTGTATCTATTGTTATTATCATTAACTAAAAGTACAATAAATGTAAATTAAAATATGACAAAATCACATATTTCATTTTAGCTAGGGTTATTACCATTAACTAAAAATAAATAAATAAATAAATGTTAATTAAAATCTGAAATTCTTTGCAGCTTTTTAAAATTTTCAGTAATTAAAATTTGAATATTTTACAAACTTACACATTTCATTTTAGCCAGGGTTATTATCTTTAACTAAAACAAACAAACAAACAAACAAAAAATAAATAAAAAATAATTCTGAAATTGATCTTAAATTGTTTGCAGCTTTTCCCAATTTACATAATTAACATTAAAATATTTGTACAAAATTACACATTTTAGCTATAGGGTTGTTATCATCAACTAAAATTTCTAAAATATATAAATATTGAAAGAAAAAAAGTATTTCTGTTACAGTAGCTGCCAAGCCAGCAATTTCTAATTTTCCTTTAGTTTAAGTTAAAGACATAAAACTAGTAATGGGAAATAAAACAAAATGTAAAAGTAAACTAAAACTTCAGTAAAATTAAATATAATATAAGAATAAATTATTATTAAATTATACTTGAGCTCATGGAGATATTTGAGTTGAGCTGTCATTATACACATTTCTGATTGGTTCTTAGGGCTTTGCTGGACTTTTTGCAACTTAGCAACTGCCTATGAACATATTTCAATGTAAGTTAGTTATTAAGTAATTTTTATTTCACCTGTTTTATTGTTCAGCAGATGAAAATCCCAAAGTCTGATTACTTTGAAACATTCGCTTCCTGAACAAAATCACTAAGTACGAGCAACAGTAACAGTGCTGCTTGTCTTAGCAGAGATCTTTATATTTGTGATTTGATTTAACGTTTAATTAAACAATAACCCTTTAAATTTACACAGCGCTATAGGCGTAAGTCACATCTGTGAGACGTAAGAGCTGTTAATACACTTGCCATAGTTATTCCAGGCATGGAGCGTCTGTGTCAATACCGTCTGGAACATATCTTTATCATAAAAACGGCGCAAACAACAGGGTCGATGGGATGCGTTTCTATCTCCCATAGCCTTGCAACATAAAACTTCCCAGCCACTAGAAAATAGCTTCTCATCCAGAAAGAGAGGGACCGCTCCACTCAATAAAAACATAATACCCACAATGCTTCACTCTCAGTCTCACTTACACCCAATGCCCACACGCATTCGCTCGTAAAAGTTACTTATAGCCGCTTTTAATTCGGCCCAGAAAAGACGCCCCTGCCAATTCAGTTAACTAACAAAATAAAGCAACAGTTCAGAGATTAAATGGACAGAGGAGCGACAGTAAAGCATGAAGACTTCGAGGTTTACGATTCAAGATATTAAAACAAACTTATCATGTGTTAATAAAACTTTAAATTTCATCCATCCACATTTTTAAGTTCATACATGAAGTGAACACATTATCTCCACTTTATAGGACATCACCAATCCATTTTAAAAGGTATTTATTTGCACTAACTGTTTGTTTTTTGTCATTCTCTTGAAGGTTAAGTGTGTGTGTGTGTGTGTGTGTGTGTGTGTTAATGCTCCATTATGTTTGTGGTGTGGGTGAACAGAGCTTGCTGTCTGTGTACAGAACTTTGTTTCTCAGCACATTGAATCTGTCTGCGACGCCACAGGGGGCTCATCGCCTTCAGTCACTGTGTGTGTGTTTGTGTGTGAGTTTGTATATGTGATTTTTCTCAGATGATATTGGTAATGCTTGAGGGTTTTAATATATGTGCCTGCTAGTCTTACCAACATATGGAGCACGTTTTTTGACATTTGTCGAGGTTTTAAATGATTTTCTTTGCATTTCCGCAACACAAATTATGATTTCATAATTAATGGTGTGTATATTGAAAATGAATTGTTAATGGCATCCGTTAAAGTCTTGAAGTTAATGCCATAGGTTAATACAGCTCCTTCATCTGTTGTTATTGATTGACAGCCCTGCTGATTGACATTACGCAAATGTTCATTTAAATGACAGATTATTGAGATTATTGTTTTGCTGTGCGCTGACTTTTTTATGCTGATATTGTTTTTGTAATTACTGTTATTTAATTGTGTGGTTTGTGAAGGGTCAGTGAAATTATGCAATCTATCTATAGTTGAAGTCAAAAGTTTACATCTTGCAGAATCTGCAAAATGTTAGTTATTTTACCAAAACAAGAGGGATCAAACAAAATACATGTTATTTTTTATTTAGTACTGAACTGAATAAGATACTTGACATGAAAGATATTTACATATAGTCCACGAGAGAAAATAATAGCTCACTTTATAAAAATGACCCTGTTCAAAAGTTTACATACACTTAATTCTGTAACACTGTGTTGTTACCTAAATGTTTTTTTGTTTAGTGATAGTTGTTCATGAGTCCATTGTTTGTCCTGAATAGTTCAACTTTGTGCTGTTCTTCAGAAACACAGCATTTTTGTGTATTTGAACCCTTTCCAACAATGACCCTATGATTTTGAGATCCATCTTTTCACACTGAGGACAACTGAGGGACTCATATGCTACTATTACAGAAGGTTCAAACGCTCGCTGATGCTTCAGAAGGAAAAACTATGCATTAAGAGCCGGGGGTGAAAACTTTTGAACAAAATGAAGATGTGTACTTTTTTTACATTTAATACGGCCCTTCAGAAGCTACAGAAGATAGTTCCATGTTTCCCAGAAGACAAAATAAGTCAAATTTACCCTGATCTTTAAATTCCAAAAGTTTTCACCCCCCGGCTCTTAATGCATTGTGTTTTCTTTCTGGAGCATCAGTGAGTATTTGAACCTTTAGTAATAGTTGCATATGAGTCCCTCAGTTGTCCTCAGTATGAAAAGATGGATTTCAAAATCATACAGTCATTGTTGGAAAAGGTTCAAATACACAAAAATGCTGAAAAACCCAAGAATTTTGGGACCTCAAGGATTTTTCTGAAGAACAGCTGGCAGTTTAACTGTTCAGGACAAAGAAGGGACTCGTGAACAACTGTCATTTTTTTTATTTCTTTTTTTCCTTCGCTACAATAATTAAATATCTGATGACTCAATAAGTGCAATTCACATTTATTCCTCAAGATGGCACTGTGTGATGCACAAAGTTGATGTGGTGCTTTACTCATAATTACTGCAACCATAAAACAAAAGAATATCATCAGCAAAACTTTAACTGGTTCGAAAGGCTTTATTGCAGAGCAGGGTCAGAAATTAACAAGGGCTTATGACAAAAAATGCCACGAAAATGCTCCTATTATGCTCTTTTACAAAGTCTTGATTTTGTTTTGGGGGTGTACTACATGTTCTCATGCTTGGTGGTTCGAAAAACACATTATTTTTCACATAATTCACAATGAGGAAGGCCTGTCTTCTGAATAGCAATGTGTGTTTTGATTAGTTAGCTTTCCCACTGCGTTGTGATTAGCGAACAGTTTAAACTGTGTTTCAGTATTGTCGCTATTTGCCAAAGCATCAAGCTCTGACTTGGTTATAGTTAAGGATGTGAAGGTATAGTTGATGCTACAGTAGTGTTGGGTCCTATTGTCAGCCTCCCAGATTGCCAATACATGATATTATAGTGCTAATTCATTGAATCATTTACATGAAACCAGCTCCAACATAAGGCTAAAAAGGCTAATGTTTTTAATATCCCTGCTGAAAAAAGGCTGGTTGGCTGGTTTTAGCTCGTCATAGCTGGTCAGCAGGCTGGTTTTAGAGGGGGTTTGGCCACTTTCCCAGCATGGCCAGGCTGGAAGACCACCTAGCAGGGATGACTTAATTTGTATTTAACATGACAACAATTGAATAAAGACATTGTAAGTTACTAATTCTAATGCTTACATTGCCTTAGTTATTTTAAAAGCAGCTACAGAAAACGAGCAAAGAACATTAACATTATCAAATAACATCACTGATTAGCCTAGCTTAGTCTAGTGCAAGTAAATGCTTTAAAAAAAAAAAAAAAAAACATTTGCGTTATAAGTGAAGCTATCTACACAGTATAATGAATAAATCTCTTACCACACACTGCAAACGTCTGTGGTGCCTTACCACTCTGATGCGGCCACTGGATACGATCGCAGCTACTCTAGTCAATGCTTGTGTTTACAACGAAGGATTGTTCAAAAGGTGGATAAAGAACCCAGATTAAATTCCAAACAAATTCAAGCTGATCTGCAGACACAGGGTACAACAGTGTCAGCTCGCAATATCCGTCACCATCTGAATGAAAAGGGACGCTATGGTAGGACACCACTGCTGACACAAAGGCATAAAAAAGCAAGACTGGAGTTTGCCAAAACTTATGTGACTAAACCACAATCCTTATGGGAGAAAGTACTTTGGACAGATGAGGCAAAAGTAGAGCTTTTTTGTAAAGGACATCATGGCACTGTTTACAGAAAAAGAAACAAGGCCTTCAAAGAAAAGAACACAGTCCCTACAGTCAAACATTGTGGAGGTTCAAAGATGTTTTGGGGTTGCTTTACTGCTTCTGGCACTGGATGCCTTGACTGTGTGAACGGTATCATGAAATCTGATGATTACCAAAGAATTTTGGGCTGCAACGTTGTGGCCAGTGTCAGAAAGCTGCGTCTCCACCAGAGGTTATGGGTCTTCCAGCAGGACAATGACCCAAAACACATTTCAAAAAGCACTCAGAAATGGTTACAAACAAAGCGCTGGAGAGTTCTGAAATGGCCAGCAATGAGTCCAGATCTGAATCCCATAGAACACCTGTGGAGAGATCTCAAAACAGCATCTTTCAAAGAAGAAGAGTGGTCCAAAATTCCAGTAAAGAGGTGTAAGAAACTCATTCATGGTTACAGGAAGTGATTGATTTTTAGCTATTTTTCCTAAAGAGGGTGCTACCAAATATTAAGTCAAAGGTGCCAATAATTTTGGGTTCTATGTGGAATTGTATCAGATTTGACTTGTGAGATTTGAGTTTTCTTGTGTTGTTCCAGTGCAAACAAATAAAATAATCTTGTGAACACCAAAACATTTGCAACTGCAATAATTTTCTGAGAGAAGGGTTGCATTTTCTGACAGAATTGCAAGGGTGCCAATATTTTTGGCCATGACTGTACATCGCTACACTGAAGGCCAATTAACTTCAATAAACCCACAAATAGGTGAAAAAAAAAAAAAAAAAAAAGCAGTAGTTGTTCAACATACATCCACCGTTTTTGTCAAAACTCTGTCTGATGTTTGTCAAGCCTTTTCTGTCAGACCAGGCTAAGAAGCAGTTATTGATTTATGTTGATGTGACGCCACTGTGGCCCAACAAAAAGTTTCACACCTTTGAGCGATACCGCCAACCAGCTGCAGTCCCTTTCCGGCGTAGGTCTTTCTTGTCTCTGCACGCTGGTTAAGATGCATGGAGAGAGATGCCCTGTCAAAACGCTGCCACAGTATTTCTTTTCCAGTAAGGAGAGCAAATTCATTTTTTTTCCCCTTTCGCCTCCTGCTCTTGTACACAGGCCAAGTAATGCTGGTCACTCCATCAAACATTTAGTGCAGGTAGGTTGATTGTTCCCTGGTAGATACAGTGGGTGTATAACTTGCAGCTCTTTTTGTCATGTTAACTGCAGTCGATCAATGACTGGAGGTCAGGGGCTCCTGATGTAGGTGCAAGCTTAAGAGCGAAAGAGGCCGAGAGAGAAAAAAAAGTGTCCGAGATCCATTTTTTTTCATCTCATAACACACACGGGTCAGTTATTTTTCTCCGTTTAGCACTCACCGCTCTAAGTGGATATTGATCAGGTACCTTAATGCAAACCTGTCAAATTAATTTTGTTGGTAGAAAGCTATGACTGCTCTAAAATTGCCTCAGCAATCGCTGTTAGCCGCTAGCCTATGAATTTTAATCATTATCTGAATGGGAAGCTGGCATTGAAATCTCTCGCTCTCTCTCCCTTTCTACAAAAGCAATCTAGTCAGAAAGTGAAAAGAAAGAATGCTTAAAGCTGCATTTACATAGTCTGAGCGCAGACTATCTGATCCGTAGCCGTGCCGGTCATTTGTTCTGCAAAAGTAGTAATTATGAACTTTATGGATTTGGTTTTGCTCATTGTCGTTTTATTTTGCAACAAGAGTTTCAGTTGATTGGCGCATGATTTCGCTTGTAAAAGGCATTTGCTTTCAGTTTGCAGTCCTGATGATGAATATGGCAGCTCCGTAAGCAATGTAGCGAAAAGGACTTGACCCCATCACAACTTCAAGGGCAGAAAACCATGAAAAGTGAAAGACACTAAAACAAATGTTTTGAAGATATGGGTGGATGTAAAGAGGTAATTAGCATTATTTGCTAAGATCATATTTGGGGTCACTAATTTTAACAAATCTGCTTCAGATGTGAACAATACCTCAGATTGTGCTTGTTCCTTCGTTTAACCATTCGTTTAACCATTTGTTCCCTTCGTTTAACCATTTAACCAAAAACAGGTCAAAAAATCAATTTATTTACAATGAAGTTGGAATCTAAGCCAGGTTTATTGACTTGGGTTGAGTTGCACCAGCTGCTTGTTGTAAGTTCTTACTTGAATCAGATGTAAGGTCCACACTAGTACTAGTTTACACTAGTTTTTTTCCCAGCATTTTTATGTATTTGAACCCTTTCCAACAATGACTGTGCATTAAGATTGATGCATTAAAAGCATTAATTTAAAGATCAGGGTAAATTTAATTGATCTTGCCTTCTGGTAGTATCTTATGTAGCTTCAGAAAGGGCAGTACTAAATGAAAAAAAAAAACTAAAAATCTGTTCAAAAGTTTACACACCTGGCTCTTAATGCATAATTTTTCCTTCTGGAGCATCAGTGAGTGTTTGAACCTTTGTAATAGTTGTCCTCAGTGTGAAAAGATGGATCTCAAAATCATACAGTCATTGTTGGAAAGGGTTCAAATACACAAAATTGCTAAAAAACCAAAGAATTTGTGGGACCTGAACATTTTTCTGAAGAACAACGGGCAGTTTAACTGTTCAGGACAAATAAAGGACTCATGAACAACTATCACTAAACCATCAACCACCAAAATCATTCAGGTAACAACACAGTATTAAGAATCAAGGGTATGTAAACTTTTGAACATGGTCATTTTTATAAATTCAAATATTATTTTCTCTTGTGGACTATATGTAAATGTCTTCTATGTGAAATATCTAATTCAGATCAGTACTAAATAAAAAACAACATGCATTTTGTATGATCCCTCTTATTTTGGTAAAATTAACATTTTGCAGATTCTGCAAGAAGTATGTAAACTTTTGACCTCAACTGTGTATATTTCCATCAAAATACAATAATACTTCATCATCAATATAATTGGTATTTTTATTTGTAAATACATACAAAAACTGTATTTGAAATGAATAAGTATCAAAAATATGACATTTATTTATTATGAATGAGTTTATTTGACATGCAGACACAGACCAATGTGCGCTGTTTAGGTCAGATTGAAGACCTTATTGATGCAATTCAATCTGCTATTTTGTTCAAGCTATTACTCCCATTATAGGTCATAGGCTTCTGTAAATGTTTAGTTTATATGTAGAGTTTTCAACTAAGTTTAATGGTGCAATGAAAAAATATTAGTAGTGAGCAAGTTTTAAAGAGAATATCGGAAGCTCATTTTCCATAAGTTGGAAAGTCAGCGAGCCGTTTTGGTGCATGTCTCTTTAAATGCTAATGAGCTACTGTTCACTCCGCCTCTCACTTCTGTTTTATATATTTTTGGTGGCGTGTTACCATCAGAAACAATACTAATCCACTTTGTCTTCAGTGGCTCTGATGTTGGGAGAAAATGAAGACTCTTATGTCATCATACTGCTCAGAAAATCAAAACAACTTGATAATTAAGACTGTTAGGTTTTTGCAGATTAAAAAAAAAAAAGAAGAAGTTGTTAATGGTTTTTAATCATTGCAGGGTGGATGTGTTCACACACTGCTAAGACATACTTATATGCAAACCATGTAAAAGTGAATTTTGCAAATTAAATTTCCTAGCAACCATTCCTTAATGATCACTCAGTACACCATAGCAACAAATTTCTTGGTTGTTGATGTTAAGGTGTATTCATTGCATTACCCATGCTTGCTTTTACACCCATAGATTGTTCTCACTCAAGACGCATTACTTATTCATCCTCCGTTCAATTCCGTTTCCCCTCTCATTCCAAACACATTTTCTATTTATTCAAAAGCCATTTTCTCCTCGATTCGGGATCTGAAGGATTGGATTGGGTTAATGTGAGCAGGTCTGGTCCATTCATCTCTGCCTCACCTGAGGGCCTGTTGTATCTGTGTTAATGCACTGAGCGCTATCTGACTCCAACCTTGACTCTCATCCAAGAACAAAGAGCCGGAATGAACTCCAGAAAACAGGAGAGAAAATTGACAAAGCTACTATAACTTTTGACAAAGACCAAAAAGTTGAAGATTCAGAACTATAAGTCTTCTTGGATGCTATGTGCTCATATGCCTAGAAAAAAAATATAAGGTACATACTGTACAGCCACAAAATTAAGATACTTTTTTCAACAGAATGTGAACTGGAAATAGAAAATGCAAATCAAACGTTAACATTGTCAGAACAGCTACTTCTCTGTCAGAGAATTAGAAGATATTCACTTTTCAAGTCCACTATACTTGCACATCCCTAGTTTGCTTATTCATTTACATGACCAACCGTGTTTTGGGGCCCAGTGTTTTGCCTAATTTCTGCAATCTGGCAACCATTAGCACGCACTGCTCTTTATTACGTAAGGCCGATTACAATCTGAAAATACAGACAAACAAGTAAGCTGGAGTTCAACAATCTCCATGTAAGATCACAAACAATCTATTGTTTGTGATTATGGCTGCTGAATAAATGCACTTACTCAACCACTGTTGCTTTAATAGAGAAACAAGCAATAGAGGGTTACGTCATGGTTACCCAGATGTGTGGTAATATTGGAGATACTCAGATGTAAACAACAGCATGGATTGCATAATTAATTTACTACTGAATACATTGTTCAGCTAATTTATGCTGTCTGAACCATGGAAAACAGTGTGGAAGCTGCTAAATCATATAAAGAAGGACTTTGTAAGTAGGAAAGGTGAAATATTTGGACTAAACTTAATAATTTTAACTAAAGTTAATAGGTGGTAAAGATACGTACAAGCAGTTTTAATTAAGATATTAGCCTAATATTTCACCTGCCAAACACAAATCTTATCAAGACTCTTGCCCTGGAAATCCTGGTTTAGTTTGGCCAAACAAAAACACCTTTTTTCCTCAGTTTTTTGCACTCTTCTCCTTGATTTGTTATAACTTTGGCAGTCTATAGTATTTCAAATGTTTTTCCTGGTTTGACCAATTACTACAGCCAATGACAATAATTAACCATTTCCATCAGTAATAATCAGCAAAATATGCATGCCTCATTTGGTTCAGCGGCATTGTTTATGTTCCGCCAATATGGCCGATGAATGACATGTCATGAAAACACTAGTAACATGCAACATGCAATTGAATTGTTATTAGGAATTTCAGAGTTATAATATTTTTTGTTTGTTTTACCAGTTTTTATAACATAGACATAGAGAGTGCATATTTAAGTTTTTGATGTTAAAATATATATTATATAATAAGCCTATAATAAATCAGTACTCTAGATGAGGTCAAATAAACCATGTGTACAAGTGCACATTCAGTTGGTTTGTACTTATTCCAACAGTAATTTTCTTAAATTTATAACAATCATTGCGATTATTTTTTAAACAAAAAATATTTTTATTAGTTTAGCCAATAGACAGACGAAAATGAGACTAAGTTTTCTTTGACTAAAACTAGACTAAAATGCTCAGACATTTAATTGGCTAAAACTTGACTAAACAAAAACAGGACAAGGCTAAAATCTGATGCAGGACTAAGTCTAAGACTAAATTTAAAAATGGCAGACAAAGGAAAAACTTTTTTTTAGTACATCACTGTAGTTTAAACACCCTCAGCTGCCAGTGGAGTTACAGAGTTGCCATATGGCAACAAATCATTTCTACTGATTTCCTTGTTGTTCTAAATATAATACAATAATTTGAAATATGGTTATTAAAAGGGCCAGCCTTAAGGTAGTCAATGATGTGCTGTTTTTAATTAAAATTATATTTCAATGTTGTTTTAAAACACTTCTTCTCCCTCACATGGAGGACACCAGTTGAACTGCTGCAGAAATGGCCCTTTTTATTCACAAATCAACATTATCTAACATAATTTTACTGTAAAATGAGAAAATATCAATGTTTCCATATGGCAACACTGTACCACTATGGAAAAATTGGTATGTTGCTATATGTTTGTCTATGCTTGTCTATCTATTTTAGACAAGCAGTCTAATCGGTTGCTTAAATGTAATACAAAGAAACTCTTAAGATTCAAGCTGTGTTTTGGAGCTAGTAACTAGTTTCTAGTCAGTTCCAAAAAATGTAATTTGTTGGTTGACCAACCACTGTGCGTTTAGCTGGTATGTACATTAGTACATTAACCTTTACTTAATTGACATAATCTTTCAACCTCTGGAATCCAAGGGGACCTTCAGCTGATTCTCGGCAGATGATTTTGGTGATGAATTGTGACCGGTGCATATAAAGCATGAAAATCCATTGCTTGTGTGAGCAACAATGGTTATAAGATGAATGCTGTACCACGCTTAACTTTTTTCACCTTCTAACAGAGTTTTATACGTATTTCTCCTTTCTTTAGGGACTAAACAAACTGGCAAGTAACATTTGCGCCTCGATGCAATTTTCCCGCGGCTGGCCTATCACCTATCCACATCCCTTCCCACAGAGTCCATTACAGCAGCGGCTGAACGGATGCTTACGGCAAACAGGTTCCTCTCTGCGCCACGGCCACGTGCTGGAGGTAGAATGTAGATTGAAGCAGACATCAATAAATAATTACGAGTCTTGAGACTTTTAAATAGGAATCTATGCAGTGTGAAGCGGCGTTTAATCGAGTAACTTCTGACACTGTATCCATCATTGGAAAAGCAGCAGACATCAGCAGAAAACGAACAAGCCTGCTTCTGAGATTTGCCTTCATTTGCTTTGTCTCTGGAAAGGGGGCACTCTGTGATATTTAAATTCATCAATTGACTCGAATTTGCACCGGTCTCTGGGTGCATTGCAAAGCTAAGAGTGAAAATCAAACGGAGACTATAATCATAGCAAAGTAATAAAGAGAAGATGTGAAAAAAACAACATAAAATTGGTACCTTCTACTCTAATTTAATGAGTCGAGCTATATGCTGAGAAGTTTGGCTGCTGCATTTGCATTTAGCTGTAATCATATCAGCGCTGATATGTATTATTTGCAGAAGTGTACCCAAAATGCAAATTCATGGATTTGATTTTCTTCGCTCTGTGTTATGAGTGTATATCAGTGAAATGAAAAGGATTTCATATTCCGTCGTATCATCAAGAGTCAACAACCAAAGCTCACACTCCCTATTATCAGGACAGATATGATTATGTTGTACAATAAAATGGTTTCTCCGTTAGAAAATAAGCAATAATTTACATTTTAAAACGCCTGCTGAAGGAGTGAAAATTATGCTGGTGTAGTTAGATTCGGCTGTCACTCGCGGGGCCAAATTTGCTAACTTACTACCTTTGATTACTCATTTTGCATCAGCGAGGAAGCGAACTCGAGAGACTTGCTACCTGTTCAGTCATTTTAACAAAATATACAACAATTCTCATGCTGCGGCCCATTTTAAATGGAATTTTTTGATGTGCTTGTGGCTGGCTTTATTGATTTTTACATTTCTCTGAACTGCAAGTTGGCGAGCAGGTTTATGGAGACGGTGTAAAAATGTCGCCTGAATAGAGAAGCTCAGCTCCTGCTGGTTATGAATAAACTATCTTTATAAGATGTCATTTGGCCGGCAATAGACAGTAAATAAAAGCCAATGGCTAGTTGCAGTTAAATCAAACTTGGTAGGGATTTTCCAGAGATTTACAAATGACCGCAGGGATTTGACTGCAACAAATGCGGCTGCATATTGAGGTGCATGAGAACGTATGGATGGAGCAGTACAATTATCTTTTATTCATTATATATAATGTCCTCTGCATTTCTGCAATGCCGTTTCATTGTGGGTTTCTTCAGCATGGGTGGGAGTAGAAGAGAGACATTAAATGATAAACCACTGGATGTTAGTGTAACTTTTGCGGGAGGTTGAATATTAACAGCCAGATGGTCATTGTCAAGTGCTTAAGTACAGATGGCTAAATGGTTAATGGTTAAATTAAAATAATGAAAGATTAAGATATATTTAAAGTGGATCAGGACACTTCATCACAAGGCATGGATTGCATTTTTCGCTTTACTATATGTAATATATGGGATAAACCATATATGGTAGCTCTCCAGTAGCAGGGTTGGAGCCCCCTGCTATAGACATTAGTTGATACAGAACTTTACTACAAAACTCAAAATGGCTGAAAAAAAGGCCAACAAAGGAACATGTTACTGTTCATAATGTTACCGATTCGATATGCCGTCCCAAATCTAACGAGACCAGTTTTATGGTCAGTAGTTATAAGTAGAAATGCCAATATTTTACTTTTGACCAGTAGGTGGTGCTTTGCCAAAACTACTTATGTGCACTCAGGTTATGCTTGTTATAACACATACCAACCTTGGTCAGAATCCACTAAAGCATTGTGGAGATATAGCCTCATGTCCTTTTTTGCACAAACTGTGTCAAATTCGATAGCGTGCTTTACGAAAATGGTTTGGTATTTCAAAAATCTTTTCAAAACTTTTGCCAGAATGCTCTTAAGATGATGGTGGAATTGGTGAAATTTGGACAAACTGTCTAGGAAGAGTTTGAAAAAGTAGATATGTTGTAAAATTCTAATTTGCGATAGAAATTACAATTTTCACATGCAATCAACTCAATATCAGCCAAGGAATCAGAAAAAAAAGAATTTGTGACTGTACGGTTCAAAAGTTATTAGCAGAAACATAAATGCAAATTTGGCCAGATGGTGGCGCTATAGAGTTTGAGTTAGAGACTACTGATTAATGATTAGACGGTCCTCTATGCATGTGCCAAATTTTATAACTTTCTCGCAAATGATTCTATTAGATTCATAACAGTATGTTAAAGCGTCTGAAAATTACAGTTTTTCTGAAAAATCTTGACTCATACAAATGTAAATGTAAATTTTGGTATGCATTTGACTCAGCATGAGAAGGGGGAAAAAATGAGTCTAGATTTCATGGTTTGAAAAGTTATTAGCAGAAATACACTGTTGAGTCAACTTTGTTACCTGGCTGCCTTAAAATTTTAAGCTCAGTCAACTCAAAAAAAAGTTTAGTTAACTTGAAATGTTCCGTTTTACTAAGTGACAACTTAGACATTTGAGTTGATTCAACTTACAATTTTAAGGCAGCCGAGTAACAAAAACAGCTGTTAAGTTTAACAAATGCATTTTTAGTTTAGTCAATTCGAATATCTTGTCATTTAGTACAACTTAACATTTCAACTTGAATTAACTTATTTGAGTTGACTAAACTTAAACTTTTAAGGCAGCAGGGTAACAAATTGTTTTAAGTTGACTCAACAAATTGTTTTTTACATTGTATGAGTGCAAATTTGGCTTATTGGTGGCGCTAGAGAGTATAAGTTAGCAAATTCTCTATGGTTAATATTGAGACTGTCCTCTAACTGTGTGCCAGATTTCATAACTTTCCTGCAAGCGGTTCTATGGGTTGTCATAAACTCCTAGAGCAGAAGAAGAAGGAATAATAAGAAGAAGAACTAACAGATACAATAGGTGCCTGGCCCCAAAAATAAAGAATAAATCATAAATGCATTAATAATTTGGATCATCCAATTCTTGTCAAAATTTCCCAATCACATGTTCAGAATATCACCAATTATTAAAAAAAAAGAATAGTTTGAAATGTAAATTAAAGACATTCTTTGTCTGAATGCTTACAATTTTTTACTAAAAATAAATGGAAAAGGCACCTGGTTTCATAGACTGACATGAATATTGAAAGACCTGTCAATGTAGAAGCTCATTTCCATATGCTATGCTTTTGCTTAATACTCACCTTAAACCGAGATCATGCATCAATGGCAATTAGATTATTATACTGTACTTGACTGATATAATAAGTCTAAAATAATCATAACTCACTGAGATTGCTTATAGATCGGCGCAGTTTGCACCTCCCTGGCTTCAGCTGGCCAAAAGCGAGGTGCTCTAGAAATCATTTCAGACTGAATCAAAAGTATTGGCAGCTTTCACATTACAGCTCTTCAAATGCATTGTTGTTGAGCGGGTGGGGGTTTGCTTTGCGTCTACAAACCAATCAATCTAGGTGAGAATCACATTGGCCTTCTAAGCAAAAGCGCTTGGAGAGATTTCTAGGCCATGGTGTCACCAATCCGATTTCCACCAGTGACCTCTGATCTGCGGTGTCATGGGCCCAGCTGACACACCGGAGTCAACAGGAATCAATAGTCACTGCTGGGGTCACTTCACCTTGTATAAAAAAAGACATTATATATTTATTTGTATTAAAGCTTGACACGTTCAACTTCCACTCGGAATGCACTCTTGCGCTAATGAAATGTCAATCTAAAGGAAAACATGAAGAGGGACAGAAAGAAAGAGTTTTTGAATGAAAGAAGGGAAGAGGAGTGGGTTTAATGTAAAAGTTTTGAATTCAGGAACAAAGGCATAATCAATGTAAGTATAGAGCAATATTTAAAAATTATGGAAATATCAGCAAATTATAAACATGGTATATGGGAAAAGGAAATCTATATAAAAAAAAGGATTGACAACACAATTACTAGCAATGCAGATTATAAATAAAATAATCTTTTCATTTTAAGATTTTTTGATAAACGAAGCATAAATTTACAAACTCATTTGAACTACAGTAGATCTCAGTTTTCATGTGACTTTTGCAACACTTTCAGGAAATGATGCTGCTAGGGTGTTGCTAGGGTGTTCTGAGTGTTTTTCATTGCTATGTTCTGGGTAGTTTCTATGGTGTTGCTATGCAGTTGCTAAGGTGTTATGACAGTTTGTTAGCGGGTTTTTTACATTCTGAGCAGTTTTCTAGGGTGTCGCTATGGGGTTACTAAAGTGTTCTGAGAGTTAGTTAGCACATTGATACATTCTTGGTTGTTTCTAGGGTGTTGCTTTGTCATTATTAAGGTGTTCTGAGAGTTAGTTAACACATTGCTATATTCTTGGTGGTTTCTAGGGTGTTGCTATCTGTTTACTAAGACATTTTGAGTGTATGTTAGTGCATTGCTATGTTCTGGGTAGTTTCTAAGGTGTTGTTATGCAGTTGCTAAGGTGTTATGACAGTTTGTTAGCGGATTTTTACATTCTGAGCAGTTTCTAGGGTGTTGCTATGGGATTACTAAGGTGTTATGACAGTTTGTTAGCGGGTTCTTACATTCTGAGTGGTTTCTAGGATGTTGCTATGGGGTTACTAAGGTGTTTTGAGAGTTTGTTAGAACATTGATACATTCTAGGTAGTTTCTAGGGTGTTGCTATGCGGTTACTAAAGTGTTCTGAAAGTTAGTTAGCACTCTGATACATTCTTGGTAGTTTCTAGGGTGTTGCTATGCCATTACTAAGGTGTTCTGAGAGTTAGTTAACACATTGCTATATTCTTGGTGGTTTCTAGGGTGTTGCTATCTGCTTACTAAGACATTCTGAGTGTTTGTTAGTGCATTGCTATGTTCTGGGTAGTTTCTAGGGTGTTGGCATGCAGTTGCTAAGGTGTTATGACAGTTTGTTAGCAGGCTTTTACATTCTGAGCAGTTTATATGGTGTTGCGATGGGATTACTAAGCTGTTTTGAGAGTTTATTAGCACATTGATACATTCTTGGTAGTTTCTAGGGTGTTGCAATGCAGTTACTAAGGTGTTCTGAGATTTAGTTAGCACATTGCTATATTCTTGGTGGTTTCTAGGGTGTTGCTATCTGCTTACTAAGACATTCTGAGTGTTTGTTAGTGCATTGCTATGATCTGGGTAGTTTCTAGGGTGTTGTCATGCCATTGCTAAGGTGTTCTGAGTGTTAATTAACGTGTTAGTTCCTAGGATGCTGCTATGTGGTTACTAAGGTGTTCTAAATGTTTATTAGCACACTGCTACGTTCTGGGTAGTTTCTAGGTTGTTCTGAGTGTTTGTTAGTGCTTTGCTATGTTCTGAGTAGTTTCAAGGGTGTTACTAACATTTTTTTGGGTGGTTGCTAGAGTGTTCTGTTGTTGCTTGTGCAGGGTTGTTGCTATTTAAGGTTGCTAAAATGTTATTGCTTGTACATTGCAAAGGTTTTCTGGGTGGTTGCTAGGGAATTTTGTGTGGTTTCCATGGTGTTGCTATGTAGCTGCTAGGGTGCCTTGGGTTGTTTCTTGTGCAATGTTGATAAAGGTGTTATACTTTGTTATTAGGTGATTGTTAAAGTGGATGTTACAAAGATGTTGGGAAGGTGTTGCTTATATGTTATGGTGTTTTGGGTGGTTGCCAGGGTGTTGCTATGGTGTTATAAGTGGTAAGCACATTGCTCTGCATCATTAAGGTGTACTGTACAGTTGCTACATGTTTGTGATTGTTGCTTATGCAGGGTTGTTTAAGATGTTCTGGGTTGTTACTAGGTGGTTGCTAATGTTTGTTGCTTGGAGGTTGCAAAGATGTTCTAGGTGGTGCCAGTGGTTTTTGGGGTAGCTGCATGGGTATTGCTATGCGGCTGCACGGGTGTAGAGGGCAGTTAATAAAGTGTTCTAGTTGATTGCCAGGGCATTGTTATGGTATTCCAAATGGTTGTTAGCACATACTTAGTGGTCATCTTGTTGCTAAGGTGGATGGAGTTGTAGCTAGGGTGTTACTGAGTTGTTCTGGGTGGTTGCCAGGGTACTGTTTTGCAGTTGCTAAGGAATTGTGTGTATATCTGTTAGCACAATGATATGTGTTGCTAGCTTGTTCTAGGAGGTTTTTAATATATTTGCTATGCGATTGCAGGGGTGTTGCTATGTGGTGTGCAGCGTTTTTGTCTGTGCAGGATTGTTTTAGGGTGGTTGCTAAAGTTTTTGGTATTGTTACTTGGTGGTTGCAAAGGTGTTCTGGGTGGTTGCCAGGGTATTGCTAAGGAATTCTGAGTGTTTTTTAGCACATTGCTATGTATCACTAGGATGATTCTAGGATGTTGCTATGCAGTTGCTACATGTTTGTGGTTGTTGCTTGTGTGGGGTTGTTAAAGATGTTCTGGGTTTTTTAGGATGTGGCTAGGGTGTTCTAGGTTGTTTCTAGGGCACGTGTTTGTTGCTTGTGCAGGGTTGTTGAAGGTGTTCTGAGTGGTTGCTACAGCTTTCGGTATTGTTGTTAAGATGTTTAGATGTTGCTAGCATGCTCTGGGAGGTTTCTAATATGCTGCTATTCGTTTACTAGGGTGTTGCTATGTGGTTGCCAGGTGATCAGAGTTACTGCTTGTGAGGGGTTATTGAGGGTGGTTGCTAAAGTTTTTCGTATTGTTGCTTGGTGGTTGTGAAGGTGGTCTGGGTGGTTGCAATGGTGTTCCTAAGGCACTCAGGGTGTTTTTAGCATATTGCTATGTATGACTAGGTTTTCTGGGATGACTAGGGTGTTCTAGATTGTTTCTAGGGCATTGCTATGCAGTTGCTGCATGTTTGTGGCTGCTTGTCCAGGTTTGCTGAAGGTGTTCTGGGTGGTTGCTATAGCTTTCCGTATTTTTGCTTGGAGGTTGCAAAGATGTTCTGGGTGGTAGCGATGGTGTTTGGGGTTGTTGCATGGGTGTTGCTATGGGGTTGCCAGGTATTCAGAGGTGTTGCTTGTACAGGGTTGTTGAAGGTATTCTGGGTGGTTGCTAAAGTTTTTGGTAATGTTGCTTGGAGGTTACAAAGATGTTCTGACTGGTAGTGATGGTGTTTGGGGTTGTTGCATGTGTGTTGCAATGTGGTTGCCAGGTGTTTAGAATTGTTGCTTGTGCAGGGATGTTGATGGTGTTCTGAGTGGTTTCTAGGTGGTTGCTATAGCTTTTGGTATTGTTACTTGGAGGTTACAAAGATGTTCTGGGTGGTAGGGATGGTGTGTGTGGTTGTTGCATGGGTGTTGCTCAAGTCTTGCTATGTGGTTTCCATGTGTTCAGAGTTGTTGCTTGTGCCTGCTTGTAAAATGAGGTTCTGGGAGGTTGCTAGGGTATTGTTGTGTGGTTGCCAGGTGTTCAAAGTTGTACCTTCTGCCTGCTTGTTAAAGGAAGTTCTGGGTGGTTGCTAGGGTGTTGCTATGTGGTTGCCAGGTGTTCAGAGGTGTTGCTTGTGCAGTGTTGTTGAAGGTGTTCTGGTTGGTTTCTAGGTGGTTGCTATAGCTTTTGATATTGTTACTTGGAGGTTACTAAGATGTTCTGGGTGGTAGGGATGATGTTTGGGGTTGTTGCATGGGTGTTGCTCGGGTCTTGCTATGTGGTTGCCATGTGTTCAGAGTTGTTGCTTGTGCCTGCTTGTAAAAGAAGGTTCTGGGTGGTTTCTAGGGTGTTGTTTTGTGGTTGCCAGGTGTTCACAGTTGTTCCTTCTGCCTGCTTGTTAAAGAAGGTTTTGGGTGGTTGCTAGGGTGTTGCTATGTAGTTGCCAGGTGCCCAGAGGTGTTGCTTGTTCAAAGTTGTTGAAGGTGTTCTGGGTGGTTCCTATAGCTTTTTGAGGTTACTAAGATGTTCTGGGTGGTAGTGAATGTTTTTTGGGGTTGTTGCATGGGTGTTGTTGTGTGGTTGCCAGGTGTTCAGAGTTGTTCCTTCTGCCTGCTTGTTAAAGGAGGTTTTGGGTGGTTGCTAGGGTGTTGCTATGTGGTTGCCAGGTGTTCAGAGTTGTTCCTTCTGTCTGCTTGTTAAAGGAGGTTTTAGGTGGTTGCTAAGGTGTTGCTATGTGGTTGCCAGGTGTGCACAGTTGTTCCTTCTGCCTGATTGTTAAAGGAGGTACTGGGTGGTTGCTAGGGTGTTGCTATGTGGTTGCCAGGTGTTCAGAGTTGTTCCTTCTGTCTGCTTGTTAAAGGAGGTTTTAGGTGGTTGCTAAGGTGTTGCTATGTGGTTGCCAGGTGTGCACAGTTGTTCCTTCTGCCTGCTTGTTAAAGGAGGTACTGGGTGGTTGCTAGGGTGTTGCTATGTGTTTGCCAGATGTTCAGAGGTATTGCTTGTTCAGGGTTGTTGAAGGTGTTCTGGGTGGTTTCTAGGTGGTTGCTATAGCTTTTGGTATTGTTGCTTGGATGTTACAAAGACGTTGGGTGGTAGCGAATGTTTTTTGGGGTTGTTCCATGGATGTTGCTATGTGGTTGCCAGGTGTTGCTTGTGTGGGGTACTTGAAGGTGTTCTGTGCGGCTGTTAATACTGGTCTGCAGTGATTTTTGTTTTGCAAAAAAATTGTCAAAGTAATGTAGCACTGATGTTTTCCTTGTAAAACAGCACTATAACCTTGATTCTGACTACAGCATACAGAGCTCTTATGTAAAGATGAGAGTGCATGTATACAGCTCATATATCTATGATGGCTGACTGATAAACCTGCTGTAGTCATTAAAGTGGAACATATTTGTCTCATCATTTCTGTTATTACACACATTTGCATCCACCTTAATTAAATTCACACTAATGCATACACACTCGCTTCACAAGCCCATAAACGAGTCTGTCCTACAGCATATTTCTTGCGTTGTGTGGCTGGTTTATT
This sequence comes from Cirrhinus molitorella, assembly GCA_033026305.1. Classification (NCBI taxonomy): domain Eukaryota; kingdom Metazoa; phylum Chordata; class Actinopteri; order Cypriniformes; family Cyprinidae; genus Cirrhinus; species Cirrhinus molitorella. The sequence continues at coordinate 30,952,561 of CM065139.1, read as the reverse complement.
ATATCTCAGTGGACTCTAGGGAGCTCGGACCCCCATCCCCACCCCGGAGTGTGTTGTTTGTGCTGTCAGGGGCCGTTGTTTTGGTAAATGGGGAGTTAAACAGATATATCCAAGCGTAAAATCTGAAAGTGTCCCCGGTGGGAGCCCGAGGGCTGGTGTTTGAAATCAACTACATATCAATTGAGCAGCATAGAGCAGATCGTATGATAAATTCTATTCCTCAGACGCCTATAAATTACTTTTTCTCTCACTACATCTCCTTTCCTTTTCCCGCACCGGCTCAAATCCCTCTTTTTCCTTGTATCTCTCTCAACCCACTGCAAACTACGCCTTTAATAGCGTCCCCCAGGGCTCCGGCGCTGCAAACTACAATTGTGTGAGATGTTCAGATGGATATTTTCATAGCGTGAGTGACAATATTAACAGAACATGTGTGTGTGTGCGCTGCCTATTCTCCAATGGATATTTCCCCCCAAATTCTTGGCCTCTCATCCCAGTTCAATCGTGGTGTGTTATCTGGCAGTTCATTATCTCAGTGTTTTCTGTAAGTAAGTAAGCTTAGATTGAATTACTAGGAGCTCTATTGTCTATTTGGAATTCTCCTTCCATGTCGCCCTGCTAATGAATGGGCAATTTGCTGCGTCTTTGTGAAGGCTGCTTGTGTGTATCAGTCACTTAATTACTCTCAGACTGTTGGCGGAGGTTTTATTGGCGATACAGGGCAATAAAGGCCCAGAGAGCAGAGAGGAGACGAGCAAACAGGGGACAGAGAACACAAGGGCTAATTCTCAACGGACAGTGAGGCTAGTGAAGCGTACAGTAATGCCAAAGACTAGCCCCCTCATGCAGAGTTTTAGTTTGGGAATGCAAACTAAGGGCTGAATTCAAGACACACTAATGTAAATTACTTTCTTGTGATGTTAAAGCAGATCTGTTTTTAAACATTGGATGAATCTGGAGGTTGTCTTAGCGCTTTGACTGAATTGAGTGGGCATATTAGCATAGATAAGCAATCATTTGTGTGTAATTTTTATATTTTGAGGTGTATAAAGCTCAAGTTTGTTAATTAGACTCTTAACTATGAATCTGATTTGGAGGCAATGTTCATTTTGGCTGTTTCATAATATAAACTTTTACTAACAAAATAAATGTATGCATAAATAAAATTATTTAATAAAAATGGTAATAAAAGGAGTTTAATTTATAGTGTTTTCAGAATTTGTATATTTACTAGTATATTTAGAATATAGCATATAAAAATATAGTATATTTAAGAAAAAAAAAAATATATATATATATTACTATTATTATTATTATTATTAATAATAATTTTTTTGGTTTGTTTTTTTTGTTTGTTTTTTTTAACATGTCCATTATTAATATTTTGTTAAAATAGTTCTTACATAGCAGAGTTTAACAGTGTTTGTGCAAATCTCAGGTAAAACTTTTGTTTATCTTCTAAATATAAAAATATTCTAAAATGTTTTGTGTTTCTTTGTCATTATCAAAAATACAAACAAAAAAACAAATTAATTAATTAATTAATTTTAAAAAACGATGTTGGATTAGCTTCAAAACAGTTTTTGTTCTGAAATTGTTAGTAAATGTGAAAAATAAAAAAGTACCAAATTAAATTAAATAGTATTTTTGTCAAACACTCCTATAATCTTATTGTTTTATTAAATAAATAAATAAATATTTTTACTGTATTTTTACTGTAGAACTTAATACCACTTAATAATAATAATAATAATAATATATAATAAAAAATAAATAAAAAAAATGCTTTTTACAGTAGTAAGACTGATTTTTTTGTAAAACACTCCAATAATCGTATTGTTTTATAAAAAAAGATAAACAATAATGTTTACTGTATATAAAAGTAGAACTAAATATAAAATAAAAAAAATAAATATATTTAAAGATAAAAATTAATTTGATTCATAACAGAAAAAAAGTATCATGCTGTATTAAAAATATTTTTTACAGTATTAAGACTGAAAGAGTATTTTTGTAAAACACTCTAATAATCTTATTGTTTTATTTAAAAAAAGAAAGAAAATATTTTTTACTGTATGCTGAAGTAGAACTAAATGCCAAAGACAGAATTAAAATTAATTTTATTCATAACAGTACAGCAAGTACCACGCTGATTTAAAAAAGATTTTTACAGTACTAAGATTTTTTTTGTTTTGTTTATTTTTTTGTAAAACACTCCAATAATCATATTGTTTTATTTAAAAAAAAAGAAAGAAGAATCATTTTTACTGTATACTGAAGTAGAACTAAATACCACAGATTAAATTAAAATTATTTTAATTTTAATTTTAATTTTAACTAAAATTATTTTAATTTTAATTTTCTGTTATGAATTAAAAAATGTATAAAAAAAAATGTTTTTTACAATATTAAGACAGAAATAGTTTTTTTTTTTTTTTTTGTTTTTTTGTAAAACACTCCAAAAATCTGTTTTATTAAAACAACAACAAAAAAAACACTTTTTTACTCTATACTAAAGTAGAACTAAATACCATAGATAAAATTAAAATTAATTTGATTCATAACAGATTTATTTGATTACATTTGTTGTTACTATAAAAGTTTTAAGATTTTCAGAGGCCTAACCAAGTGTTATGATGATCTGATTAGCTAAGAACAGTGACTAAAACACAACTGTTCAACCCATTAACTGATAATTATTATAAACTCTACATAGCCTGCTTTAATTACTATTGGACTCATGTTCATTAGTTGAAATTAGCCAGTCGGTTTTGTTGTTACACCATCTGAAGTGTCAGAAAGCGTGCTGCTAACGAGACTGAAAGTGCGGCAAAGCAAAGACACCAATGAGACGAATGCTAATTCAAGCAAGCCATGGTTCACAAGGCTGTCCTCCTCCCCAGAGCAGAGACAATGCCACTTCACAGTCTCCCCCCATTTAGTACTCAGACCCCAGCCTGATGGGGCTCAGCAGGACGGCCTGCAAATGGGGGGTAGAGAGAAAAAGAGAGAGAGAGCCGCAGGCCACACGCTGCTCAACCCCCTCAGAGCTGCCCTGTGCTTCCAGCCGATGTACCTGAATGAGGAGCGGGACACGGGCCTGCTTCCTCCTCTATGCTCTGACAGTCAGGGGATTTGGAAATCTGGCAGGTTAACTGGAAAATCTCCATATGATCCAAATGTGATTCAAGACCCCATCCAGATTCGCCGAACAGACCCCCAATAATTTCCACAGGGGTTTCGGTGGCCACTAAATGAGAGCGAGATTCTTATTAAATTGTTGGTTTTTAAAGGTTTAAGAAATTGCTTAAGCAAGCAAAAAAAAAAAAAAAAAAACATGTCCGGATTACATAAAAAAAAAAAAAATATATATATATATATATATATATATATATATTAACATATTGACAATTAAGCAAATTAGACTGATGCAGTTTGGGAGATTTTTTTTTTTTTTTAATCAGCAGAAATTAAAAGTAGTACAATACAATTCCAATATGTATAAACACATTATGTATTAATTAAAACCATAGACTTAATTATTTGATTTAGTTTAATTATTTCTTATTTAATTGCATTAAAGTGCAAATTATTAAGGTAAGGAGGACTGGAAGGGTTTTGATGGAACAAAAGTTATACCTTAATGGGAAAAAAAAACTAAAACAAAATAAGATAATTGATTAATTAAATAAATTATTATTGATTATAATTTCATTTATATTGGGATGATATAAAATAAAATGAAATATAATTCATAAAATGAATATTAGGGCGATATAAAATAAAATAAAATAAAATAAAATAAAATAAAATAATGAATAAAAATTACATTTATGTTGGGGTGGTATAAAATGAAATACAAAATTTATTTTATGTTGAGGTGATTTAAAATAAAATATCATAAAAATAAAATAGTATAAAATAATAAATACAAATAAAATCAAATGAAATTTATATTGTGGCTATATAAAATAAAATAAAATAAAATAAAATAATGAATTCCATTTAAATTAAATGTATATTGCAGTGATATAAAATTAAATAAAATTTATATTGGGGTGATACAAAACAAAAAATACATAAAATTAAATTAAATAATGAATTTAAAAAATTAATTAAATTTATATTAGGATGATTCAAATAAAATAACAATTTTAATTAAAAATTAAAAAATAAATAAATTTATGTTGAAGTGATATAAAATAAAATATCAAACAAAATAATTTATACTGGGGTAATAAAATAAAATTTATATTAGGGTGATATAAATTACAAAAAAAATACATGTATGTTGGGGTGATATAAAATAAAACATAAAATAAAATAATGAATCAAAATAAAAGTAAATAAAATTTATATTGGGATAAAATAAAATAAAATATAAACTTACAATGTATGTTGGGGTGATATAAAATAAAATGTACATTGGGGTGACAAAAAATAAAATATAAAATAAAATAAAATAATATTTATATTGGGGTGAAATACATACATGTCCAGTTCCTGCCAAAACACCATAGTTGATACAATAAATGTCACTTCAGTTAAACTGTGGTAATTGGTATTAAAAAGCTGTAAAGCTGTTTGAATTAAATCCCATATTATTCCCATATTATCCTGTATTAACAGTTACAATAATTGTAATGGCATCTGTTTTTTTCCAGAAACTGTTAACTCTGGTAATTTTAGCTACATTTTTTGTTAAAACAAATATGAACCAGTAAACTGCTACATATAAGCTTTGTTTATGTAAGTATATTTGTTCAGAATACTAGAGTACTAGAGAGATGTCTTCAAAGCATTATAATGTTGAGTTGGCGTTCCACAGCTGGAGCCGCTGAGCCGCGGTGAGTCAGCTAAACCTGCTAAGTAGCAATTAGTGAGCGTTAAATACTGGTTTAGCGATCATCGGTTTCCACTGCGTGGAGATTAGCGCTGACAGCTAGCAGTACGGATGACTGATGACGCGGAGGGAATGGCTCTCACAGACGCACCGTCAAGACAAATAGCAGCATAATGACACCAACTACAGGAAAATAAGGAGCTTTAAAACGTTTCCATCATAAGCTTAAAAGGTGCTTTTCGAAACCAAATATATAACGCTGTAGTAAGAGAGTGGGGTGACTGAAAGTTGCACATAAAAACATGACAAGTATAGAGCCTTGCATTAGACATAAGGAGAAAAAAATATATATTGTGGCCACAAATTAAGAATTTGTTCCCAGGACTTATTAGTGCGATGTGGCTATGACTGAACTAAAATGACATGCAACGGCAGCCATTTGCCGCTAAAAGGCTGTGATGGGTAAAACTAAATCCATGAGCCAATTAACCAGAAATTACTAAATATAAAAAAATATATATCCTGTCATGTATAGCGATAGAAGCATTGATTGATTGATTAATTGCCTTTAGGTTTCTACACAATTTTTTTTCAGGCATAAAATATATATTATGTATAAAAACCATGAAGCATTTTTCTCACAATATAATATAATATAATATAATATAATATAATAATATAAATTGTAGAATATATATATATATATATATATATGAATTAGATTATTGATACATTAGAAATAAATTAAATTTAAAATGTATTATTAATTATAATGTATTATTTATTTGAAACTGAAACCAAACAGCATGGTATTAGAATAGAATAGAATAGAAATGTTGCCTTTATTATTTAATATTTATTTAGAACAAAAACCACAGAGCTTGAAAATATAATGTAATATAATATAATATAATATAATTAAGAAAATAATTTAAACATAATTTATAGTGTTGTGATAAATTAGAAATAAATTAAATTTAAAATGTATTATTAATTATAATGTATTATTTATTTAAAACCGAAACCAAACAGCATGGTATTAACATAGAATAGAATAGAATAGAATAGAATAGAATAGAATAGAATAGAATAGAATAGAAATTTTGTCTTTAATATTTATTTAGAAAAAAAACCCACAGAGCTTGAAAATATAATAAAATATAATATAATATAATATAATATAAATTTGAGTTTAATGGTACGTTTTAACATTTCGATTTTATAATAAATTATTATATATTACTTATTCAAAACAGAAACCACAAAGCAAGATATTATATTTTTGTAGGGTTAAGAAAATATTTTACATTACATTATAAAAGAGTTTAAAGTTAATTTGTAGTGTTTGGAGTCAATACTACACTGCTCAAAAAAAATAAACAAAAATAAAATAATAATAATAATAATAATAATAAGACAACAGAAGGTGTCTTGGGGTATTTCCTCACAGATGTAGACCAGGGAATCACTGAGCTCCTGGACAGTCTGGGGTGCAACCTGGTGGCGTCGGATGGACCAAAACATAATGTCCCAGAGGTGTTCATTGGATTTAGGTCAGGCGAGCATGGGGGTCATTCAATGGTATCAATTCCTTCATCCTCCAAGAACTGCCTGCATAATCTCCAGGTATTGTCATGCTCCCAGGACCCACTGCACCAGCGTAGGATCTGACGATGGGTCCAAGGATTTCATCCCGATACCTAATGGCAGTCAGGGTGCCACTGTCTAGCCTGTAGAGGTCTGTGCATCCCTCTATGGATATGCCTCCCCAGACCACCACAGACCCACCACCAAACCGGTCATGCTGAACAATGGTGCAGGCAGCATAATGTTCTCCATGGCTTCTCCAGACCCTTTCACCTCTGCCACGTGTTCAGTGTGAACCTGCATTTATCTGTGAAAAGCACGGAGTGCCAGTAACAGGCCTGCCAATTCTGGTGTTCAATGGCAAATGCCAATCAGCTCCACTGCCAGGCACTGAGCACAGGCCCCACTAGAGGATGTTAAGCCCTCAGGCCAACCTCATGAAGGCTGTTTCTGACTGTTTGGTCAGAGACATTCACACCAGTGGCCTGCTGAAGGTAATTTTGTAGGGCTCTGGCAGTGCTCAGCTTGTTCCTCCTTCCACAAAGGAGCAGATACCAGTCTTGCTGATAGGTTAAGGACCTTCTACGGCTCTGTCAAGCTCTTCTAGAGAAACTGCCTGTCTCCTGGAATCTCCTCCATGCTCCTGAGACTGTCCTGGGAGACACAGCAAACCTTCTGGCAATGGCACATATTGAGGAGTTGGACTGTCTGTCAACCTCTGTAGGGTCCAGGTATCGCCTCATACGAGTAGTAACACTGACCTTAGCCAAATGCAAAACTAGTGAAAAACAGTCTGAAAAGATGAGTAGGGAAAAAAATGTCAGTGGCCTCCACCTGTATAACCATTTCTGTTTTGGGGGTCATCTCATTGTTGACCATCTAGTGCACCTGCTGTTAATTTCATTAACATTAAAGCAGCTGAAACTGATTAACAACCCCCTCTGCTACTCAACTGACCAGATCAATATCTATACAATAAGTTTAATTAAACTGATGCTATACTCTGATTAAAAAGTGTTCCTTTAATTTTTTTTTTTTTTTTTTTTTTGAGCAGTGTATATTTAAACATTTGGAATTTATTATTAGTTAGTGTGTATTAATAATTAAAACAGAAACCACAGAGCACTGTAATATAATATAATATAATATAATATAAATTATTATATTACTTATTCAAAACAGAAACCACAAAGCAAGATATTATATTCATTGTAGGGATAAAAATATAACTAAATTATATATTCTAATTATAATTTAGTGTGACCATAATGTTGTGACAAATTGGAGTCAATAGTATGTTTTAAAACTACAGATCATGGTATTATTATAATGGAATTAATATAATATAATATAATATAATATAAGAAGAAAAAGGAGTTTTGTTGGGAAAAGCTGTAATATAAAATGTACCAAATGCTTCAGTTCAAAAGTTTTGCAAGTAACTGAATATTAAAACTGAATAATAATAACCAACAATATCATAGCATATACAGTAGTCTTTACAATCCAAACAAATTCAGTAGAGAAGCTCAAGTGTCGGTCTACATTATTTAAGCATGAATAATTAAATCTAATTAAAACATAATAAAAATAATAATAAAAAAGCTTAAACTTAATTTACAGTGTTGTGATAAATTGGAGTTAATAGTATATTTTAGCATGGTATTATATTCGTGTAAGGTCAAAAATAAATCAGCATGCTTAAAAATTTAATATATAATAAAAAAAAATATGACAAAATAATATTAACCGACAATATCATAGGATTTTTTTTATGATCTAAACAAACCCAACATACTACACTATTATAAATAAATATAATTAATTTGCTTAATTTATAGTGTTGTTGGAATTTTAATATTTGGAATTTATTATTAATTACTACATGTTATTTATTCAAAACAGAAGCCATAGAGCATGGCTTTGTGGATCATATTTGTTGTACGCTCAAACAGTTTAGCTTTGTTTAAAAAAGGGTCCTGTCCAAACTTTTGCTATAAAATCAGAAGGACACAATTCCCCAGAATATCATTATATGCTGGAAATTGCTAAAGTAGTCAAACCTGTTTGTTAAGAGGGATTGTGCCAATACTTTTGGCAGTATATCATACATAATATAATAATGAATAGAATAGTCTATAATTAAATATAATAAGTTATGCCAGTGGCTAAATATTTCAAATGAATAATATTAACCAACAATATCATAGCATATAGTTTTTACGATCCAATTAAAGCTGAGAGAAAAACCCAAGTCCCAGCTTACGTCATATTCAGACTGATTATTATATTTTAATCTGAAAATTGCAATGGTATGCAAGTTAAATGCCATGTCATGTTGACTATTAGTCCACATAGGGAGTATACTAACATCCTTTTATTAAAAACCACAAGCGTCTCTGTTATAATTGCTAGACCTGATTTAAACTGATTTCTATAAAGGAATAATATATTTTCACCTGCCCTAAAAAAAAAAAATCATTATTGCAAGCTCATAATAAATGTCCCCGAATGAACGTCTCTGGTAATTTCTGTCCAGGTTGGAGTCATAGGTTGTCCTTGTGCCACATGTTTAAAATGGAGTAATTTGGGGGTAAATTGTAAGTTGGCAGGACTCATCATCTGTAAAAGCATGACTCCTCGGGGACGTGTGTGATGTTCGTGTGCCTCGTGGATTCCTACAAAGCAGAGCGTGGCCCCTTAAACCCAGCCTGAGACTCCAGCAAATTGTCTAAGCCAAGCTGCCAATTAACCTCCTGTCCCTCACCGCTGGAGAGGCGCGCTGCTGGGTTAATTGCTTCATGTTGAAACATCGGGACGTGAGCGTAGCACCCGAGTCAGGGGACTCCAGTTAGACCGAACCACAGATACGGAATTGCTGTTTGTGTGTCTTAATTGTAACAAAACAGACTTGCATAAATGTAATAAATGACAAACTTGCACATACAGAGACTGATACAGAGCACATGTACCAGATCATCTATTTTATGCGTTTTTGTCTAAATTATGACATTTGTAGTGTTACAGTACAATGGGACACTTAAAACATGTCCTGTCAGAAAATAAATTATATGTTTTTGTGACATTGATTTATAAATATTAAAATATTAAATAAAATAAAATAAATATAATATGAAATATAATAATAATAATATATAAGGAAAAATAATAAAAAGTTTGAACTTAATGTATTGTGTTGTGAGAAATTAGAATTAATACTCTATTTTAATATAAATTATTATGTATTAATTATTCAAAAAGAAACCACAGAGCATGGTATTATATTCATTTTAGGGTCTAAACATTTTTATAATAATTCTGCATTTTTAACATTTAGGGTTTTTGGTCATTAAAAATGTGGGTGATCATAGAGGGAAATACTTGAAAAAAGAATATAATATAAACTAATTAAAATACAAGAAAATAATAAAAAGAGTTTAAACCTAATTTATAGTGTTGTGAGAAATTATTTAGAGTTTATCGTACACTTTAACATTTATAATTTTGTATTAATTATTATATATTAATTCTTCAAAGCAGAAATCACTGAGCATGGGATATATGGTCATTAAAAATGTGGATATGATATATTATAATATAACATAATAGAATAGAATAGAATATTAATCTATAGTGCTATAGTGTGAAATTGGTGTCAATAGTATATTTTAACATTTTAAATTTATTATTTATTTAAAACAGAAAGCACACAGGATTGTAATATAATATAATATAATATAATTCATATATTATATTTATTATAGGGTTAAAAATTATAATCATAATTTTTCATTCTTAACGTTTAATTTGATTATTTCGAGTTTTTGCTATTATAGAGGGAAAATATAATATAATATAATATAATATAATATAATATAATATAATATAATATAATATAATATTTATTAATATATAAGACAAAAGTGTTTAAATTTATTCTATAGTGTTGTCAGAAATTTTAGTCAATAGTATATTTCAACATTTTGAATGTATTATTTATTTAAAACAGAAAACACTGAGCATGCCATAAAATAAAATAATAAATATAATACAATTTAATAATAAGTTATGCCAGTGGCTGAATAGTGAAATATTGAAGAATATCAACAATATTAAAGTCCCAGCCTACATTATTGCATACAGCAAAATACAAAAACGTTTGCAACCCCAGATTTGTTGACTAGATCGTGACCACATCTAAAATGGTTGCACTTACGTTAAGTGTTTCAAAGCTGTTTGTCTTTATCTTTAAGCTCTTTATCTTGAGACGTTCTTACTCTGATCAGACGGTATCTTCTCACTGACTCCTTCCATTTGTTTTTTGAGACTGATCTTATAGCTAATTCATGATGTGAGAAAGTGATATTTAGGGAAAGGAGGTGTTGTAATTACACTCCAGCCACATTAGCTAAACTCCTCTCCCTCTCACTCCTCTCGTATTATTACACTTTGACGTGACGACTAGAAAGAAGATCTGGCTTTACAAATGCACACTTTGACTGTGCTCACAATCACAGAAACATAGCGGTGAACTTTAGAAAGACTGCTGGTAAAAATAAAATAAAAATGCAATTTTTAATTGCATTTTTTTAAATTAGTACTTTAAATTTAATTTAAAGTACAAATTTTCCATGTAGTCATAACACTGCTGCATTTTAATTATCATTTTTTTTAATGAAACAGCGCATCATGCTGTAATTGCAACTATGTCATGTTATGTCTCACAATTGTATTTTGTTTCTTGTAATTGCGACTTTGTAACTCACAATTGCAACTTTATTTATTGTAATTAGTGACTTTATATTATGCAACATGACTGCTTCTCATAATTGACTTTGTAACTCATTGTGACTTAATATCTCACAATATAACTATTTTTTAGAATTGCAGTTTCGTTTTCTTATAATTGAGACTATATATTACAGTTTCAACTTTATTTCTGTAATTAGTGACTTCATATTTTACAGTTGCAACTTTATTTCTTGTAATTGGTCACTTTATATATATATGAAGGGAGAAGAGGATTATTGAAAAGTTTGAGCATGAGCAGGGACACATGAAAGGTAGGTGCAAAATGGTAGCGCTCGGGTAACTGGAGTTCGTAGGTGACTTAATTGATTTGTCTGACAATGGGAAATGGACCAATGTAACGAGGACTCAACTTCCTGCTGGGCAGCCGGAGACGTATGTCCAGAGTGGACAGCCACACCTGGTCGCCAGGTTGGTATGAGGGGTTTGCTGAGTGATGGGCTTCGGCATAGTTTTTGTGTCTCCAAACTGCCCACTGGAGATGGACATGTGCTGAGTCCCATACCCTCTCGCTCTCACGGAACCAGTAGTCTACCACTGGGACTTCAGAGAGTTCCCTGGTCTAGGGGAACAGCAGAAGCTGGAATCCGAGGATGCACTGAAATGGAGTCAGTCCTGTGGTTTCTTGGTGTAAGGAATTCTGGGCGTACTCTGCCCTTATGTTCATGACATTAGGCCCGAAGATATACCCCGAGGAGGCAGGGGTAGTGGAATGAGTTTACCCTCAGGCAGACAACGTGGAGTAGATGTGATGGCACAGGCCAAACAACCCTTGCATGCAACATCCCGGGCCATGCTGGGCAACAAGTAGCAGTTACAGAGGAGTAAGAGGGTTTGTTGGCTGCCTGGGTGCCCGGATCCTAAGTGGGGCAGACAGTTGGATGAAATGGACAAGCGGCAATAAAAATTAGCAAAACCCAGAAACCTTTGTATTTCCTTTACGGTGGTGGGTTGCGGCCAGTTTCACACCACGTTCACCTTCCTCTGGTTCATCTGTACTCCCTTGGGAGTGATTACGTAGCTTAGGAAATTAATCGTGGTCTTGTGGAACTCACATATTTCTCCCTTCAGGTACAGGTGATGCTGATGTTCAAGTACTCGGTTGACGTGACAATAGTGTTCTTGGAGGTTGGGTGAGTATGTCATCGATGTAGATGATGATGAACCAGTGGAGCATGTCCCTGAAGATTTCATTCATTAAATTTTGGAATACAGACGGTGAGTTGGACAGGCCATAGGGCATCACCCGATACTCGTAGTGTCCGGTGGGAGTCACGAACGCCATCTTCCATTCATCACCTCGACCGATACGGACCAGGTTATACGCACTACGTAGGTCAAGCTTGGAGAAGATTTGGAGCTTGGAGAGTTCCTCCAGGGCTGCAGGGACCTGAGGAAGGGAATAGGCAAATTTGATGGTCTGGGCATTGAGAGTGTTTTCTTTCTTGTAATTGGTGACTATATCTTACAGTTTCAACTTTATTTCTTGTAACTGGTGACTTTATATCTTACAGTTGCAACTTTATTTCTTGTAATTGGTTACTTAATTTCTCACAATATGACAATTTTTTTAGAACTGCAATTTCATTTCTTAAAACTGCAACTATATCTCACAGTTTCAACTTTATTTCTGTAATTCGTGACTTTATATCGTACAATTCCAACTTTTATTCTTGTAACTGGTGGCTATATTTCACATTTGCAACTTTATTTCTTGTAATTGGTGAATTTATAGTGTATCTTATAGTTGCAACTTTATTTCTTGTAATTGATGACTATATTTCACAGTTGCAACTTTATTTATAGTAATTGGTGACTTTATATCTTATAGCTGCAACTTTATTTCTTGTAATTGGTGACTATGTTTCACAGTTGCAGCTTTTGTAATTTGTGACTTAATATCTCACAATATAACTGTTTCTTACAACAGCAATTTAATTTCTTAGAATTGCAACTATATCTCACAGTTGCACCTTTATTTCTTTTAATTGGTAATTTAATATCTCACAGTATAACTATTTCTTAGAATTGCAGTCCATTTCTTAGAACTGCGAATATATCTCACAGTTGCAGCATTTTTTCTTGTAACTGGTGACTATATTTCACATTTGCAACTTTATTTCTTGTAATTGGTCACTTTATATCTCACAATATGACTTTCTTGCAATTGCCACTTTGTAACTCAATTGCCACTTTGCAATTGCCACTTTGTAACTCACAATTGCCACTTTGTCTCACAATTACAACTTTATTTCTCATTACGGCTTTATATTTTCATTTCACTTAATTTCACTTTATTTATAGAGCACTTTAAAACAATATTTCTTGCAGTTGTGTTTTTGTTCTTCATAGACTCAATATCTCACAATACAGCCTATAAATAATAATATGAGAATTTCTCATAACTGCCATTTAATTTCTTTAAAAAAGTGACTGTATATCTTACTACAGCAAATTTTTGTAATTCTGATTAAATATCTCACAATATAACAAGCAATGTCTCAATTGCTCAAAAATGAGATTTAATTTCTTGTAAGTGTGACTTTAAATCTTAATTTTATAATATTTGTTACTTTATATAATTATGACTTAATACCTCACAATATTTTAAAATTATAACTAGCAATGTCACTCTATTTCTAATAACTGTGATTATACCTTACATTATAACTACTTGCAATTGCGACTTACAATGTAACTAAAACAAATCAATTAAACTGTCAATGCTATTATCATAAATTATTGTACTGTTGTTTCTTATGTTAAACTTTATAACATCAGCTACAACTTTGACAATAACCTTCAAGAATGTAATTAAACATTCGGCAAGGTAGTGAAGGGCAGACTTTTGAATCATGTGACCAAATACAACCACTCATAATAGTTTTCTCAATGATGACAGTGTATTTAGCAGACTCATCTGGTCAAATGTCATCGGCATGAGGGGATCTGGGATTCTCGATAGTAAAGCACAGACTGAAGCAGACAGTGTTTACCACGGCCTAGCCTGTAACGTGAACGGCAAACTGACCTGATGTCTAGCCGATAAATAAGTAAAGATGGGATCTCTCAGGTTGCCTGTCAGACTGTTTGAGGAGAGGCCCCTCTGCATTGATGTCACCTCATGTGCCAATCTAACCAGACTAACAAATAATATCCATAGGGTGCTATATGCTAAGCTCTATACCTACATGTAAGCAACACAACAACAACAACAGTTTAATTTTATTTGCTATATAAAAAAATGTATTTGTAATATAACTATAGCCAGCCTAGCATTTAAATTCAGTGTGAATAATAGTTAAATAATGTAAAGCGGTATGTGACAGGGAGAGTGAGAGTATATGTGTGCATCACTGTCAGTAACTTGACTTAACGTCTACGACAAGTCTAACTCAAGGTCACGTTATGGAGATAAAATTTCCATTCCAACACAGAGATCCGGACAGGGTGCAAAGTATCATGCATTGCAACACTCCATCTGTTTTAATAATGGAGTAATGAAGAAAAAAAAGGTTTCATCAGTGCACATCCATTATGTTCAAAAGTTAATTATGTTTATGTTCATTATGTTCTAATAACAAAAATGCATAAACATTACATAGTATCTTAAAAATCATCTCAAAATTCTAAATAATAAACTTTACTTTCATTTATACATTTATACAACATAATACAAATTTTATAAATATTGCATAGTATTATAAAGAAATCCCCTCAAAATTCTAAATAATAAGCAAAATATTACTAAACAAAAGTACTGATGTGGCCTTTAAGAATGCATTATTTTTAGAGGGAGAAAAAAGTCACTTTTGACAGAAAATTTTACATTTAGAAATTGTAAAATATTTTGCTTCATCAAAGTGATATTAGATGACACACAAAAAACATGACCTTGATTTGAATATGTTAAAGGATAAATACCTCAAAAAAAGATGTATAAACACCACACAGAATCATAAAAATTCCCTCAAAATTCTAAATAATAATCCAGAAATATTATTGAGCAAAAGTACAGATGTGGCCATTAACAATGCATGTTTATTAGGGAAAAAAAATTAATTTAAAGGCTTCGGTCACTTTTGACAGAAAACTTTACATTTTAAGTCATTTTCAGGTAATAAATAAAGTATATAAATAATGCAGTGCTAATTGACATACCATTTATTACAGTATAAAAAATATTCTGCCTTATGTGATAAAAAAAAATAAAAAATTGTTTGTCGTATATAAATAAATTATTATTATTATCGTTTATTGTCCAGCAGTGTATCTGATTTCTTAGCCAATTAAAAGCTAGAAATAATAGAAAAATTGCCTAAAAAATTGCCTATATACATTACCAAGCAAAAGCTTTTGAACAGTAAGATTTTTTTTTTTAATAGAAGTATCTTCTGCTCACCAAGCCAAAATACAATAAATAAATACTGTGATCCAAAATACAGCAAAAGCAGTAATATTGTGAAATATATTTGCTATTTAAAATAAGTGTTTTCTGTTTGAATATCCTATTTCAAAATGTAATTTATTCCTGTGATTTCAAAGGTAATTTTTTAACATCATTACTCCAGTCTTGAGTGTAGAAATCATTCTAATATTCTGATTGTGCTCAAAAAACAACTATTATTATTGTTATTATTATTATTATTATTATTATTATTAGGTTGAAAACAGCTGAGTAAAATTTTTAAATGTTTCTTTGATAAACAGAAAGTTCAGAAGAACAGCATTTAATCCTTTATGTAACGTTACAAATGTATTTATAATCACTTTTTATTTTTTTATTTATCATTACTTAGCATCCTTGCTAAATGAAAGTATTACTTTCTATAAATTTGCTGTATTGAGGATCAAATAAATGCAGACCCTTTTGACTATATATATATATATATATATATATATATATATATATACATATATATACACAGTTGAAGACAAAATTATTAGCCCCCTGTGAAATTGTACTTTTTTTTTTTGGAATATTTCCCAAGTGATGTTTTACAGAGCAAGAGAATGTTTTCACATTATTTCCTATTATTTTTTTCTTCTAGAGAAAGTCTGATTTTTTTATAGTTGCTTGAATAAAATAATAATAAAAAAAACTGCTAACGTCAATATTATTAGGCCCCTTAAGAAATTATTAGTTTGATTAGCTATAGATCAAACCACTGTTGTCCAATGACTTGCCAAATTCACCTAATTTGCCTGATTAACCTAATTAAGCCTTTAAATTGCCCTTTAAGCTGAGGATTAGTATCTTACGAAACAACTAGTAAAATAATATGCACTGTCATCATGGCAAAGATAAAATAAATTAGTTAGGACTTGAAAGAAAGAATTGTTAATGCTCATAAAGATGGAGAAGGATACACACGTTTATCAAAGCGTTTTCAAGTGCATTATCAAGAAGTTTAAAGAGACCAACACAGTGGAGAACAAGACGGGCAGAGGCAGGGAGCGAAAGATTTCAAAAACTTTGGAAAGAAAACTAGTGAGAGAGGTTTCTAAAGACCCAAGAACAACTGCCAAGACACTAGTGAATGACCTAGCCAAGTCTGGAATTGATGTCTCAACGAAGACAGTCACTAGAGCCCTGCACAGGAATGAACTGCGAGGTTGCCGACCAAGAAAGACTCCACTTCTGAAGAAGAGACACCACCAAGCTAGAATGACATTTGCCTAAGGACAACCTGGGGGAATGTGATGCATACTGGAAATGTGTCCTTTGGTCAGATGAGACAAAACTAGAGCTTTTTGGCCATAGAGATGTTGCCTATGTTTGGAGAAAGAAGGGAGAGGCATTCAACCCCAAGAACAGCGTTCCTACAGTGAAACATGGTGGTGGGAGTATAATGCTGTGAGGATGTTTCAGTGCGTTTGGAACTGGAAATCTCGTCAGGGTTGAAGGAAACATTAAAAAGGAAGACTATAAGAAGATTTTGAAAGACAACCTCAGACAGTCTGCAAGAAAACTTGGTTTGGGTCGACAATTTGTCTTCCAGCATGATAACGACCCAAAGCATACCTCACTTCTGGTGAAGAAATACCTCCAAATGAGCAAAGTGAGTGTACTTGACTGGACTGCACAAAGCCCAGACGTGAATCCAATAGACAATCTGTGGGGCACACTAAAGTCCAGAGTTTGTGTCAGAAGACCAACAAATCTGGAGGAGCTTGAGAGATTTGCTAAGGAAGAATGGGCTGTCATTCCTCAGGAGACATGCTTGAAAGTTGTTGAGAACTATACAGCAAACGACTAAAGGTTGTTATCAAGCAAAAGGGATACACTATTGACTATTAACATCAGAGGGCTAATATTTTTGATCAGTAGACTATTAAAATTCTTGGTTATACATTTATTTCTATTTGTATTACAAACCCTAAAAGCTTCCTGAATAAAGTATTATGTTTAAAAATGCTGTGTTGATAAAATCGTCTTTCTGTTAAATAACAATTGGGAGTTATTTGAAAAAGAATGAAATATTTTATAAGGGGCTAATAATTTTGTCTTCAACTGTATGTTACATAGAACAACAGAACTGGAGAAACTCCTCAAACACAGGCGTTGTTCAGAGGTGTCTGGGTGGCCGTTCATGTCACTTCTATTCAGATTGAGCATGTAATGGTGAGTACACAACCCTGCCCGGTTGTTAATTGTATGTAAACCAATCCTCCATCCCACGCAGCAGAATGGGTGACCGCGAACATCGGCCGCATGTGTCGGGGTCACAAATAGAGTAATTAATTTCCATGCATCTCATTGCCAGAATTGCTTACTGATCCAGGGAGCAAGATCAGAGATGTCAGTGGGTAAATTGAGTCAGAGGCCCTGGCCTTACATCAGGCACTCGCCCAATTTCCAGCACACTCTCGCTGACAATGTGAGAAGGGGCGAGGGGAAGGGGTCCTGCGCTGTGATGGACAGGGGGAATTGGCCCAATAAATTGCACCCTGTAAAAGCTGTGTCTTCTTCATTAAAACACAGTGAATCTCCATTGCTATTCATTAACATGCTGCCGGACTAGACAAGATGTTTAATCTAGCGAGCGCGTAGCTCGCATAGGCCCGGACGGTCCGGGACACCACGAGCGCCCCTTGAAAAAGAGATTCTTATTTATTAACGGGAGGTGACAGGTACTGAATAAGTTGTTGTTGTTCCCATTTCGACCCATGCTGCTCTTCCCCGGCGCAAAATTGCAGGGTTTGCTTATGAAGGCCTCTAATTTGGGAGAAGGTGTCTGTCTAAACCAGAGCTGACAGCGCTCTGTTGGGTCAAGTTAGCTGTCCGTAAACATTAGCATGTACACAACTTTAAAAAACAAGCGTTTTTGGACAAAGATGGACTGGAAATTTACCTTCACTGTAGAAAGAGCACGTGTGCAGTTGAAGCTATTGATTTAGCCATATGAAATTTGTATTTTTGTTACAACATTTTTACAGTGTTGGCAAAAAAAAAAAAAATAATAATTCATAGAATGAATATGAAGTTATTTGAAAAAATTCAGATTAGAACATGTAGAATTCAAATGCAAAAGCCTTTAAGTGACGTCTATTATTATTATTATTATTATTATTATTATTTTATTTATTTATTTTTTTATGTTGTTGTTAAAATAAGCATTTTATTTATTTTTAAGTAGTATTTTTAATATTTTCAAATTACAGTTTTTAGCCATACATTTTAATAATTGACATATGCCAATATTTTTGTCTTAAACATTACTACAGGAAGCACAATTTTCACTGTTGACCAAAAATAAATAAATAAAATTAAATAAAATAAAAAAATTAAGTGAACATGATGTTATTTGCACTATTTTAAATGTGATCAATACCATACATATATCTAATTATTATTATTATTTATTTATTTATTTATTTTTTCTCAATACAATAAAAATAAAATAAGTAAAATAGTAGTGAAATAAGTAAATAAATGAAATAAATAAATAATTAGTGTTACACTACAGGAAGCACATTTTTCACTGTTTGCCCAAAAAATAAAAGAAATAAAGCAAACATGATGTTATTTGCAAAATAACTGATTTAACTATTCTATAAATAGTTGTCAAAAGAGTATAGTACTTATTTTAAAATTTTAATTATGCATTTGTTTTTGTAATACAATAATTTAATTGTTATTATTATTATTATTATTATTTTGCAATACAATAAAATAAAATAAGTAAAATAGTAGTAAAATAAGTAAATAAATAAATAATTAGTGTTACACTTTAAAATAAAATGGAAAAAAAAACATTCTGTGCAGTTAATATGAAAACATTTTCAGAAATACAGATTTAGTCATTTATAACTAAAATTTTTATAATTTTTATAATTTATTAACCGAAATAAGCATACTTTTTTAATTAATATATAATTAATACAATTTATATATTTTTATAACATTATCTGTAAATATATTTAGGCAATTATTTATTTATATTTTTACAAAATAACAATAACAAACAGACAAATAAATAAATAAATAAACAGTACACATTAAAGTAAATAAATAAATATTTTGTACAGTTCGTTTGAAAATATTTTCAGAAATGCAGATTTAGTCATTCTTAATTTTTAAGTTAATAATTGGTCAAATTTGAATAATTTATTTGTCAACAGAAAGAAGCATAAAATGTAAAAAAGTGTAAAATGTAAATATGTTTTATTTTGCTTAAACATTATCACTACATGTATTTAGGCAGTTATCTATTTAGAAATTTTAAAAATGTTTTTGAAATTTTCATAATTTACAGGTACTATACAACCAGATATTTTGCAATGTTTTTGTCTTTCGCATTGCCACAAGAAGCACGTTTTAAGTAAAATAAATAAATAAATAAATAAATACTGTTACACATTTAAATAAATAAATATTCTGTACAGTTAATATAAAAACATTGTTAGAAATGCAGATTTAGTCACTTCTAAGTTTTATGTTAATATTTGTCCAAATGTTAATACTTCATTTCTCAACAGAAAGAAGTGTTAGAAAAAAACTATATTTAAATATTTTTATAGATACAGATTTACCTCTTTTTATAAGCAGAAAGAAGTGTAAGTACTTATTTTAACTGAAAAAGTATGCCAACATGAAATACACAAATTTAATCAATTATGTATTATAATAAAACATTATAAAAAATATATATAAGAAACAGTTACAAAAATAATCATTTATAAATACAAGTATGTAACCTCATATGGTTTAATAATAATTCATAATTTAATATTAATTTAATTTAATTTACATATGAGTAACAGTAATATTTAAGCAAAGATTTAATCATAATAAAAGTCTTTAATAACTGACAGGTACCACAAAGCCAGATATTTTGCACAAAATATATCATAAATAATAAAAAAGAAGATTATACATATAAGAATTAATAAGAATAAGAATTAATCACAAAAATAAAAATAATCTTAACATATTTTTAAGTATGTAACTTCTAATGTGTTTTAATAATAATGTGATTTATTTATTTTTTTGCATTACATATGCTTAACACAGGGCAAAATATTTATAACAGTCCTGGACTAATATATGCCATGCACATACATAATATTTGTGCATATATATGGTCATTGAGGGAGGATTTGTCGTCACGCTGCATCTATATTCAGTGGGATCTAATACAAAACATTACAGAGACTTAAATCAGATCAGTCATTTATTATACAGTTCACATAATTATATATTTGTTCTCTATTAAAAGGAACAGATCAAATGTAGCAAATATTACATGTCCGTCTAATTAAATAGCAGGCAGCTCAATTTATCAGTGATATGAATACACCCAGAGGATATAACGCTTGTAATGCAGCATGAAACACGCTTACACGATGACACACGCTTCAAAAAAACAAGAGCTGGAAATGTCAGAAGTAGAAAAGAGAGACATGATATGAAACGGGGGGAAAAAAGGTTTGAAAGAAAAGTGGCAAGAAGAAAAAACATATCCAGAACAATTTGTGAAGCATTAATCCCGTTGTGTGTGGTCTCGGGCGGGCCAGAGAAATCGAGTTGATTCCCTGGGCCTGGACTCCATCCATTTTCTGCCTTCAATCAATATTTATGAATCCCCAAGGATTTAGCAGAATAAAGCACATAAACAATCAGTCTGTGCGCAGCTGAACAAGCCCTAACCACTGCAGTCAGACCAAAAGAAAGAGAGAGAGAGAGAGAGGGGCCTCCATTAGGACACCAACACAATGCATTGTGGGAGAGAAGAGGTCAGACCACACAGAACAGGGCCATATGAGGCACTCTTACTGTGAGGAAATGTGCATATATAGATGGAAATTCATATTTTGGTAACTGAAGAAGTTAATGACGCAAAGAAAGGTCTCTTGGATCTTTGGGGGATTTGTATTATTTGGCTGATTTTATTCGCTCCGTAGTGCCTCTGTAATGCTCTTTAAAAATAATGGAACACTTAGATGATATTGAAAATATTCTGCATTGAAATGAAATGATGATTTTATTAGTTTCGGGGCCTCTTGTTGAATTGTTATAATTAAGAGCATGCATTATTATATTTCACTTCTGACACAAGTTTAATTTCATTTGCTTGTTTGTAAAGCTAAATATATATAAAATAAAATAAATACATTTTGAAATAATATATATATATATATATATATATAGTAAAGCTAATATTTTATTAAAATAAAACGAATTTATTAATATGAAATATTAAATAATAATGTCAAAGTGAAATATTTTAGGATTTATTCTTGTATTTCACTTCTGACACAAGTTTAATTTCATTTGATGGTTTGTAAAGAGAATATATTACATTAAAATAAAATGCAATTTAAAATATTTTATGTTAATAAAATAATTTGTTAACATAAAAATATAGAATAATAATAGAAAACTATTAGAAAACTATTAGAAAACTAAAGCTAAATATATATAAAATAAAATAAATAAATTTTGAAAAAAAAAATATATATATATATTGTAAAGCTAATATTTTATTAAAATAAAACTAATTTATTAATATGAAATATTAAATAATAATGTCAAAGTGAAATATTTTAGGATTTGTTCTTGTATTTCACTTCTGACAAAAGTTACATTTAATTTGAGTGTTTGTAAAGATAGAATATGTTACATTAAAATAAAATGCAATTAAAAATATTTTATTAAAAATAAAATAATTTATTAACAAAAATATTGTATAATAATATAAACATAAAACATTTTAAGATTTATTCTTGTATTTCACTTCTGACACAAGTTTATCTTCATTTGATTGTTTGTAAAGCTAAAATATATTACATTAAATTAAAATGAAATGAAACATTTTATTAAAAATAAACTAATTTATTCAAATATAAAATATTAAATAATAATGTAGCAGTGAAATATTTTAGGATTTATGTTTGTATTTCACTTCTGACATGTTTAATTTCATGTGATGGTTTGTAAAGAGAATATATCACATTAAA
The DNA here is from genome assembly GCA_033026305.1 of Cirrhinus molitorella. Taxonomy (NCBI): domain Eukaryota; kingdom Metazoa; phylum Chordata; class Actinopteri; order Cypriniformes; family Cyprinidae; genus Cirrhinus; species Cirrhinus molitorella. Next base: position 30,929,859 of record CM065139.1, on the reverse strand, counting down.
ATAAAATGCAATTTAAAACATTTTATGTTAATAAAATAATTTGTTAACATAAAAAATATAGAATAATAATAGAAAACTAAAATATTTTAGGATTTGTTCTTGTATTTCACTTCCGACAAAAGTTAAATTTCATATGAGTGCTTGTAAAGATAGAATATATTACATTAAAATAAAATGCAATTAAAAATATTTTATTAAAAATAAAATAATTTCTTAACATAAAAATATTTAGTATAATAATATAAACATAAAACATTTTAAGATTTATTCTTGTATTTCACTACTGACACAAGTTTAATTTCATTTGATTGTTTGTAAAGCTAATATATATTACATTAAAATAAAATACAATTAAAAATATTTTATCAAAATAAAATTTTTTTTAATATAAAAATAATAATTAAATAATAATGTAAAAGTTAAATATTGTAGGATTTATTCTTGTATTTCACTTCTAACACAAGTTTAATTTCATTTGATTGTTTGTAAATCTAGAATATAAAATATATTAAATTATTAAATGAAATGAAATAAAATGCAATTACAAATTTTATTAAAATAAAAGGATTTCTCAAAATAGAAATATAGAATAATAATATAAAAGCAAAATACTTCCGTATGTTTTACTTGCATTTCACTTCTAGCACAAGTTTAATTTAATTTATGTTTGTTTGTAAAGCTAATATATAAAGTATATTAAATTTAATTTAATTTAAAATGTTCTATTAAATATTTATATTCATATAAAAAAATTAAATATAATAAAAGTGATTTTTCTTGTATTTTACTTCTAACACAAGTCAAATTTAATTTGACTGTTTGTAAAGCTAGAATATAACTTTTGTTAAATTAAAATAAAAAGCAATTAAAATACTTTATTAATAAATAAAATAATAACAAAAATGTAACATAAAAATTTAGAATAATAATATGAAAGTAAAATATTTTAGGTTTTATTTCACATCTAGCACAAGTTTAATTTAATTTTATTTATTTTAGTTTGAAAAGCTTGTATATAAACTACATTTTATTAAAATATTTGTATTGATATGAACATAAAATAATATAAAAGTAAAATATTTTAAATTATTAAAACAAAATAATTTATTAACACAAAAATAGAGACTAATAATAATATAAAAGTAAAATATTGTAGGATTTTTCATTTTTTAAAGCACTTCTAGCACAAGTATAATTTTATTAGATTTATTTTTGTTTAAAAACCTAGAATATAATATATATCAAAAAAATAATAAAAAAATGTTTTATTAAAATATAACACAAGTTATTTCTGTTTGCTACACCGGAATACAAATTGTATTCCATTCTAATATAAAATATAAAACAATAATATACATGTAAAATATATCTACACCAGTGTATTACAGGTTTTTCCATATAATTCTTTCATATTAATAATATAATAGTTTAAATGAATAATATCATTTATATTTTTCATTGTACTTATTTTTAAGAATTTAATTCAGTTTTTGTCTATTTTTCAATATGCCTATATAGTTTTTTTTTTTAGTTTTATTTTAGTTATTTTATTACATCCAGTTAAGCAAAATGAAAATGAGAAATGATGCCTTAGCCTGACCTACGAAAAAAAGTTGTCAAAGATTTGAGTTTATTTTAATGCGTTACTTGATTTCTTTGGAATTATTTGTGAAATGTATTAATGCTTTTTTGATATTATTACATATTATAAAGTTATATATAATTACATCTTTTAAGTTTAATGTAATATACCGATTTGTGTTCAGTTCCATTGTTAGGCCTTAACCCCTCCATCGGAGCATCTCCGATGTGACAGATCCCCCACAATTAATTGATTAATTAACAATTAATTGTGTTTTTATCTCTAAAACTGATATTTGTCTGGCTGCGGCTCCTTTTTGTTTTAGAGTGCACCTATCAGTTGTGCAGGTGCAAACATGGCATGTAATTAACATGTCATAATCAAAATGACTGAGTTTGACACATTGTAATCACTGCATGGAGATTAGCCTGTAGCCAGAGGCCATCCATGCGGCCTGTTTTAATATCATTTGCATAATGAAAGCCCAGCGCCAGTAATAGCTTTGCTTTCTCTTATTATCATAATTTCACCCTGGGCAGAGAAGACAGGACCACGTCTCCTCATTACCTCGGACAAACTAAGAGACAAAGTCACGCTCAACTCAAACTCACCGCTGCGCTGCTGTCCTGCGCCATCACACACAACACAGAGTCACCTTCAGATACGGGCCGGGGGTGACTGACATTAACAAATGTCATTGAATGTAGAACAATTTTGACATAAAAGGCCTTTATGAGCCACAGACAAATGATCATATGTATGCTGTACAAGTCTGAAATTAATGCTCAACAACTGTCACTAAAGTCATGTCAATTTTTCTCCAAAATGAATCTTTAAGCCACACTACAAAAGATCTGAATGTTTATTATATTTATTATAGTATTAAAATAGGTAAATATGCCATATTGTTTATATAATTAGAAGAAACATTTGAAATAAGGTTCATCAAATGTGTATATCTTTTTATTTGAAATATAGGAGATTCATTCATTACATTAACAGAAAACATCGTTTTAACGGTAACATATTTGTTAACATTAATGTATTAACTAACATGAATGAATAATGAACAATACATTCATTACACTATTATTAATTTTTGTTGATGTTTGTTCATGTTAGTTTACAGTGCATTAACTTATGGTATTCCATAGAATGTCTGGATACTGAATTCTGATTGGCTGGCAGGTATGCAGTAAAACCGTTTAATGCACAGGTAGTTCCAAGTCAGTTTAATCACCATTCTATATTAACTGATGCCAGTGTTGCCAAGTCTGTGGAATTGGGCTACTTTACTTTTTTGATGTCCGTGAGTTAAATCGAACCTAATAACATCATATTTAGCCCCTGAAATGCAAATTTACCAGGGGAACCCTGACAAAAAACTAGTATTTTATCCCCCAGAATGTGATTTTTAACAGGGGGGCCTCCCTCGAAATGCGATTGGGCTAGTTGGGGGCTAGTTTTGAGTGGCAATTGGGCAGGTTTTGTTGTAAAAATCTGGCAACCCTGATTGATGCACACTAACGCACACAGAGACAGAGAGAGAGAGAGAGAGAGAGAGAGGTCGGAGATCGCATTGCAGTGCGCACATACATAAACTTGTTGTCAGTGCTTCCCCACGATTCTTATTAATAAAATAGCCTAGATACTAGATCACTAAATCATATTCCTCAGCAACGTGGTAAAACCACTGTTTTTTAATTAATTAGTTGTTTGTAGAGAGAGACGCAAAGGGAACACATACAACTTTCATCCCTCTCAATCTCTTTCTCTCACCATCTCTCTCTTTCTCGATAGATTGATCATTTATTACTGCCCTATTTCATCTCTGTGTCTGATTTTATGCTGGCAGAATGCTAGAGATAATATGCCTAACTGACGAAAATAACGTCTCGGTTACGTATGTAACCCTCGGAGACTGTCCTCAAAGAAAATACGACCCAGTTGTACGTTTTTGAATCGACCAAATACAACCCATGTTTAAGTTTTAAAGTTAAGCGCCCTCTAGCGGTCGTAAAAATAATGACAGTGTCGCGTTGGATCTGACGTCATGGAATGACGTATGAGTTTTTATACCAATTTCACGGTAAATTAAACGTGTTTTACTACGTGTAATTCGTATAAATGACCACACCTAACCCCACCCTAAACCTACCCCTTACAGAAATAGTGCAAAATCATGATTTCTAGTGCATATTCCAAAAAAAAAAACATACAATAAAAACATATGCGTTCTCTGGTATCGAACTTGTGTTCATATGATTATACCACTTCGCAGTGCAACGCGCTACTAATTGACCTACACATAATGCTATGGTTGAATCAGATACCTGTTACTGATAAGGGACGTATTTGATGTTGAATACGCTCTACAGAGACGTATTTGAGGATTTGTGAAAACGACTTACGTCGGTCGTATAAATTGGAGGACATGTTGAACCCTCGTTCCCTGAAGGAGGGAACGGAGACGTCACATCAGAGACTGACGAATTGGATCTCACTTAGAGAGACCTATCTACTTTGTGTAAACTAAATGAGCCAATGCACATTGGCATGTGTTGATTGCATGCAGCTGCTGCTGATCACAGTGTGAGTATAAGTAGGCAGCTGGTGCAGCACATAGTCATGTTTTTGCTGAGGAGCCAAGCCGGACCCGGCGCTCAGCGGCGGTACAGCAACCGTGGCAACGGGACGTGACGTCTCCGTTCCCTCTTTTAGGGAACAAGGGTTACATATGTAACCGAGACAAAAGATTCTTCGCCCAGCCCTCCTCCGGGGGAATGAGTGGTGAGTTCAATTTCTCCCTCCATCACTTGGTGGCCCGTCTCAGGGCCTCTTGCTTTTACGCTTCCCACTGGTCCTGGTGGGGGCCTGGACGGGCTGGGCGGCAGCCCTGCGACAGGCTCCACGACATTGCTGTGAGGGTTGCTGCGGTGGTTGCGGAGGCAGAGGTGGAGGGAGGGGGCCACCCTCTGTGATGAGCAGGCTGAGGTGCAGCCGCAGGGTGGAGGCAGTGGCCTGATGGACCTGTAACAATGCCATAGCTTGTAAGGCACCAAAGGATACAGGTGGTACCCCACTGGGAGATCCAGCCCGTTCCTTGGGCAGCTCCACTGGTACCTCGCAGGAACCCTCGATGGTGGGGACTTCCTCACCGTCACCGTTAGCCAGCACTCTGCCAGAGGTAGAGCCCTCCCGGCGTTTACCAGGAGGGACAGTAGATCTGGCAGAGGTTTTAAGGGCAAAAACCAGACAAATGTCTTGAAATATATCATCTGATCGATGTCTTGAGGTGTGGTAACTGTATTATAAGCAGAATAATTGACTTTGGGCTGTTAAATTCCTAGAAAATAATACACACTTTGCGTCGTGGCTTCACCTCGGGTGTGCATTTTTGTCTAGGAATTCAACGGCCCGTCATCAAGTATTTCTTACTTAACAAACACAACTTGTCAGTTATTAAGTTATATTCAGCAGACGCTTTTATCCAAAGCGACTTACAAATGAGGACAATGGAAGCAATCCAAATCAACAAAAGAGCAATGCACTGACAAGTGCTATGAAAAGTCTCAGATTAACTTAGTCCAGTATACATAGCAAGGTATATATAGTAAATAAAAAGAAAACAGATATAATAGGAAAAGAATAGAGCAAGATAGTTTTTTTTTTTTGTTTGTTTGTTTTTACAAAAAGAAGAGTTTTTTTTTAGAAAAGAAGAAAAAAGAAAAGATAGAAAGTTAGAAAAGATAGACGACAAAAAATAATAGAGTAGAGAATTATATAAAAAATAAAGATATAAAAATAGAATAGAGAGTGCTAGATTTACAGGGTCAAATAAAGACAGGAAAGATTTGTTTTTAGCCAATTCTTGAAGATGGCTAAGGACTCCACTGTTTGGATTGAATTGGGTAGGTCATTCCACCAAGAGGGAACATTTAAGGAACAAGTCAGTGAAAGTGATTTTGTGCCTCTTTGGGAAGGCACAATAATGCGTTGTTGACTTGCAGAACGTATGCTTCTAGAGGGCGCATAAGACTGAAGTAGTGAATTTAGGTAAAGGGGAGTAGAGCCAGTGGTGGTTTTGTAAGCAAACATTAACGCCTTGAATTTTATGCGAGCAGCTATTGGTAGCCAATGCAAATTGATGAAGAGAGGCGTGACATTTGTTCTTTTTGGCTCGTGTAATCAGCATTATTAAACTTGTGACTGTAATAATGTATTAGTAAATTAATATTAATGACGATTAATAAATGCTGTAGAAGTGTTGTTCATTGTTAGTTCACAGTGCATTAACTAATGTTAACAACAACATCTTGAGATTTTAATAATGAATTAGTAAATGCTGAAATTAACTAAGATTAGTAAATGCTATCAAAGTATTGTTCATTCTTATATGTTAACTAATGAACCTTATTGTAAAGTGTAACCATTTTAACAATATATTTTTTAAAGCAAAATCAATAAAAGTCGTTTAACAGTAAAACATATACTTTATATATACTATATATGCTATGTTATTTCTATATTTTTATTATTTCTTATATATTTAATATATATTTTCACAATATTTGATATATCACTTCAGGTTTCTGCTTCTGAATGCAATGCATTATTACAAAATATGCAACCAATTGTCATTCATTTTGTTAGGTTTTTTTATATTATAGTATATTACAATTTAAACTATAATAATTATACTTCTCAAAACACTCTTCGATTGTCATGGTAGAGGATTTTAATTATTTATTCATCCTTGTTAATGTTAGTTAATAAAAATACAGTTCATTGTTAATTTGTGTTAGTTCAGAGTGAATTAACTAATGTTAACAAGAACAACTTTTGATTTTATTAATGCATTATTAAATGCTGTCAAAGTATTGTTCATTCTTAGTTCATGTTAATTAATGAACCTTATTGTAAAGTGTTACCATTTTAATAATATATATATTTTTTAAATAAATACCTACCAACTTATTTAACATTCAAACATATACTTTATATATATATATATATATATATATATATTATATTTATATATGTTTTATTGTTTCTTAATATATTGTATATTTAATATTATATGTTCACAATATTTATATACCAATTCAGGTTTCTGCTTCTGAATGCACTGCATTATTACAAAATATTATCAGTCTTTTTGTTAGGCTTTGACTATATATATATGTGATATTATATCTATATATAGAATGTTAAATATATATATATATATATATATATATATATATATTATTATTATTATTTAAACATATATAATAATTATACTGCTCAAAATGCTGTCCGATTATCAAATGTTACTGGATCCTGTTTAAAATAGTTAGTGGAGGATTTAGTTTGCAACAATTTTCATTTGGAAATTGCTACTTAAAAAATATACTGTTCAAAATGTTAGTCCATGTTCATACACTAAATTAAATTTGGTATAGGATTTACTTTGCAGCAATTTCGTTCAGAAATTGTTAGTAAATTGCAAAGAAATGGCAAACATCTACATCTAAATCTACATTTACATTATACTTTATATTAATATTTTGATTGTTATTTTTTTTATTTAATTCTTTGAATTATTTTATTTATTTAATAAAATTTTTTCTTGTTTTTTATACCAGTAAAATAATAAACATTTAACTTATGGTAAATTTTATAAATAATTGCAATGGCGAGAAATGGCAAGTTACTCATTGAATGAAACATATTTTTTATTGAAACAAAATAAATGAATTTAATTTGAAGTGTAGAAAGTAAATAGTATTGAATTTTTTTTCCTAATGTGGAAATACTTCTTAAAAACATTTATTTTACATTTATATTAATATTTTTATTGTTATATTTTAATTACAAATAAAATATAATTTTCTTTTTTTTTTTTTTTTATCAACTACATTTGTATAGTGCAGAAATAGTGCAGACTTAATTATTTTTTCCTAAAATACTTAACATTTATATTTTATATTAATATTTTTTTCAATGTTAGATTTTGATTTAATTATTTGAAATATAGTTCTAATTAAAATGTATTATAATGTATTAATTAACATCAACAATGAACAACACATTACAGTATTTATTAATATTTGTTAATGTTAATGGAAATAAAGTCATTCATTGTTAGTTCATGTTAGTTCACAGTCAACTAATGTTAAAAAACAACTTGTGAACAAATGTTGAAATGAATAATAACTAATATTAATAAATGCTGTTGAAGTATTGTTCATTCTTAGTCCATGTTAACTAATGTAGATAACTAATGTTAATATTGTAAAGTATTTACCAAAATAAAATAGTATTTTCATGTTAAACATTAAAATCTAAAAACATAAAACTTAAAAAATGTTCAAAAACAAAAGCATCTGCACTCTTAAAAATAAATTTGCTTTAAAAGGTTCTTCAAGCAAAGCCACAAAGAACCATTCAGTCAAAGGTTCTTTAAAGAACCATCTCTTTCTTACCTTTTTAGAATCTGAAGAACCTCCTTTCACCACAAATAACCTTTTTTGAAACAGAAAGGTTCTTTATGGAATCATTTAGGCAAAAAAGATTCTTCTATGGCATCGTAAAGCACCTTTATTTTTAAGAGCATGCGTAAATTTGAAGGAAACTGAATTCATTCAGCCCCCAAAACAACACCTTCAGACAAGATGGTCCAAATCATTTCAAAAATTAATTTAAAGAGGAAAAAACATGCAAGGAACAATGTCATCCAATTTTACCTTCAATCCACATGCTTTCAGAAACTCCTCACTATATCAGCTCTGATTAAGATATTGAGATGAGAGTTTTATGTTTTACTGAAAAATAAAAGAACAGTGATAATTGCACAGCAACAATCAACAGCTATATTAAAACACTCAACACCAGCTGTTATATTGCTCTATAATCTTTATTTCATATGCACAGGATGTTTCATAAGGAGGAAAATAGAGAAAGGTGAAAGAAAACTGGAAGACAAAATAAGAAACATTTGAACCACTGTATAAAAAGGTAAAATGTTCTTAGTTCATGTTAACTAATGTAGTTAATTAATGTTAACTAAAGAACCTTATTGTAAAGTGTTACCATTTTAACAATGATTTTATTTTTTTAAGCAAAATCAATACCTACCAAGTTATTTAGCATTAAAATATATACTTTTGTATATTTAATATTATATGTTCACAATATTTGATATACCAATTCAGGTTTCTGCTTCTGAATGCACTACATTATTACAAAATATCCAACCAATTGTCATTCTTTTTGTTAGGCTTTGACTATATATATATATTTTTTATTTATAGTATATTATTATTTAAACATAATAATTATACTTCTCAAAATGATGTCTGATTATCAAATGTTACTGAATCCTGTTTAAAATAATTGGTGGAGGATTTAGTTTGCAACAATTTTCATTTGGAAATTGCTACTTATAAAATATACTGTTCAAAATGTTAGTGGCTCATGTTCATACTCTAAATTAAATTTGGTATAGGATTTACTTTGCAGCAAATTTCACTCAGAAATTGTTAGTAAATTGCAAAGAAATAGCAAACATTAAAATTAAACATGAAATTTGCAAGCATAGAAAGACTGAAATAGTATTTTCTTATTTTGTACAAGAAATAGTGTAGAAATAGTGTTATTTTTTTTCTAAAAGACTACATTTAAATTATACTTTATATTAATATTTTGATTGTTATATTTTTATTTAAAAAGGTAAAATGTTTATATATATATATATATATATATGTAATATTTAATTATATGTATGTGACATTTCTTTGTAATTGTAAAATTTACTAGTCTAAATTGTTTCTGCATTTTTTTCAGTGTAGAAAAATTCAAAAAGAAAGAAATTCTACAAACCATAGAGTGTTCAGTAAAAGCAACCTTAAGATCTACAGATATCCATAAATATCAAGACATTTCTTTACAATACTCAAAATCCTGTTTAAATAATTGAAACCGAAAGCAGGACACTTAAAAATGAGAGCTGAGGTGAAATGTGACAGACTGATAAGCCGCTTCACTTACTGACTGTCCCCAGTGTCTGAAGCTAAATGCACAGAAACCTGCTGGGACCCGATGAGATAGACTGAGCCTGGCCTTCCTCACCATCCCTGATCTGACGCTGACGCCGACGCCTGTCATACTGCAAACGCAGATTTACGGACAGGAAGAGACTGATCTGCAATCAGTACAAACACTTCTAGTAAAAAGTCAAGCACACAAAGAGCAAACACTACAGCTTTTTATTACCTATTACTATATCAGCCTACAACTATAAATATGTACTTTGTACTATATATCTAATTTACCACCAAGATTGATTAAGTTGTTACAGATTTAAAATATATATATATATTTAATATGGAATGTTTGATGTTAAATTAGTACTCTATATGTTTCCATAATATCATTTTGAATTCTTTTCATTTCAATAAACAATAAATACAAAATGACATTTAGATTATAGTATTAATGTTTAGAACAGGTTCATAACAATAAGAAGAAATGTTTTAATAAAGAACATCTTTTATTGTAAATTATAGGTTGATTCATTACATTAACAAACGAAGAGTTTAGATGCAAAACTCTCTAAAAGCCATCTCGGTCAAAAATGAGATAATGAAACTGAGTGAATGCTCTTGATACATATTATACGTCCATCAAATACTTTTATGTCAAAATTGCTAAAATCCCAGCCTCAGCCCAATCAGAAGTACTGGTACTTAGGTAGAAACCTATACATCAGAGACTGATAAAAATGCTTTTTTTAAAGACGTCAGGTGGAATTAGAGGACTCTTCAAATATTGATATATTTTATAATTTGTCATATGAAATGTATTGTATAGTTAATAGTTTCATAATATTTATAAAACATAAACAATTGCACAATCAATACCTTATATTGATTTATATATATATATATATATATATAAAATTATATGGTATATATTTAATCGTTTTTATTTAAGAATTTGTTATTGATTATTATTATTTGTTAAATAAAAAGCATTGCATATTTAATAGTTTCACAATTGCACAATCAATACCTTATATTGATTTTTTTATATATATATATATATATATATATATATATATATTGCATATATTAAATATTTAATAGTTTCACAATATTTCACAATCAATACCTTTTTATTAAACAATAAATAATATTATATATATACATATATGAATATATTGTAATACATAAATATAATACATATAATATATATTGCATATATTATATATTTTACAATCAATACCTTTTTATTAAACTATGTATATATATATATATATATATATATATATATATATATATATATATAGAAAGATATAGATATAATATATTGCATAAATTATATATTTAAGTTTCACAAAATTTCACAATCAACACCTTTATATTAAACAATAACTAAACAATAAACAATATATACAATATTATTTGTTATATAAAATGTATTGTATCTTTAATAGTTTTACAATTTCACAATCAATACCTTTTTATTAAATATATATATATATTGCATATATTATATAAGTTTCACAATATTTCAAAATCAATACCTGTTTATTACACAATAACTAAACAATAAACTATATATATATATATATATATATATATATATATATATATACATACATACATACATTATTTTAAACATAAAATGTATTGTATATTTATTAGTTTCACAATATTTGATATACCAAATACGGTTTCTCCATCAGATCCCATTTAAATCACTAAAATATTTTCCAGAAAACCTCATGTACTTTTCACCTGAAACTTATTTGACTCAATTGCCACTTGAAAATGGACCCTGCTAAATAGGGTAACATGTCATCTTTTTATATCACTCCCAAAAAAAGGGGCAACACAAAGAGCAAAGAATCATACAGCGTTTTGAAGTTCCAATTTAAAATCAAAGACAGAGACCAAGTGTGTGGAGGAAAACGTGCGAGGGAAGATTGAGCGAACATAAAAGCGTGAAGATGAAAAAGAAGAGACAGGTGATTGTTCACATTAATCCAGTGTTAAATAGACTGTATTCATGAAGTCTAATCTAACACCTGAGGCTGCTGGGAGTGTAGCGGGCCATATCTGATTTAACAACAGAAGTGCTTATTAAAATCAAGTCTATGATGCTAATCATTGCACCAGACCTCCAGACATTGTTTCGGAAAAACTAAATCAAGGTCTAAAGATCTCTTTACCAGCTCATACATTAATTCCTCCATTGTATCAGGATCACCAGAAATCAAATTAATGTGGCATTTTCGTCTCTGGATCACATTGATTCCCAACTAAAATGAACTATCAGCAAACGTGGCCCTATAAAAGCCGGATCGTGTTTTGCGCCGACGGGACGTGGAGGATACCTCGCACTGATGTAATTCATCGTAACCGGACTGGTCCCACATCTATGAAGTCATAAAGCCCTGATCCAGGCAATAGAGTGCAGGGCCGGGCCGAGTGGGATAGGGTGGGCACCCAAAGCCAACAGTATTGACAAAGGCATGCATTTGCTAAAATGATGATGAATATTTCATGCGGACAAGGGTTTCAGAGCTCCTTGAGCGGATGTAAATAAGTCAAGAGCATATGATATTTACCCCAGGATGAAACATTGATGAGAGCTCTGGCTATTTAAGAGGGCTAAACATGACATGGTGTTTACACTAGGGTCAGACAGTAGGGTCAGCCAAAGGCGTATGCTTCCAGCTTTAAAGAGACGGATAACGTTACAGGGCAAAAAGGCACACATCGCCCCAGAAGTAGTGACAGCCGTCAGGCTAATATACCTCTTTAGAGGCTTGGAAGACTTCATGTGTCACAGTGTGTTATAGTGTTGTGTGCAAGTGTTTCTTGTCCTTTCTTTATTTAAAGAGATAGTTTACACAAAAATTTTATTTCAGTCATCATTTGTTCATTTACTTACCCTCATGTGGCTACAAAATGCAAAAAAAAGTTAGAAAAAATGTTTGGAACAACGTTAGGGTGAATAAATGATGATAGAATATTCATTTTTGAGTGAACTGTCACTTTAAGGGGATACTTCACCCAAAAAGAAGATATTTTGCACAATCTTGTTAACCAAACAGTCACCGGTAGCCATTAACTTCCATTGTATAGATAAAAAATACTATAGAAGTCAATGGCCACCGGAAACTGTTTGGTTACCAACATTCTTTAAAATATCTTCTTTTGTGTTCAACAGAAGAAAGAAACTCATAGAGGTTTGGAACAGCTTGAGGGTGAGTAAATGAGTAAGTAAATTCCATATTTGTACATTTTCATAAGAAAAGTCACCTCCACAATGTTGTTGTTTGTTTGCTAAGGTTTTCTAAGTGGTCGTTTGTTGTGTTGCTAATGTAAGACGTTCTTAGTGATTCCTTACTGGTCCGAGTCAAAAGAGCGTCTGGTCCCTAGATGTGACTCATAATTACGCTTATGCAGTCATAATTAGAGCTTTATGTTTATGTTTTTCATAATAATCACAAAGCTCATTCATTAATGGCAGTTTAATCACTGGCTCTTCCCTCTTAGACACTAATGCATTGCTATCAGTAGATTTAATGATGTTATATGAGAAGTTCAGTTCATTCTGTTCTCAGTCAATAGAGTGACGCAGTGGTTCTCAACCCTATTCCTGGAGCCGCATCATTACTGCACGTTTTGAAGGTTTTCTTTGTCTGACCCATCCATTTGAGTCTCTACTGAGTCTCTTATGAGTTGAATAAAGTGTGCTTGATGAATCACCATGTGTGCTTAGTTTAAACCACAATGTTGCAGAAGGACAAAATTGATTTTTTTTGCAAATATCTTTCTTCCACTTGCTGTTACATCAAAGAATGCTTTTGTTGTGGAAAAAGACTCTTGACATGGTATGATTCTCTACTGGTGATGTGATGTTCTTTATTCATATGTTCTTAATGTAGCAAGACACTTGTTGTTGTATGACATCCTTGTAGTTGCATACTTGTAGCTAAACACTTTTGTTGTAGCATATTCCTTCCAAGTGCTCTTACTCTGGCATAGCATGTCATGGCAAAATATAACTGACCATGTTCCCATGATGGTGTGACATTTTTGGCATGGCATAGCGTTGTTTTCCATTGTAAAAAGCTCTCACAGTGGCCATCAATGGATGATGCACTTGTAGTTGTATGACATTCTTGTTGCAAGAAAATGCTCTTGCCATGTCATAATGATATTGCCATGGCTTGACCTTCTTCCCATGAAGGTGTGATATTTTTGGTATAGAATTGTGTTTTTTTTTATGAAAAGCTCTTGCTGTGGCCATCAATAGATGATGTACTTGTAGTTGAATTATATTCTTGTCACAAGAAAACATGCTTGCCATGTCATAATGCTATTGCCATGGCTTGACCTTCTTCCTATGAAGGTGTGACATTTTTGGTATGGCATAGTGTTTTTGCACTATGCTGTGGCCATGCTTTTATTTTCTTGGCAAGACTCTCTTGTAGTTGCATGACATTCTTGTCACAAGTAAATCCTCTTGTGTGGCATGATGTTCCTGCCATGGCAAAATATTCTTGCCATGTCATGGCACTCCCAACATGATTTTACTTTTTTGTCACGACGTGCAACTTGTGCACTCTTTCTATGCCAAGACTTTCTTGTCGATGGATGGATACTTGTAGTTGCATGATATTCTGCAATGGAATATTGTTCTTGCCATGGAATGACATTCTTGGTATAGTGTTTTTGCCTTTTCATAAAGTTCTATTTGTGACTATTTATTTGCTGTCGCAAGACCTGCATATCAATGGATGACATACTTGTAGTTGTATAGCATTCTTATTAAGGGGAAACAATTCTGTGGCATGATGTCCTATGCCATTTCAAAATATTCTTGTCATGTCATGACACTTCCAACATGGTTTGCCCTCTTTGTCATGACATGCCACTCAATCACTCTTTCCATGCCAAGACTCTCTTGTTGATGGATGACGTACTTGTAGTTGCATTCTTGTCTTTAAAAATTCTTGCCATGATGTGACGTTCGTATCATGGTGTAAGATTGTTGCCATGGAATAGTTTTTATGCCTTTTCAGAAAGCTCCACTTGTGGCCATTTTTTTTTTCTGTGGCAAGACTCTCATATCGATGGATGACATACTTGTAGTTGCATAACATTCTTAGTATGGGGAAACGCTTACTGTGGAATGTTGTTTTGTACTATAGGAAAATGTTCTTGCCATGTCAAGATGCTCCCAACATGGTTTGACCTTTTTGTCATGACATGCTGCTCATGCGCTCTTTTCATGCCAAGACTCTCTTGTAGTTGCATGAAATTGATCCATATCTCAGAAATGACATTCTTGCCATTATGTGATGCTCATGCCATGGCATAGTGTATTCGATATTTAAGAAAGCTGTACTTGTGGCCATATATATATTTGTTTTTTGGATGACATGGATTCAATAAAAGTATGGATGACATACTTGTAGTTGCATAACATTCTTATTATGGGGAAACATTTACTGTTACATGATGCTTTGTGCCATGGCAAACTGTTCTTTCCGTATCATGGTGTGAAATTCTTGTTATGGTATCATGTTTTTGCCCTTGGGAAAAGCTTGCCCTCGCTGTGGTCATGCACTTGTAGTTGCATGACATTCCTGTCACAGGAAACACAATGTTTGTTTCATGGCAAAATGCTTGTACCCTGTCATGATGCTCTCGTCGTGGTGTAATATTCCTGCTATGGTGTAGTGCAGGAGTAGCCAATCTTGCTCCTGGAAGGATCTTAGCTCCAGTGTTAATCAAATACACTGGTTTTCAGGTTAATTGACAGTTTAAATAACAGGCAGGTGTGTTGGAGCAGGTTTGAAACTAAAGCCTGGTTGGCTTCCCCTGGCATAGCTTTTTTGCCCTTGCAAAAGCTCCTTCCTTGTCCATGTGCTCTCTTCAAGTGCAGACACTAGCAGAACACTCCTGCCATACCAAAAAACCCCTGCTGCTTCAAAATTGACAGAATGACACAGTACACAACACCAGTGAGAGTGCATCTCTGACAGAAAGTGGAGTTGTAAGAGTGATCAACTGTTTCCTCGAAAAGCGACGATTATGTTCTTGCAAGACTACATCTGTCCTATTGTTTAACTGCAATCCCTCAGCCCGTGTTTATTCAGGATACTTAAGTCAGAGAGAGCTTTTTAATGTAATGTGAATGGAGAAGCGTAAATACTTTGGCAGTGGTCAGAACTGCTGCATTATGTATTTTGCGGGAACTAAACAGAGGCGCTGCGGTCAGGCCACAGAACAGCCGGAGCACTTCACTCTGATCTGACGCATTATCTATTCACCACAGTGATACTCCCTGTTTGTGTGCATTAGGTCTTCAGTAGCCACAGTTATATGATATTAGATGAAGCGGGTGCCGTAGAGAGCGTAGCGCGTGCACGTGTGTGTGTGCGTATCCCATGCACACACAGAATTCTGTCTCGACTTACCTCACTACCGCCCCACTCCAACAACAAGAAGTCAAACTAAAGACAAACAAAAGAAAAAGAAAGGACTCATGCGTAAAAAACGATAGAGTGGCGACGTCAGACTTGATCAACAGATGACTGATCATACTGAGTGCCGCCCATCCTTCACAAGCCCATTGTTTGATGACAGAACGGCGAGCTGCCACTGTGCATCCATTTCCCACAAGCCCCTTTCAATCCCCCCCTTTCCACCCTCCTTCTTTTCTCCCCCGGGGCAGGAGCATCAATAACGCACACGCCCAGTCGGTCGAGGGTAGAGAACAGGTCCGCCGTGAACCCCCGAGGCCTCTACCGCGCGCCCCCAACATTACAGCCCGGCCATCCGTCATCACCCCAACCCCGCCTGGGGTCAACGCCACCCTCTGACCAGCCAGAGGATGGGACCGTCCAGGGGTCTGGCTACTGGTTCATATCACTCATATATCATGAGATTTGTTGTACTCAGTATGTCCATATGATGCATGTTAGATATGCTGCAAATGACATGTTGGTAGAACAGCTGAGCTATGAATAGCGAAATCAAATGTTCAAAAATTTGTCAGGGTGACAGAGTCAGGGAAGATGTTGATTCACCTGCAAACACCACCAATAAAGCCATACGAAAGGAAATGCAAAGGAACGTTAATGCGCCCCTCATGCCATAGTTCTTCATTACGATCTGGGTGTCAATGTCAGGCTTGACGAGCTCGCTGAGTGCTGTACTGCTAATTGAACGTAATGACCTTTGGTTGCTTGCCAAAGGCTGCCAACTCCTGGTGGAAAAAACAGGTCTCCCTCTATTTCAGTTCAGAGGACGGATTTTATAGTTGCCCAGGATCTACCATGAAAACATCATAAGCTAGTTTAGATCTTATAAACAAAGTCAAGTTGCAGAATATCCTGCAGTTTCAGT
This sequence comes from Cirrhinus molitorella, assembly GCA_033026305.1. NCBI lineage: Eukaryota > Metazoa > Chordata > Actinopteri > Cypriniformes > Cyprinidae > Cirrhinus > Cirrhinus molitorella. The sequence continues at coordinate 30,912,864 of CM065139.1, read as the reverse complement.
AACACGCCGATATGTAGAAGTCTTCCTTGACAAAGGAGTCCAGGATAATCAATACATTTCTAGTTTGTTTGTTTATGGTGTCCCAAAATTATCCAACCAGTCCACTGCCAATTTTAATCAAGATCACTGATGCTCAGCTTAACAAAATGAGACTGCTCACTTATTTTGCACACACAATTGTTCATTTGTGCACTAAAGAACGCAATTTTATCCAAGGGTTACCACATGCAAACATAACGCCTATAGAGTGTCCTGCGTCAAGAATGTTTGCAATTAAGAAGAGCATGTTGTCTTAAATGAAAGCGTTTTAGGCTTTAATGAACTTGAACAAAAGCCCTTGATAGTGATTCTATTAGCATGCATTACTGCTGTCTTTTCTAAGAAAATTAACTTAGCCACAGTCGGTAGGTATATTGTCAAGTGTATCTTCTTTATTATGAATAAAAGCCAGAGAATACAATTGATTAGCAGAACACAGAAGAGCACACTCAAGACAAAAGTACAAGGGCCAGCGCTACGTCGCCTAGCGCACGGCTGTTGTTCAAAACGGATAATAAGCTATCCGTACAAAAGGGCCATTTCCAAAGACGCGGTAGAGCGGGCGTCCGGCTGACAGCAGTCCCTGCTCCGAGTGTAATGGGAGGCTCCTTCAACACCTGAGACCATTGCACATTTTCAAGGCCTCCATTCCTGCCACCAAACCTCTTGCCACACTCGCTTTTCTTTCATCTCTGACAAAGCCCTCCCTTCGTCTCCTTTTCGCTATTTGGTGAGGAGACATCTCCTCGGCAAACCGACAGAGAGAGGAGCACACAGAATTAAACAAACAAACACAAAGCTCCGTGAAGCAATGCTTAATAGAGTCGCACATGGCTCCCTTTTCATCTTCTCAATAGCTGTTCACGAAGGATCAACACTCGAGAGCAAGTCCTCTCCCGCTTCCTCTCTCAGGGGCCTTGTATCAGTCGCCACTTCACAAGGGAACTTTCTTTCTTGTTCTGACACACTTTTTAATTAGATTGTCCACCGCGCGATCATTTCCACCAGCCCTAGCGAGGTTAGGGCCCGAGCTACGCTCTACGTAAAGGTTCTACATAAAAATGCGAGCTATGAATAGCACTACTAAACAACTAGCAATTCATCGGAGCAGCCAATAATGAAAACTCTGTCAGTAACTCACCCTCGTGTTCATCTGAACCTCTGGACTTTCTACAGTGGAACGCAGAATTTTGAATAATGTACTTTCTTATGACAAATTGCTTGTGATGCTCCTCATTTGTAAGTAGCTTGGAAAAAAACATCTGCTAAATAAATTACAGCATTTTTTTTTTTCAAGTTCTTATAAATGTGACCCTGGACCACAAAACCTTAAAGACCCACAAACTCTTAAATTGCACAGGTATATTTGTAGCAATAGCCAAAAATATATTGTATAGGTCAAAATTATCATTTTTTTTAAATGCCAAAAATCATGTTCCATGAAGATATTTAGTAAATTTCCTACCGTAAATATAGCAAAACTTTTATTTGTAATATGCATTGCTAAGAACTTCATTTGGACAAGACATTTTTTTCTTCAGTGTTTTGATTTTTTTGCACCCTCAGATTCCAGACTTTCAAATAGTTGTATCTCGGCCAAATATTGTCCTATCCTAACAAACCATACATCAACGGAAAGCTTATTATTTAAATCTCAATTTTAAAAAATGAACCTTGTGAATGGTTTTGAGGTCCAGGGAAAAAATGTTGATGTTGTATGCTTTTATACCTTTGCACCATTTACAGTACATATACAATTTCTAAAACTTAAAAAATTACTTCTTATATATTTCAATGAAAACGTTTTATTTATTTATTTATTTATTTATTTCATTTTTGGACCAGAGTTACACCAAAACACATTACAACCTGTAATAGCTTTGTTATTAAAAAGGTCAAATTATTTGCTATATTAAAAGATTTCTAGACCTTGACACACTTTCATGAAGGTCTACAGGGGTTTTCTCTATGATATAATTTGATGTTGTTGATTTTCTTTTTCCTTAACAGTTTAATATGGTTTTATTAATAAGCAGTAAAGCGGTTTTGCTAAAAAAATAAGTTCAAAAATAATATGTTATGGTAGATTAATATGATTCTTCACAGAAGTGGGCATTGAAAAGCCATATGAATTGCGTATTTCATGTAGCTGATGTTTTGTATAAATAAAAAGGACAAAATTAAATGCATCATTGACACTTGTAAGGCTTCAGAAGACTCCATGTTCCATGTTGCTCATTGACTAAACAACACTTTGACAAAACTGACCTTGAAATATCCAAAGGAAATCAATTTGAAGTCGATGGCGGAGCACAAACAGGCCTAAAGATTCAGTCGTGCTGACTTTTCGCCTGAGTCACGCATAGATTTTGGAGGGAGGAGGTGCCTCTGTATATTTAAGGATTAGCAACTCCCCCTTCCCTTAACTGAGCTCCTTAGTTATTAATTTTACTGTTAAATACCCAAAGAAAAGCACTTTTAAGCAGCTCTCATTAATACGCCTCTCCTCCGTACAGCCCAGCTAGGTGAGAACCGTCGCTGTGGCTAATTATTACCTTCATATGCAAATGCCGTTAGTCATGCTTAAAGTGTACTTTTTCTTATTTAATTAATTAAAACAATCATCTATGAACTTTAAATTAGTCTGGTGTAAAATAATCTCTTTTTATCGTTTAATAATTAGCAGGCAGTAAAGCGGCTGTATTAATTGCATTTAGGCTTCCGCCCCAGGAGACGCACGGAGAGGAACGGATCTCTGCTTCCTGAAATAGCGAATTCCCATGAACTGAGGAGCTAGGAAGGAAAAGAGAGTGAGAGAGAGAAGCGAAAGAAAAAGAATAAACTCTTTTCTGCGTTCTTTCTTTAAATTACCCCTGGGAATCAGAGACAACCCTTAATTAGCCTAGCGCCGTGGTAAAATTGATTGAAATGCAGCACATCAATTATTAAGCGTAACAGTTTTTTATAACTCTCCCCTGCTTCTCTTTGGGTGGGAGTGGGGTACGGTAAATCGCTTGGGTGTTACCTCCGAAAACAGACTGCAAATGAGAGGACGTTTCTTCAGATCTTCACGACCCCTCGGTATCTCTTACACGCAGTGTGCATCGAAGCAAAGTATCACTGATACTCCTCACAGCTCTTGTCTCCTTTGTTCTGCTGTGATGTTTACATAGTAGCTTAGGAAACTATAACGCATACTTTCTAACACAAATGAATGTGGGGTTCAGCAAGGCTCTGTATTGGGACCTTTTCAAAAGTGCTTTTTAGCACTTACAAAGTGAACAGTGTGTAAGGCTGGCGTGTCAAAAACATCCTAGTCTAAGACTTGACCCCTGAGGTCAAACCGTCCCTGTCAGTTAAATAACCTCTCTCCTATTTGAGCGTCATCACGTTCAGGTCAAAACAAGGTCGTGTAATGCGCATTTGCTTTATAAAATTAACGCAGGTTTATTTGTCTTTGCTCAAAGCCACCTAAACAGCAAGTACTTGGGTAATAAGCAGCTGGTACTTCAAATGACTTCTGTGATTACCAAAACAGAGCTGTTAGTTAAAGCCATCTCACTGGCAAATAAAAGTGTTCATTACTGAAACAGTATTAATCGGTTAAAACAGCAATAATCTGTATAATTGCTTTAATTACCCTGCCAATAAAGAGCAACACAAATTCACAGCTCATTTTTTGGCTGTTGGCCCACCAAGTGATTTTCTTTATAACTGCTGCCAGCTGCTGGTAACAATGTGCATAACAAGAAGTGCATTGACTCTTTAGAACAGGTGATTCTCAATTAAAATGATGCTAAAAGTATGTCCATGTTCCAACAACTGTCCGCCACCAAAAAAAATAAACTAGAAAAGTTGGCAAGAATTCCTATTGAGGATTTTCACATGATCAAATTTTCTTTTAGGTACAGTCATTTTTGGGCGAAGTATCCTATTAACTAGTCCTCCTTGAGGTCTCTTGGGGGTCACAGACTGGGAGACTACATGACCCTTCTGATGTCCTGTATATCCTGGTCATTGTCAGTGCTTACCATGGGTGGAAAAACTCATTTGAGCCTAATTAATTCTTTGCAGGGCCCTTGTGCTCCAGTTACCGCTGCAGACCTTTGCCAAAGTAGCAGGAAAAAGACTTCAGAAGACATCCAACACTTCACACTGGACAAGTCAGAGGGCAGTGCACAAAAGAATCCGTAGAGCCCATTGTAGAGGAGTCAGGGTCAAGTATAGGTTAGGATGATGTTTTAATTAGTTGGCCATAACTTATACATGATTGCTCTTTCCCTATGGCCAAAATTCAACAATGAGGCTACTCTTGAATGATCCGGGAAGAATAACACAAGGCATTGTGAGGGTCGGTAAGGTATTATATGTAAAGAAATCTCATAGTTAACCAATCATGTGAATGAAGAGAGCCAAGACGGCGAGCTCAGAATGGAAAACAGTATCATACTTACATTACGGAGAGTCGGACATAACGGTTTGACCCGGGACCAACGGACCACAGTAGTATCGAGAACAGCGTCCTCTGATTGAGTTGCAAGCCCAATAGGCCTATTTAGAATACATTTCCAGTAAGTCAGTTTGTAAGTAAATATACGTTTTTGGGAAATGTTTTCTGGCGCACATTAACGAGCCACTGGGGTTTACACTGCGAAATGCTGCCAAACCAGATGTAACTCCGAGACTAAATGCCACATAAATTATAAACTATTACAGTGTAACTTGGAGAAACCACTTAGTGCCTATCCCGACCACAGAGAGGGGTTTTAACGGGAGAGAAATGATTAACGAATGCTGCGATACGCCTCTGAGCTTTTAGCAACTGATTGGCTCTATGTGGTCTTGCCTAACGTCGAGGCCTTGATTCAGAGTGAGCATAAACACTTCTGCTTCTGATAATTGTGACGTCTACTAATAGCAAATTTGTTTTTATAAGACGTCTCTGGTGCAGTCACCGAAAGTTAGAGGGCTCGAGGGCTTTGTTATAATGAAAATAAAATGGCAAGATCTGATGTACTTAGTTTACATATTTAGCTTGACAGTTTTAACAATATTGACATTATTTGAGCCTCTTAAAGTGAAAATTAAATCCTAAAAGTCATCTATCTATCTGACGGTCATTGGATGGGCAGATGAACGGATCTCAGATACAATCGTATGTGTTACTGAAGCTCTTGCTCCCTCTGGTGGTCAAAATAAGGAAATACAGATCAGTATTATTATCTTTTTTTTTCTTTTCCTTTAATAAAATTGCTTTACTTGGTTTCATTCATCTAGTTTTGTCTAAGACAGTTAAAGAAAGAGTAGATCTTGGGGGTCCCAGTGGTTAAAAGAGCATTCTAGTGAGATATGACTTGCCATGTTTTTCATTTATTAACAGTTACAGAACAAGTATTTTTAACTTATTTTAATTTAGATTGAAATAGACAAACCAATGTGCAATGTATGTATGGATATAATGCATTTTACAATAAGTAGATAATATAGAAAAACGGCAGTTATTCTACTTTTTATTAAATAAAAAGTATTTATTTTTTTTTTACATTTTTATACATGTATAAAAAAATTTTTTTTTTTTTATTAGCAGCTAATTTTTTAACAGTTGTTAATTTCTAGTGGTACAGTCTTCCTTCATTCACCTTGGACAAGTCCACTTGGGTCCAGCATCCATCCATCCATCTATCATACTGCTCACAAGTTTGTGATCCTTTTACAATTTCCTATATTTCTTTATAAATATGACCCAAAACATCAACAGATTTTCACATGCAAGTCCTCAAAGTAGACTAAGAGAATCAAGTCAAACAAATAACAAGTGAGACTAAACTAAATGGTCATTTATTTATTAAAATAATAAAAAGTGGTTCTGACATTTCAAGATATGCTGTTATAATTACGAATTCAGAAATTGGCTCAAACCATTTGCTTTTAGAGTGATCTTTGTTTGTCGACCAATCCTGGAGAGAGTAAGGCTGATGATACACAGAGCAACTTCTTTGTGCAATGTTGCTTGGGCACCTTCCCATTGAGAATGGGTAACAAATTTCTATCTGGATACTTTAGTTCGTTTGTGGCCCTGTGTCTCACCTGATTGCCTGTACGGCAACATTGCTCATGCATTGTCATCTTTAACAGTGGTCTTGAATTTCCCCAAGTAGGGCTCGCTGCAGCCTGCAGTGGACATCCAACCCCGCCCACATCCATGCGTGACGACAGAAACCACGCCCATCACAGGTACATCCCGCCCACGTCCGAGCGTGACGTCAGAGGTCACGCCCGTATCAAATACGTCACCTCGTGATTCCCCAATCTCTGTGCCGGGAAACCCGGAAGTATGTGAAGCAATACAGTTTCGGTGATTATATACAATAATATGCTGTTGCCTTCGTTTTATTAATACACGTTTTCTTATTTTTTGTAAAGAATGTCTAGGCCAAAAATGGCACAACTTAAATCTAATATATTTAATGTCTAATATACGGAGCTGGTTTCATCATCATGACAGCCTGTAATATGCTTGCATTGGCTACATTAGGCAAATTGTTAATAATAACAACCTTTAAACCTTACCTTTTTCATTTATGTAATGGGATAAATTCACGTTTATTATGACCGATTTTGACCTACCCAATTTCGGTATTGTAAAAGTGCGTAAAATTATTGTAAAAGTTGTAAAAAAAATTTAAAGATTTGTTCCACTTATAAAGTGTTAACATTTGAATTCCAGAATAAACATTTGTAGTAGGCTACACATACATAGGCTAAGAGATTGCTTGTTTTGATAGATTATATAAGTAACATGACATTGATCTTTAGGCCTTATTCATTCATGAAAAAGACATCCATTGCTTCACTGGGTATTTTTAATATTCATTATTTAAAAAATAATTGCATTTAACATTGTACAAAAATATACATTACCAGTCAAAAGTTTCTGAACAGTATTTTTTTAAAGAAGTCTCTTCTGCTCACCAAGTTTGCACTTATTTGATGCAAAATATCCAGGAATAAATGACATGTTACAAGAAACTGTTTCAAATAGAAAACTGTTATATTAACAGTAAAAAACTTACAAATGTTATTGATTTTAGCTGTATGTTGGAATAAAATAAATGCAGGCTTAGTGAGCAGAAGAGAATAAAAAAAATTCTTACTGTTCAAAAACTTTTGACTGGTAGTGTTTAACAAAAGATATGTTTGAACTATCATAAAATCTGAGCAGTTGAATAAACAGTTCCTGATATGCAGTACACATAAATACATTCATAGGCTACACAGAGAGAATCTTTGCTCTGATAGATTATTCACAGAACATGGCATGGATCTTCAGGTCTTGTTCATCAAAACAATTTGATTTGAAAGTGTCCAGCTCCTCTGGATATTTAAAGATGAATAAAAAGACATCCCTTGCTTCATCCGATTCTCCCCAAGTTCTTTGATGGTTCTGTTGATATTTACTGTTCATCTGGATAAAGGCAGGCCCTTTCAGAATCCCCACAGAATAACACATGGTTACTCTGTACCATGCTGGTCCACTGTTCCTTGCAAACATCCACTTTATATCTTCTTGGCGCTTCTGTTAAAAATAGAAATACACATGTTGGGGGGTGTATGTGTCCACCAAAAATTATTAACTCATCATTCTACATACAAACATGTATTTATTTATTAAACATTACTATTTTAAACCACAAAATTAAAACAATATCTAAAGAAATGCTCTCACCATACCTCCATGCATGTCTTATGTGGTCCTCCAAGCGAACTGTGAGTCATCTTTGTTACTGGTGAAACTGCAGCAGGGACCCCTCAACCCAGGAGAACTATCCTGCATCAGGCCTGGACTGAACATGTGTAGAAAGCTATAAAACATGACAAAAAAAATTGACAAACATTATGTCTGTCATTAATATAGAAGAATACAAAGATAATTTGTATATGCGCACACACACACACACACACACACACACACAGGACTGATTCTTATGACATAAATGAATGCTGAATGAATTTATACATAAAATTGCAACACACACGCATGCACACAAGCCTGAGGTGTCAATTGGCATAATAGTCGCAAGATTAACGTAGACATTTAAAATAGAAGTGTTTCGTTTTATATTAAATAAGAGTCTATTTTATGCAGAGACTCTTACATGTACATACCACTGATATATATATATATATATATATATATATATATATAGATCGATAGATAGATAGATAGATAGATAGATAGATATAAAAAAGATCGGTGGTACATACATACATATTTTGCTAACTGAGTAATAACATGCCTGTGTTCAAAACACATACACATGTTGTTGTTTATGCACATAAGCACATACGACGCAAACATTCCTAAAGTTGTCAACGTTTTAAGACTTAAAAAAGACAAAAGACTGTTCTTTTACTTACCGACAACATAAACTTTTTAGCGAGTGGCAACAATACGAACGCTCTTCTTATGGATGCTTCTTCCTGTTTCAAAATTAATGAGGATTTGACGTATTTTGAGGTGGGTGTGGTTAGTGACGTTACAATTGGATGTGGGCGGGGTTGGATGTCCACCGCAGGCTGCAGCGAGCCGCTCCTCGAATTTTCTCCATTTATACATAATCTACTGGATTTGTGGAGTCCAAACTCCCAGCTTAGAATGGTATATCCTGCCACACAAACCAGATAGTTGTAGGGTGTTCAAGACACTTCTGCGTATTTACCTTTTTTGTCAGTTTCTCCAGGAATGCATGAAACTAGACATATTGAGTACACATATTGTAGAAACGAGAATGGCAATTTAAAGGGTACGTAAGATTAGGTGAAACGGTCTATGTATGTTGAGTACCTATAGAGTAGTACTGCATCCTTAATATCTCCAAACAGTCTGCTTTCCGGAAAAAGCAGAGCTCCTGGAGGTGCGCTGTGGGTTTGACGATCACTCGCGATTGGATTGCCGTATCACTTACCATCTGCAGTTCTGAATCATGACCGGGATCTTTTATAGCTGGGACCGCTCCATCTTTCAGTATCAAACAATGTGCAAATCCAGCAACAAACTGGGCCTTGTGAAATGTTCATCAGCAAACACACTTGCAAAACTCCATTGCTGCCCCAGAAAAAGGAACTGCATCCACTGTTCACGTAACGCTGGGTTCTTCAGAATCTTTGCCTTACAACCAAAACCACACTTCTTTAGAGACATTCTTCCCGAGTGAATCCCTTGCAGCAGTGCAGCCGAATGAAGCACATTGATGGGCATGCTCTTTCTCTCACTCTAGTCGACATGTGCAGGGGCTCACTTTTCCGGGAGAAATGCTCATATAAGGACTTCCACCTTTGTCTACGTCATTACAGCCATGATCGAAAAAAACAGCCAAAACTTGTACCAACCCAGAAGTAAGATTTTCAGCACAGAAATTGTCATTCATCCTAATTTTTTTTTTTTAAACTTTGGGCATGTTTAGCATGAGAATCTAACTCTTTAACACTGTAAACAACTCTGAATACACCAAACACCATTGTATCCCTCCTTTAAAAAAAATAAAAAAAATAAATATGTATTATTTGATCCCCTTCTGATTTCACCCACTGACAAAGAAATGATCTGTTTGTAACTTTAATGGTAGGTTTATTTTAACAGTGAGACAGAATAACAATCAGAAAAAAGAAAAAAAAAAACACATTTAATGAGTGAAATAAGTATTTGATCCCTTATCAGCAAGATGTCTTTAAGAGAGCTCATAATCTCTGCTTGTTACCTGTATCAAAGACACCTGTCCACAGAAGCAATCCATTAGATTCTAAATTCTCCAACATGGCCAAGACCCAAGAGCTGTCCAAGGATATCAGGGACAAGATTGTAGACCTACATAAGGCTGGAATGGGCTACAGGACAATCGCCAAGCAGCTTGGTGAGAAGGTGACAACAGTCTGTGTGATTATTCGCAAAATGGAAGACACACAAAATATCTCCCTCACTCTGGGGCTCCATGCAAGATCTCACCTCGTGGAGTTTCAATGATCATGTGAACAGTGAGGAATCAGCCCAGAACTACATGGGAGGATCTTGTCAATGATCTCAAGGCAGCTGGAACCATAGTCACCAAGAAAACAATTGGTAACACGCTACTCTGTGAAGGACTGAAATCCTGCAGTGCCAGCAAGGCCCCCCTGCTCAAAAAAAGGACAGGCCTGTCTGAAGTTTGATTCAGAGAAGAACTGTGTGAAAGTTTTGTGGTCAGATGAGACCAAAATCGAACTCTTTGGCATTAACTCAACTCGCAGTGTTTGGAGGAGGAGGAATGCTGCCTATGACCCCAAGAACACCATCCCCACCGTCAAACATGGAGGTGGAAACATTAAGCTTTGTGTTTTTCTGCTAAGGGGGACAGGACAACTGCACCGCATCAAAGGGATGATGGACATGGCCAAATCTTAGGTGAGAACCTCTTTCCCTCATCCAGGGCATTGAAAATGGGTCATGGATGGGTATTCCAGCATGACAATGATTCAAAACACATGGCCAAGGCAACAAAGGAGTGGCTCAATTAAGGTCCTGGAGTGGCCTAGCCTGTGGAGGGAGCTGAAAGTGTGAGTTGCCAAACATCAAACATCAGCCTCGAAACCTTAATGACTTGGAGAGGACCTGCAAACAGGAGTGGGGCACAATTCCCAGAGATGTGTGCAAAAATGGTGGCCAACTGCAAAAAAACATCTGACCACTGTGATTGTCACCAAATGCTAAGTCATGTTTTGCAAAGGGGTCAAATACTTATTTCACTAATTATAATGAAAATCAACGTATAACTTTTTTAAAATGCGATTTTCTGGATTTTTGTTGTTATTTTGTCTCTCACTGTTCAAATAAACCATTACCATTAAAATTATAGGCCGATCATTTCTTTATCAGTTAACAAACGTACAAAATCAACAAGGGAACAAATTTTTCCCCCCTACTGTATGTCATATCTTAAAATAATACAAAACCACTACCAACAAATATACCCCTGATAAAGTTCTCAAAAGTTAGTGTATAATAGAGTGATAAAGAGCATGCTTGAGATAACACACAAGTGGCATCACAAAACAATTTTGATGTCAGTTATGTAACAATAAGAAAAAACAAGAGAGACTCCAGACAGGCGTTAACATGAGAATTAAAACTTTTTATTAGTGTATTTATGAAGTCTGCATATGCAACACGCCTGAAAAGCTTATCGCCTGAAGTTCACGTCCTACCAATACATCTCTCTAATGGTAAAACAAGCTCACCAACTGTTAAATGCTTTGCAAAATAGGAGAAAAAAAAATAATAACAGAAAAAAGTAAAATAAAATTATATATACACATTTATATGCATATATGTCTGGTCCACTTTCAGTTCTATTTGGTTTTCTTTCCACACCCAGTCAAAAATGGCAAACAGAATGTTCCCAGTGTCTTAGCGGCCGCTCGTCGGCTTTAAAAAACGGGCCACAACATCTTCGTCAGCTTTTTACTAGATGCACTTAAAGTACAATCGCAAGAGTAGTTAAGATCAATGAAGGAAAATATGGAGACAGAGGTGGGAAGAGGGGAATGGATATTTGCAACGCCTGGTCACTGCCACAACAAGTAAAGAATAACAGACAGCTATATCACAGTCATTAGTAAAAGTTGTACAACGAGCACGCACACTAAAGTTGCACAGTTCTCCCTGTAAAAGCAACCTGTTGAGTCTTTTTTTATTATTATTCCCCAATTGCAAACAAATAGAACCTGCAGGATTTCAGGTAACCGCATGTCGAGGGGCGGTGGGATATACAGTATCATGGGAGGAAAGCAACTAAAAAGAAAATTAAAGTCCGATGTACTTCAGGGGGTTCGAGATCAGGGCGAAACGTTAAACCGGGACAACAGCTTGAATTCGAAAGCGGAGGAAGAGGAGAAAAGATAGTTGCGCTTATAAAAATTTCATGCTAAATAACGTTTTCGTATGATAGGACATCTCATTATGAAGCCATGTTCCTTTAAAAAGAGGGCATGATCTAAAAAAATATTCAATTCTAATAAAAAGGAAGAGAGCTTTAAAGATCTTAAATATATTTATATATAAAAATACATGAAAATACAAAAAGTAGCTAAAAGAAAGAGAAAGGGAAAAAAGAAATCTCGTAATCGTGTGAAGGATAACCTAGTTTATTAACACTTAAAGCTTAAATACTTGGATTTGTTTTTTCGTATTTTTTGTCGTTTTTATATTTTAAAGATCCGGACCGCGTGAGACGTTTTAATAACCTTCGAAAGTCCCTAAAAGAAGCCACTTTCTGAAGAAACCAGACTCCAAAACCACTCCACAGCTAACTATTGAATAAAAAGTTCATTCTGAGGGGCGGCGTAAGGTTCGAATTAAACGTGGGGTCTATTTTTTTTTTTTTCCTTTACGTTAGACATTCTATAAGTTTGAAGAAAAGAAGCATGACTTACAGCAGCATACCTCAAATCAAAGGCAACATTCTTATATAGTGGTTAGGGGCAAGAAATCGTAATAAAAATAAAGTAAAAGTATCTTTTGGCATTACTGAATAAGAAATCAAAAACCATGATTAAGTCCGCGTCAATCTACACAATAACAACGTGTATAAAAACAAAGAACGTGACTTTTTGCCAGAAAAAGTAACCTCCTTGAACAACCGGATTTGGATCGGCATCCAGGAAAATTAAGAGTATTTACTTCATCAGGGGGGAAAAGCCTTGCTGCTACAAGTGTGTGAAGTTATTGACTGCCTTCTTGAACTTCCACACAACACACGCACCCTTCCCTCCTTCGCGAAAAACCATAAAAATAAAATAGAAACCAATATACATTTCAAAATTCTACTACTAATACATTTAATATTGAGGGTTTATGAAAGAAAACAAGAGAGAATTAAAGGTGCATGAAGCTGATGAGACAGCAAGTGCTGCGTTCAGGTCCGAACGGAGAGAGAACATCAGTGTCGGGAGGATAGAGAGGATAGAGAAAGGCTCACGAGTACTATGAAAGAGAAAGAGGGGGGGGGGCAGGGGGGGGTCGAGTAAGTCTGTTGTTCTTCGAGTTGTCGGTTCATGTGATTGTAGAATCAGTCGTTTTTGGGGGGCAGAGGACAGAGAGCTTGGTCATGGCGATTAGGACATACTGGAACAGCGTACGGAGGGCGAGCCCATCTGGGTCAGGACCTTGTCCAGCCACTGCAGGGGGCCGTTCAGGTGAAGCTCGATCCAGCAGGGGGTGCTCGTCACTGTCTGCCGTCTGCACAATGGAAAACACATTTCTATGGTGATGACTTGGGTCTTGAATAGTCATTTTGGAAAGTGAATTTTAAATCCTACTATGGTGAAGACAGCTCATGAATATTAATTAGCCTTTAGAAAAATCTCATTGATATTCATGAGCTATGCCTTTGTCATGGTTGGGCTGGTAGTTTTTTTTTTTTTTTTTTTTTTACCCTATCTGTACACTGTAAAAAACAATTTGTTGAGTTAACTTCAAATAAATTGTTACCTGGCTGCCTTAAAATTAAGCTCAGTCAACTCGTAAAAAGTTCAGTCAACATGAAATGTTACGTTTTATTAAGTGTCTACTTATGAGTTGATTCAACAAACTTAAGGCAGCCAAGTAACACAAACAGCTGTTTAACAAACTATTTTTTAGTTTAGTCAACTCGAATATCCAAGTTGTCCCTTGGTAACATTTCAACTTGAATAAACTCATTTGAGTTGAGTGAACTTAAAATTTTAAGGCAGCAGAGTAACAAATTATTTTAAGTTGACTCAAATTGTGTTTTTTGTTTTTCACAGTGTACTAAAAGATACTGTATAGAAACTGGTATGTTGCATTTCTTCCAGTTATTTTATTAACTTCTTGAAAGTAGTGTTTTTTCAATATGTAAAGTAAGTGTTCTTAGATTTTGAATTTTTTTTTTTTATTCGGCTGATGCATGTACACTACCAGTCAGAAGTTTTTGAACTAAGATTTTATGTTGTTTTTTTTTTTTTTTAAAAGTCATCCCCTTTGCTCACCAAGCCTGCATTCATTTGATCAATAGTACATCAAAAACTAAAAAAAATAAATTTTTTACCATTTAAAATAGCTGTTTTCTATTTGAATACATTTATTCCTGTGATCAAACCTGAATTTTTATACATCATTACTCAGTCACATGATCCTTCAGAAATCATTCCAACATGGTATATGATTACTGCTCAAAAACAAACAATTATTATTATTATTATTATTATTATTGATAAAAGCTAAATACAATTTTTCCAGGTTTCTTTGATGAACAGTAAGTTCAGAAGAACAGCATTTTTTTCTGAAATATAAATATTTTGTAACATTATAAAATTTCTTTATCATCACTTTTGATTAAATTTAAAGCATCTTTGCTAAAAAAAAAAAAACGCATTAATTTCAATAACTATAATGACTCCAAGCTTTTGAATGGTACAGTGTATAACGTTACAAAAGCTTTTTATTTCAGATAAATGCTGATCTTTGGATCTTTCCATTTAAAGAATCCTGAAAAAAGTACTGTTTTGAATAATAATAATAATAATAATAATAATAATAATAATAATAATTATAAGTTATAATATAATTATAAGTTATAATTATAAGTTAATTATAATAATAATAAGAAGAAGAAGAAGAAGAAGAAGAAGAAGAAGAAGAAGAAGAAGAAGAAGAAGAAGAAGAAGAAGGATAATAATACATTTCTTGAACAACAAAACAGCATATTAGAATGATTTCTGAAGGATCATGTGACGAAGTCTGGAGTAATGATGCTGAAAATCACAGGAATAAATTACATTTAAAATACATTAAAAAAAAAAAAATTCACAATATTACTGTACTTCTGCTCACCAAGCCTGCGTCTTCATTAAAAAAAAAAAAAAAAAAAAAAAATTAAACCGTTCAAAAACTTTTAATTTGTAGTGTAAGACGCGCTTTTTGTGGATATCAAAAGCTGAATAAAACAAGTTTAACAATTATTTTAGAAAAATATCTAACATTTCATCTGGTGGAATTCAATAATCAAAAAGGTCAACAGCAAAGACAACGGTAAAAAAAAAAGTGAGGTTAAGTGCAAAAACTATATTTGAAATTACCACAAAATTTTTGGTTTGAATCATGCACAGCATTTGGATTCCTGTATGCCGGTCAAAAGATATTAAGATGTCCACGACAAGAAATTTACAAAAGTGATGTTATGTCCATAGAAAGCTCATTAAATGTACGCAAAGTGTCTACTTTTCAGGTTTCAAATACGTTTTTGGAAAATAAAATGTCAAAATTTGGTTGAAATAATGTTACATTGTCATTTATTATAACAATATTGATGTAAAAATTTAAATGGCATGCTTATTCTGACTTGTACATATTAAAAAATATAAAATAAGGGAGCATATTAGATTTTATTGTTTTAAATAAGTAAAAATTCTTACTGACAAATGGCCAAAACCTAGGATAGTGGCAAATTTCAAAAATGTAGAATAACAACTAATTAGTATTTGAGGTGAAAGTAAATATATTTTTGTTGTAAATATGCCTGACAAGATTGTTACATTGAATTACATTTTAGTGGGCGTCTTCTGTAAATTAGGGAAAAAGTTATACTTTTTCGAAAAATAAAATAATAAAATGCAATTCAATTAAACAGAAAACTGAGTTTTTTTTTTTTTTTTTTGGAAAAAACAATTTACAGCAATATTACACATTGTTTTTATGCTTAAACCCTTTTTCGTCTTTGACCTATGCATTTATTACTTACAAAAATTAAGTTGATACATTTACAGTAGTTAATTTACAAAATATCTTAATGGAACATCCTCTTTACTTCATATCCTAATGATTTTTCGTGAAAGAAAAAAAAAAAATAAATAAATAAATATCGATAAATTGACCCATATAATGTATTTTTGGCTATTTCTATAAATATACATGTGCTACTTAAGACTGGTTTTGTAATCCAGGGTCACACATAAAGAACCGTATACATAAACAACTTAGATTCATAGGAATTAAAAGGTTACACTCAAAATCTTCAAACTAACATGAACAAACAAAAAACAATACATTTATTACAGTATTTATCCATCTTTGCTAATGTTAATAAAAATACAGTAGTTGTTTGTTCATGTTAGTTCACAGTGCATTAACTAATGTTAAACAACATGTGATTATAATAATGCATTAGTAAATGCTGAAATAAACATTAAGATTTTAAATGCTGTAGAAGTAATGTTCATTCTGAGCTCATGTTAACAAGTGTAGTTAACTAATGAACCTTACTGTAAAGTTTTACTGACAACTCCAATTATTCATTTTTTATTCTTTATTTTTTTTACCTATTTATTCACCAAGAGAAAAAAAAAGAAAGACAAGAAATCATCCCTGAAAAGTTTAATTAAAAGGTGTACTATTGCACCATTTACAACTTGGCAGAATAGTAATTGAGGCGGTTTGATTGTCCATACCTGTACTCGGCTCCCCAGCCTTTGACAAAACTCATGCGAATGGTGCACATCCTGGTCAACTGATATACAGCCTCAAAGCCCTGGTTCACCGACTGAGCCAGCAGTGCCGCAAACTCCTGGTTATTGAAGATCTTCAGGTTACAGCCTAAGAAAGATGATAGTTACATCATAACGGCTGACGTACATTTCTGGAGGTTGGATGGACAATGAAAAGTGAGTAAATCACATACCTGGAGGGATTTTACAGACTGTCGCAGGGTGCCAGCCATACCTCTGATTACAGTTAGGGCTTTGAACAAAGATGGCGCTATCGCTAAGACATTCGGCAAACACTTCCCCACCAATATAATACAGCCTGACCCCTCGTCCTATTCAAAACATCAACAAAAAAAAAGTTTTGGACCCCATTAACTTTAAATTGTACAGACAAATACATTCTTCAAAATATCTATTGTAGGAGAAAGCAAGTCATACAGGTTTAGAATGACATCAAATAAAATTACAATTTTAAAGGGTTACTCCACCCCAAAATGAAAGTTTTGTTTAATCACTTACACCCCGCAGAAGATACGAATTTTGAATAATTTTTGTTTTCTTTGCATACAAAAAGTATTCTCGTAGCTTTGTATAATTATGGTTGAAGAACTGACGGCAGATGGACTATTTTGACTCTGTCTTTCATACTTTTCTGGGCCTTGACAGTATTATTTACTTGGCAGTCAATGGGACAACCACAAAGCCCCCGGTTTTCCATCTATAATATCTTAAATTGTGTTCCAAAGATGAGCAAAGCTTTTGTGGGTTTGGAACGACATTGAGGTAAGTGATTAATGACATCTTCATTTTGAAGTGGAGTAACCCTTTAATTTGAGTGAACTATTGCCTGAAATTCAATGAAACAACTGATAGTAGAGCAGCTGAAGAGGTCTTGATACCTATGTGTCTCCGGGTCATCTCCACAGTGGCGTTGCGGTTGACGTTGGACAGCAGGCCCAGGCAGAAGCGCTCTGAATTGGAGGGGTCTGTGAAGCCGTCCACAGTGAGGGAAGGCTGAGAGGCGTGGAATGTTTCTCCGACCCGCTGGTTTAGTTCATAGTAAGCTATGGAGCACCAAAATGCGGGCTCTGAGTAAGTCACTGGCTGAAGGTCTGAAATAGAGACGAAAGAGACCAAATTTAAGAGAACAAGTCGACAAAATGTACTGTGCATAACCAACATATGAAATATGTTAGTATTAAAAACCTAATTTCTTAAGATCAAGAGAACGTTTAAGCAGTTATTGAGGTCTTACCCATGCCATGATTGACAGGTGAGAGTGTGCTTGGTGACAGTTCTGCAGGAGAACCTGACCAAAAAAAAAAAAAAAGCAATGGTTTAATTTCTTCCTTACTTCAGTCGAAAATAAATTACGTTTCTTTGAGCAAAACATTCCAGGATTTTTCTCCATATAGTGAACTTCAGTGGTGCTCAACGGATTGAAGGTAAAAATGCAGTTTCGATGCAGCTTCAAAGGGCTCTAAATGATACCAGCCGAGGAATAACGGTCTTATCTAGTGAAACGAAACATGTGCACTCTAGTTCATGACAGTTAGGGTATGCCAAAAGACTCTCATCTCATTTTCTCCTCAAACTTTGTCCTACATCCATGTTATACCTTTTTTTGTAAAGGGCGTTTGATCTTAGCATGTTTCTCTTTGTAAACACTGGGTCGGTACTTCTGCAGCAGTGTAGGCTGATTTTGAAGTTGGAGGAGAAAATGAGATGGTAGTTTTGCGACATACCCTAACTGTATTGAACTGGAATACAGAGTACGCATGAGCATCGCAGAGCTAGATAAGATGAGAATTTGAGATTGAAAAGTGTATAAATTGTAGGGTGATTGTCATGTGCATTTTATCAGTAAAGCCGGTTCTGTAACCAGTAAATGTCCAGCACGTGCTTTCAGATGGATCAGTGTTTACAACACAGAACCGTAGTTCATTGACAAGCTAGGCTATATCGTGTTCCTTATCGCAGACGACTTAAAAATCACACAATAATGAAATCGAAGCAATCGTTCTTTGATAATGACAGGTGTTTATGTAGCTTCTCAGTGCACTATGGCTCTATGTAGTAAATGCTGCTACATCTGAAAGCATGTGAAAATACCACATTTAATAACATGTCTTGACTGAAGTTATGAAGTGAGTTTGCAGTAGAGTGTCTGAAATAAACCTTTTGTGAGATTATACAGAAAAAGGCACGCAATATATTTCATAGTACTCTAAGCAGTGATAAAGGCATTGCACTATTATATACTTTATTTCAAGGAAAATTATAATATAAGAACTCAGACATTTGTGTGTTTAGTCATATTGAATCAATGAAAGCAATGAAATCTTCTGTTTATTCAGCTGCAGCAATCATGATTTCCTGGGTTTCTTATTCAGGGTGTATTTGGAGATTATGCGCAAGCGTGCCCTCTGGCCTTTGGATAGAGATTTACTACTGATCACAGAACTGTGCTTCCCTGACAAGATGTGCACGACAATGCAGCTTTTGCTTAATTGCGATTGCAATTGCCATTTTATTTTGATTTATCATGCACCCCAGATTGTTTCACTAGATAAGACTCGTATTCCTTGGCTGGGATCATTAAATGCCTTTGAAGCTGCACTGAATCTGCATTTTTAATCTTCAATCCGTTGAGCACCATTGAAGTCCACTAGATGGAGAAAATCCTGAAATGTAACAATTTTTTTGTAACTGAAGAAAAAAAAGACATGAACATCTTGGATGACAGAAGAAAGTAAATTGTCAGGAAATTAATATTTTTGAAGTGGAGTAATACTTTAAGGTTCCAAACAGAATTCTAGCAAAAAGCTATGTGTGTGCATATATATATATATATATATATATATATATATATATATATATATATATATATATATATATATATATATATATATATATATATATATATATATATATATATATATATATATATATATATATAAAAAAAACACTGCGGTTGAATCACTGATGTCACAGACTACATTAACCTAAAATGTCCTTACTACTAATTTGTGTTCTGAAGATTAGCCAAGGTCTTACGAATTTGGAACGATATTAGCAAGGATAAATTGTTTATAAAATCAATAGCATTAATTCATTATTTTCTGTTATTTCAAACAAAGTCTAAATTAAAGGTATTAAAAAAATAGGTCAAGTTAAATTTGCTCTTCCTACTTCTTACTATCATAACATAACCACTTTCTTTCTTAGTGTCTGTAAAATCTGGATCCTGAAGCAAAAAAATCCTGCAGAAACAGGCCTTTTGACAAATGAAAACAGTATGTTATAAAACCCTCTGACTGGGTTGATTTATTATTATTATTTATTTTTTATTTTTTTACTTTTCAGGCCATGATTGCGAGATTATATGCCTTGTCCAGACTGTAAATCGGAGCAAAAATTGAATGTGTAGCCTTAAGGAGGTTTACTGGTTGCTTCAGGATCCAGATTTTACAGACACCAAGGCTACACATTAATTTTTTGCTCTGATTTACAGTCTGGACAAGGCACATAATCTTACAATCATGGCCTGATAAATAAATAAACCTACTACTAAAACAAAAATCAACCCAGTCAGGGGAGATCAAACCTGTTTGATATTTATGCTGGTTTCGTAACACACTGTTTTCATTTGTCAAAAGGCGTAAGTTTCGGCAAGATTTTGTTCTTATCGAAACAACGTGAAAGCCTGCAAGTGTGCGATCCTCAGATGTTTAGTCTTTCCTCTCCAGCCATTGACAAAGTCGGCACGTGTTGACTACTTTCTAAAAGCTGTTCACATTTAACCCCTTTACTGTCACCCGTCCCCTCAGTGGGACGCTTAAGTTTACTTCACCATTTTACAAATAAATCCTAATCCAATCATAACATTGCAAAGGTCTAAGACTCTTAATAGATATTCTAAAAAAATGTTTGTTACACAAATTATGTAGGAAAAGTAAGATTAATTTATGACAAGTGTGCACCTCAAAAATCTACTTCATAAAAGGAGTTCTTTGTCACAAAGACTTTATATTATATTAAGAAATTATATAAATCACTTAAACTTAATCTCAGTTCATCCTTTGAAAACCATTTTAAAATCATATATTAGATTACAATGGAAAATGTACATCAAAATTATATTACAAAATGTTTTAGTTCACAATTTATAAAAATGTAAGTGCGAATACTGCACTTTCACGTCTATGTTCAAAAATGCGAGTGACAATTAAAGGGTTAAGTTGTGTAATGTACTAAAAGCACTTGTTCTTTTCAGGGAGGTTTCAGAGTTCATTATCCAACTTTCAGTAAGCAATCACAAAAGATACTTTAGGGAAAATCTAGCTCGGAAAGGAAACTACCACAGTAAAAGCAAACTTTACTGCTTTACTGTCTAAAGAGCAAACACACGTGGCTGTCATTCCCATGTAGTGTTGTCACTGTGGGAATGTACCTGTGTCCATACTTTGATTCATCTGCTGGTCGCTGGCCTCCCCATCCTCACTGATGTATCCCGGTGGAGGAGTTTCTGAACACATTTAGACTCGTTACAACTAACCCACAAAGTCTTTGGCCTTATATTTCTGGACAAGATGGTGTGAAGTTTGTGTTCCTACCTGGTATATAATTGTTAGGAGGCTCGATCCCTGTTGGGAAGTTGGTGTTTTCAGGTATGGAGTTGGTGTAGTCGTCCAGAGGAGGCAGCTCAGTCAGGATCTCCGTGT
Organism: Cirrhinus molitorella; assembly: GCA_033026305.1. Classification (NCBI taxonomy): domain Eukaryota; kingdom Metazoa; phylum Chordata; class Actinopteri; order Cypriniformes; family Cyprinidae; genus Cirrhinus; species Cirrhinus molitorella. The sequence goes on along the minus strand of CM065139.1, from coordinate 30,891,568 downwards.
GTCTTGGCACGAGGACAGGAGGAAGAACTACAGGAGCGAATGTTCACATGATTGAATGAACGCTCAATAGGAAGAGTAAAGCTGTATCTGTTTAAATTACATACAGTGACCCTCAAACCCTTTCGAATTTTTGTATATTTCTGGATAAATATGACCCAAAACATCATCAGGTTTTCATGTAAGTCCTGAAAGTACACAAAGAGAACCCAATCAAACAAGTAAATATTTGCTTTGTCATTTAGTCATTAAGAAAAATGATCCAGTGTTACATATCTGAATCTTTGCTTTCAGTATCTGATGACCCCCTTTTGCTGCAGTAACTGAAGGCAAGGTTTCTTGTAAATGCTGATCAATCCTGCACAATAATTCAGAATTCATTGGTCGATCAATGATGGCAGGCTGTCCTGGCCAAGATGCATTAAAACAGGCCCAAGCCATGATACTACCACCACCATGTTTCACAGACGGGATAAGATTCTTAAGCTGGAATGCAGTGTTCTTTTCTCCGAACATAATAGCTTTTCATTTAAACCAATAAGTTCTATTTTGGTGTAATCATCCATTAAACCTTTCTCCAATAGCCCTCCGGCTTGTTACCCAGGGAACTTTTGCAACCGCGAATCTGTCTTAATGTGAATTTGTGGAGTCCAAACTCTTTAGAGATGGCTTTACAACCTTTTCCAGCCTGATGAGCAATAACTCTTTTTCCTGGGCCCTCAGTAATTTCCTTTGTTCGTGACATGATTCACTTCCACAAACATGATCAGATTTTGATAGATCCCTGTTCTGAATAAAACAGGTCACATACTGACATTTGATAGTCATTACACTGACTGAAAACACATCTGCACAGATGGACTCTAATTTCACCTTTAAATTAACTGCTAATCCAATAAAAAAAAAAATGACTTCTTTGTCTGGGTTCTCCTTGTCTACTTTCAGGACTTAAATGAAAATCTGATGATGTTTTGGGTTATATTTAGGCATAAATATAGAAAATTCAAAAGGGTTCACAAACTTAAGCAGCACTGTACGTTGCCAGTTTCCATACCTGGCGTCTCCACCCGCTGGTAGTGGTAGGGGTTGACGCAGACTTCATCCTTCTTGAGGTTGAAGGCGTACTCGCAGGTCTCGATGGCGCGCAGCTCGTGATGGCTGTGCAGGTCGGGCCATCGCCACAGGCGGCAGTAGATAACATGAGGCAGACCTTTGCGGTGGGACACTTGCAGACGCCCGTCCAGAGATCTGACACGAGCGTCCACAGAGAGACGGGCGAGAGAAATGGAAGAGAGGGAGCGTGCCAAATGACCAGAGAAAGACATGCATGGATGGAGGGAAGAGGGGAGATGGTGAGATTAGATGGCAAGTCATCACCAACATAAGAGATACAGGCTTCATTTATTATGAGTCAAACATCTCAAAAAAAGTTTAGCTACAATAACAAAATGCTAATATTTTAAATCACTGGTTCTCAACTGGTGGCTGGTAACCTTAAAAAAAAAAAAAAAAAAGGGTGGTATACATCACTGGAAAAAGAAAAAACTGAATTCTAAATGCAACTAACCACAATATATAACTTTAAAGTTGCATAAGATGCCAGTCAAAACTTGAGTCAAAGATTTTTTTAAAAATGTTTAATGTTTATGCTTACCAAGGCTGCATTTATTAATCCTGAAAAGTCAGTTTCTAATACATAAATAATATATGTTATATTTTTTAGATTCACATATTTTATAATAACATTTATTTTATGCCCACCAAACCTGCATTTATTTGATTATCAAAAAAGTAAACAAATAAATTAATAAAAATGAATAATAACAAAAAATTTGTTTTATACATTTACATATTTTATAATGAAATTTATTTTATTCTCACCAGGCCTGCATTTATTTGATTATCAAAATGGTTTAAAAAAAAAGACATAATAATAATAATAATAATAATAATAATATTTTATATATTTACATATTTTATAATTACATTTATTTTATGCTCTGCATTTATTTGATCAAAATAGTATTTTTTTTTTATTATGTAAATGCAAAAAATGGAAAAAAAAAAAAAAAAAAAAAAAAAAAATTTATATATATATATTATATATATATATATATATATATATATATATATATATATATATATATATATATATATATATATATATATTTATTTATTTATTTATTTATTTATTTATTTATTTTATGCCCACCAAGCCTGAATTTATTTGATTTTGAAAAAAGTAAAAAAAATAAATAAATTAAATTAACAACAACAATATATTTTCTATTGTATATATTTACATATTTCTCACCAAGCCTGCATTTATTTGATTATCAAAATGGTTTAATAATAATAATAATAATAATAATAATAATAATAAATACATTTTCTATTTTATATATTTACATATTTTATAATGAAATGTAATAATTATTATTATTATTTTATTTTATTTTTTTTATCATCATCATCATCATCATCATCATCTACTACAACACTATATTTTATACATTTAATTTCTTATTACGTTTATTTTATGCTCACCAAATCTGCATTTATTTGATCATCAAAAGTATAAACATAATAATAATAATAATAATAATAATAATAATAATAATAATAATAATAATAATAATAATAATAATAAATACATATTTTCTATTTTATGTATTTACAAATTTTATAATGTTTTTTATGCTCAAACCTGCATTTATTTGATCATCAAAATACAGTAAAATACAGTATCCATCTATCCATCCATCCAGATGACAGAGAAAATATAATTACAACTCAACATACCAGTTTTTTATTTTTTGTATTCTATTATTTACATATTTTATTCTCAACTTATTCTTTCAATATTGCTGAATATTTTTAGATTTTAGAATTTGTGTGTAATGATTTCAGGATTCTTTGATCAATAACGTTTTAATCACTTTATTGATTGAATTTCTCTTGCTGAATAATAGTATACGTTTTTATACTAATATAAAAAAAAAAAAAATAAAAAAAAAAAAACACATTACTGACCCCAAACTTTAGCACAGCATATATATATAAGGGTAAATGTAAATATAAACAGTTCCCTTCAGCATAAATTCAGCATACTGTCATAAGCTGGGTCACCAAATATAAAACAATAAATCAATAAAAACCAGTTGAGAACCACTGTTTTAAACATCTCGCTTCAGTGAAGTCAATGTATAAATTATGAAAACGGGTCCATCTGCTTTAAATCTACTGTAACATTTAGAATTACAACTCTACAACAACAAAAGTGATTCCATCTTCAACATATTAAATGTAAAATCAAGTATAATGAAGCGCGTTAAAATGTTTATTCACGGCCCCTGGAGCCCGCTGTGCTCGTTCAGCCCCACCTGTGTCTCGTGGGGTGAGTGTGGCACAAATGTCAGGAGAGGATATTCACCTGGTTTGGTCAGGGTAGCTGTAAAGGCCTGAGGTATCCCACTGTTCTATCGTATTTGGTGTACTCAGTCCCCAAATTTCAGAGCAATTGCTGTGCACAGAAAGTAAACAAACAAAAACAAAAAGAAAGAAAAACAAAAACACAAAGAAACAAAAAATGATAAACATGGGGCATGATTCATTCAAAAATACCAAGATGAAGTACCATGGCGGGATAATCGAAGGGCATCGTTTCTTTTATTTGAGATGTTTCGCGCAGGTCAGGCACGAAGCCGGCGAACAACGCGACCCACCTCCAATAAAAGAAGCCACTCTAATGGAAAATTCACATATAACAGTGAGATGAGAAAACCGAAGAGAAACTGACAAATGTATTTAAAGTTACAGATAGGGCTGGGCGATATATTGAACATTCACAATATACTCGCGATGAAAAAGCATGTATGCGTGTCTCAGATGTTTTCACATTTACTGAAACATCATGATAAATTTAGACAAATTCAGTCATTTTGAAACATTTTTATAACTTTACACTTTTTACCCCATTCATTTAAATGGAAAAACAATGAATCAATTATTTTAAAAATGCACCATCTTAGATGTATTTTCATTTTAAAAGCATGTCAATATCTAATATCAGCAGATATTTTCTGCTACATCGCCCAGCTCTACTTACAGTGCATAATCTGTTCCTCGGTCATCATGCGGTGTGTTATGAGACGAACAGGGCAATTAACGTTATAAGAGACGTTTCATTCAGGGGTTGGATTTCACATCAGATATCAACATTTATACATGCAGCACAGGACAGGAGCCTATGACCTACTGTCTTTCGACTACATCACATTCAAGATAAAGAACGCTATCAGTCAATCAGACAAGCACACAGACCTTCAGTAGCTCTGAAAAAGAAACATGGGATGAGAAACAGACACGGTGACGTGACAGGAACAGGACTCGCACAGACTTGATATGTGATGAATGAAGTTTTGGCCCCCTGTGGTTTAACCGTCTCTGAAAAGGGACTCGAACACATGCCAGACTCCACCATTGACCTGTTCTTATCACAGGTATGCTTGAGAAACTGTCGCAAAAACTTAGATTGGATGATTTTGCTTGCTAAACTGTTCATTTACATTTTTCCTGCAGTGGCGGCCCCTTGGGCTACTGAAGTATTTTTCCTATATGTGCGCTGGCAATAAGCAAATGAATATTAATATAGCTTTGCTGTACAGACGGTCACTTATTGGAGAAAGAAAAATCAGCCTCAGGAATCCAATGCAAGTGTAAGAATATTGCCTCAGAGGCACGTACTGAAGCACGCCTGATGCTCGCAGTGTTGTCAGCCTTGGTCACCTCACTATATGAGGACATGGAAACATGAACAACATCTTCAGAATGCTCTGAGCAGGGTTCATACAGGTACTGTAAAATGAAATTCCAGGACTCTCAACAGCCAAATGTCAAATTTCCTGAATTTCACTGACTAAAAAGCTGAATTTCCATGACCTATAATGAACGGATCCATCTATTTGCAAGCTTTATTTACTTGTTCACAGACATTTTTTTATTACAAAACACACATACACAATACTTTTCTTTTGCTTTATTATAAATGCATATTGTTTGGTACCATTTCTACAGAAATTAGTTTATGCTTTTTATGCAAGGGTTTTCTGTTTGTAATCAAGTTCATCATTTGTTTTCTTTTTTTTTTTTCTTTTATTTTTTTAACATTTAGTTTTTGCTTTTCTATCGTCTACTTTTCACACCCAGTCTTTGAAGTTTTCATTTTGTAGCCAAAGCTCCTGAAAATTTTAATTTTCCTGGCATGTTTGCCTTGGTTATCAGGTACAGCCTGGTGACTGCATTTGACTTGTGATTGCCAGTTGACGAGCGGAAAAGGAATAAGTGTGCAAAAAAAAAAAAAAAAAAAAAAAAAAAAAAAAAAATATTTATATATATATATATATATATATATATATATATATATATATATATATATATATATATATATATATATATATATATATATATATATATATATATATATATATATATATAGGCACAACTATGAAATAACACGATTTAAAAAGCGGTACAGAATAATAATAATAATAATAATAATAAATAAATTAATAAATAAGGCACAACTATGAAATAACACGATTTAAAAAGCGGTACAGAATAATAATAATAATAATAATAATAAATAAATTAATAAATAAGGCACAACTATGAAATAACGCGATTTAAAAAGCGGTACAGAATAATAATAATAATAATAATAATAATAATAATAATAATAATAATAATAATAAATGACAACTAAATAATAATAATAATAATAAATAAATAAATTAATAAATAAGGCACAACTATGAAATAACGCGATTTAAAAAGCGGTACAGAATAATAATAATAATAATAATAATAAATAAATAAATTAATAAATAAGGCACAACTATGAAATAACGCGATTTAAAAAGCGGTACAGAATAATAATAATAATAATAATAATAATAATAATAATAATAATAATAATAATAATTATAATAAATGACAACTAAAATGTTAAAACCCCTGATATTCCATGACTCAGACCAAAACAAAAAAAAAAAAAAACAAAAAAAAAAAAAATATACATTTAACTAAATTCCCTGACTTTCAATGCCTGGAACAGACCTTTAAAATTCCATGATATTCCAAAAATTCCATGACTCGTGGGAATCCTGTCTCAAGGACTTTGCAATTAGAGACCTCACTTATCGAACAATATTTTCAATTTCAAATTCTAAAAAAAAAAAAAAAACTGTAGATATATAAAATTATGTTTGATGTTTTACCTTTTTAAAATTACAAGCGATGTTGAAATTTGAAAATGAATGGTTATTTTAACTGGAATGAAATGAATGATCAAAGTCACGAGTTTGAATCAATTGGAGCATGTTTAAATACATATTAAAAGCATGAAATAAAAGAAATGAAAAAAAAAAAAATTTTCACTAGTTGTTTTAAACAGCTCAAACTCAGAATTTAGTAACAATAAAACAAAATGTGAGAAAAAAATAAAACATTCCAAAGGGACTAAATGTAATTTTTGTTCAACTTTGAATAAATTCATGTTAAGTTTTATGATTTCAATTAATTAGGCATGGTTTATGATTGATGACATTTAGCCATTAAATAGGAGGGGAAAAAAAAAATAAAAAAAATAATTTGGTAAAATAAAATGTATATAAATAAATTAAATAATCGCCACATGACCTAAACCTAAATTAATTGCAGTTGGTCACTTTACAAGCAAATCAGGTGGCATCATTCCAAGTTCTTGACCAGTATAAGCCAATATAAATGGCAACTATCAATTAATCAAATTAGATTCTTAAAGGAACACTCCACTTTTTTTTTGAAAATAGGTTCATTTTCCAACTCCCCTAGAGTTAAACAGATGAGTTTTACAGTTTTTGAATCCATTCAGGCGATCTCCAGGTCTGCCAACCGCACTTTTAGCATAAAAAGTGGGGACTAAAAGCATAAAAAGGGACTATATTCAGGCGCTGCATAATATTACTGTGGCTGCCGCAGCCATGGTACGGCAGCAATGTTCCTTGATTATTACGCCGGAATGAGGGTATAGTTCCTATCCATATTCAGCCTGGGAAAAAAAAATAAAAAAAAAATAAAAACAACACAACTTTTCATTTTCTGTCAGTCTTTGTACACGACGTAACTACAAAAGAGTCAAGTTTTAAATAGGAAAAATATTATAAATCTTTGGTCATTTTTGAAGGAGATGCTAATGGTCTGATCTGATTCCATGATTTATGCTAAGCTATGCTAAAAGTGCTAACAACAGACCTGGAGATTGGCTGAATGGATTCAAAAAACAGTAAAACTCATCCGTTTAACTATCAAGACTATTTTTTTTTTAAAAGTGGAGCGTTCCTTTAAATTATGGGCTTCTAGTACCAATATATACAGATATAATAAATGCTATCATGTAATAAATTCCCACTATAATTTCTAGGGCTGCGGCCTAATAGTAGACTAACCGCAAGTCGACAAGAAGAGGCTTGGTCGACCAAAATTTTATTAGTTGCTTAGCTGCAAAAAAAAAAAAAAATCCACAGGAATGGGCAAAGTCACGCAGTCCGTGACGGACAGATTGTCAAAGACTGGTCATTGCTGTAATATAGTACATCGGGCAGGACATCCAAACGTTCACCCACCACTCAAATATGGCTTTTCATCTAAAAGATGCAAGTAGTAGCAACTTTACATGGCCAGTCAATCTAATGTTAACCTACAAAAATGTAAAGAGATGTACATTCGCTGTATGACAGATGGAGGCGCCGGAGTGGCCACTTGCTCTTCAAAAACAAAATTTTTGGATCTTTAAAGACTTTACGTTTGTGTGCGCACTCACAATAACAATGAAATTTTGCGCTTTTGTAAAATAAAGCAATCAGGAAGCGCTTTCTGCCATCTCAGTCTCTGTGAACTTCGAAACTCCATGTATACTTGCCTTATAAATGAAAAATATATCTATAGAAAGTGAAACGTCTACTAAATTAACCAAATCAAATAGAAAAATATTCTCACATTACGTAATCCATATGAAACATACATACATGCAGGTGCATCACTACTGCAGAGATGAGTCGTCAGTGTCGCCGACTTCATCTCTTAAGCCGAAAACAAAAAAGCATTAGTTTATCACTAAATTATTTAAACATTAATGCAGTCTCCTTGCCGTTTTTCCCTGACACATTCAGAATTATTATATCTGCCAACTCCATTAGAGTTGAGGGCAGCTCTAATGATTTCCAAATATCAGATCAGAACCATATCACCATTTTATTCTTAGGTGTCATTTAAGGATGGTTAAATCAGAAATAGTTGAAATCATAATATACAGGCATGGTAACAACTATATTAGGTTTTGCTTTTCAAAAAAAAAAAAAAAAACCCTTCCTCCATTAAGGGTGGTTCAAAAAGAACGCATCTTATGCAGCAATAAGAAATGGTTTTAAAAATAAAATGTATAACAAAACAGACCACGACAGTCTGTCACAAGATATATTTAATGACACATATTTCTCTCCAAGCTCTTTTTTGCTTTAAACGGTTGCACAATTCAACTGAATAATGAGTAAACAACTTTCTGTCTCTTGTTAACTTTCTATGTCTCTTGATTGTTTGCACCAAGTTCATTTTAATTCAAATAGTTTTAAATAATGTTATGGTTTTAAAGCAAAATAAATATTTTGTTAAACACTTCTGTTCACCAGCTTCTGACACAGTATTGTTAGTTTAGTATAAGTGTAATATATTTCCTCTTAAAAATCTTTTAACAAAGTTACCTTGTGGGAGTAACTTGTAGTCATCATTTACTCATTAGTCATCATGGTTCCAAACCCATTAGATCTTTGAAACACAAATCAAGACATTAATAAAACACTAACTTCACTGAAAGTCCATTCCAACAAAACGCTGATGCCTCAAAACGTAGATCAACACGCATAAAGAGCACATTAAATATGACAAATACAGAAGCTCCAACTTGCTTGCGCAAGAACTTGCTTAAACCTCAATTCATATCGATTTCTTTTAAATTCTTAATGAACTTTTTGAATTATCAGAGTTTTTGTTGTGTGGACTTTCAAAGCAGGGTGAGAAATGTCACCTTAATGATTTAGAATGACATAAGGTTGAGAAAATGACAATTTATTGATTTTATTTTGGTTAAACTAACCCATTAACTGACTAAACTTAAAAGAACTGTGTCATATTTATGTCTTCAAACTCCAAGCAGCCATCAACAAGCATTTATACAACAAACTAACCAACATTAAAACACTTAAGGAGACAAAAGGAGTAAGAAAGACAACCCTTGAGGAGCACATTAACATTAGAGCAGGTTATGTGAGCGCCGCGTGTATCGCTAACCCTCGACCTGTACACTCGCTCCTACCTGATGTCAAAAGTTAATGAGACCGACCCTGATGTAACAAAGTCACCTGAGATATTGTGCGAAGCTTGCTCAGAGTATAACGTGTCCTTATTCCTTCAGGAAATTAAGATTTCATGATGTCCAGAGAACATGATCGATAGGCACTTCTAGTGACAGGCCAACGTGGAGAGTCAACGACATAAGATAAATTCATAGAATTTTAAAACCAAAATATATTTCCACATGGTGATACTACAGGCACAGAATTATACACAATTTTAGTACTTGCGCATAATTTAACGTCTAACTAAACAATACCATTTTTTGTACTGAACCAATTAGGGCTGGACTAGAATATTCGAATATTCATTCGGTAGGTTGGCATTTAATTTTCAAATCTGAAATTCGAATATTCGTTTTTTTTCCGACACATATGACTTCCCCTGCGAACAGTTCTCATTCTCGCTTGAATGGCCCATTAGTGAACGGGAGGAGGAAGAGCTGTCAGCAAGCCACAGAAAAAAAAAAAAAGTGCACTAGTTTTACTATAGCTTGCAACCTGGTTTTAATTTATTTTAAAGTTTGAAATATAAAGAAATATTTGTGTTCATTGAAATGTGAGCTGTCTAGCCAGCCTGAAGTATGTGAGCGGAGCTGCATGCCGTTTTCAACCGAAGCCTTTATGCCCGAGACACACTGCCTGCGTGGCGGACATGGAGCGGGTTTGTTACTTGACTGCTGCCGCTTCACTTCTATTCTGTCACGGGGCCGCGGTTGCGGTGTGGTTGGACCGCACCTAATACGCGTGTATTCCACAGGCAGTATGGCTGCTCTAATCTGTTAACACAGGCGCGGAAAGGAAAATCAACAGGCAGCAAATCCGCAACGCGTCCGCCATGCAGCCTATATCCTATAAAGAACTCACAGCAACAGTTATAAAGCCTAGGTATGTTATATAGCCTAATTTGCACGCATTTGGGGAGACGCTCTCGGAGTATAAACGCGGAGTATTAAAATTGCTTTTGAATGCGTGTGCACGTTTTAACGATTGTGTAAAACTCTTGGCGGCACTGAACGTGCGTTCTAAGCACGTCTACAGGCTTTGTTATAATGAGAGGAATAATTAGCTTGCCGAACTCAGGACTGAACAAAAAAATCCGGCGTTTTGAGCGGTGAGTGGATTCTGACTGATAAACGCAAACACAGATACACACTGGAGCCTGGCATGAGGCGGCTGCCATTTACTTTCGTTTTGTTAATGTTTATTTTGTTTTTAAAAGTTACGTTTGCAGTTTCCCGCATTCTTCCCAGAGTCTTGAACTTTTTTTACATATATACATCTTCCGGAAATCATCCTGGCGACCTATTTTTTAAGTCCCGCGACCCAGGGTTTAAAAACCACTGCCCTAGACTCGTGGTGTGAGCATGTCGAGCGGAACTCCCTTGGATCGGCAGCAACACATTCGAGACGCTTGAAGTCGTTTGGATGGACGATTCCCGACATAATACAAATGCAAACAGACACACAGAGATTTCTGCCTTTATTATATGCTTAGCCCCTCCCACCGAAGCTTCAAATATTCTATAGTGATTACCACCGAAGCTTTGAAGCTCAAAAAAAAAAATAAAAAATAAAAAATAAAAATTATAAGTATATATATATATATATATATAAGTATTTGAAACAACCCTAGAACAAAAATAAAAAATAATTATATTTTTATAATTATAACCATTACATGATTACAAATGACAAGTCAACATTTTTTAAAAATGATGAGCTTAATTTTGTAGAATGTTAAAACCAGATAAAAAAAAAATTAAATAGAAGTTTCTCAATGAATCCGCTTTTGAACAAATTATATTTATACCAAATTAAAATTAAGTAAAATTATGCCATCATTTACTCAAACCTGAATGAACTAAAAAAAGTTTTCAAATTATCTTCTGTGTTCCAGAGTTTATGTTAGGCCATTGTAGCCTAGATGTTTGTGTGTAATAAACTCTTGAATCAAATTTAATATTTCTTTCTAAAGCTACTATTTGTAACGTCTACAATCTTTTGGGGGTGTTTTCACAGCCAAATGTAATTTGCGATTAATTCGATTAATCAATCAAGATATCATATAATTAATTAGATTAAAGATTAATCAAACTGACAGCCCTAATATATGTATGTGAAGAGTTCAGAGGCAAAAGCCACTAAATGAATCTGACCTCTTTCTCTAAAAAAAAATGCATTTTTAAATCAGAATCCTATATATTAGGGCTGGACCAGAATATTTGATTATTCGTTCAGTGGGTTGGCATTCGATTTTCAATTTTGAGTTTCGAATATTCTGTTTTTTCCCCAGAAGACCTGGCAACCCTGCGAAGCGGTTCTCATTCGTGCTTGAATATGAGGAGATTGTAGTAGGAGATTTTAATGCCGTCTGATGTCCGATGACGAAGATGAAGAACACCACTGAGACAGCGCAAAGAAAGAGATGGAACAATATTTAAGAGACTGTACTAAAGTCTGGCCCACTTGCATTCTGGAAGCAAAACAGTGACTGCTACCCTAAACTGGCATTTGCAGCCAAACACCTCCTTTGCGTTCCGGGTACTTTAACTCCGTCAGAGCGCATCAAAAGCTGGCTACATCGTAAACAAGACCCGAAGTTCCCTTTTACCTGAAAAATGTTGACAAACTCATCTTCCTCGCACACAACATGAAAAGAGTGTAGGTAGACCAAGTAGCCTTAGTAGCTTCACTAGCTTGAAACCTGTGATTTATTTGAAAGTTTGACTTTGTAAAGAAATAGTTTGTTTATTGAAATGGGAGTGGTTTAGCCAGCCTAACGTTACCTTGTTCTATTCAGCCGTTAATTAAAATGTGTCATGCTGTTATTGAAAGTGCCATGTTCTTTATTTGAGTTCACTGAACTTTTTATTTTAATTTTAATTTTTTAAATTTTACTTTTTAATTTATTTCTCATTCTTTTATTTAAATAGCCTACCCTTTAAAGTGTCTGTAATTATAGTTCTGCTACTTTCTGCTTTGGGAGTGATTTGTTTGTTAGAAAATTGTTTATTAAAAAGTATTAACAGACCTGTGTGTTTTGTATTAGTGCAGTCTCCGTTCTTGAAACCTATAAAGCCTTGCACGTGTGATGCGTGACGCTTTCGGCTCACGCCGTTCTGTAGTTTATTAAAAGTTTATTCATTCTGAACGTGTCGCGTGTCCATATTGCACCAAAATGCAAAACTGCACTCCCTTGGGTCTGCAGCAATACACCTGCCATGTGTTAAGTCAATTGGATGAACGGTTCTCAGCATAACAAAATGCAAACAGAAGGACAGACACGTAGAGATTCCTGCCTTTATTAGAGAGAAGAATGTGTTAAGCTCTTCCCGACTAAACTTCAAATATTCTGTGTCGATTTCTACCGAAGCTTCGAAGCTCAAAAAAAAAAAAAAAAAAAAAAAAAAATGGTTTTCGGACCAGCCCTAAGAGCAAAGTGTGAAGGTTGACTGTGCACCCATTGGTTCAGACATTGTACCCTAAAGGTGGTGCCATGTATAAGAATGATAATGCACTGATACACACAGCAAGACTGGTGACAGAGAGGTCTGATGAACATGAAAGTAAAGTAGAACATCTCCCATGGCCTGCACAGTCACCAGATCTGAATATTATTGAGGCACTTTGGGGTGTTTTGGAGGAGCGAGTCAGGAAACGTTTTCCTACACCAGAATCACATAGTGACCTGGCCACTGTTCTATAAAAGGAATGGCTCAAAATCCCTCTGGCTACTGTGCATGACATGTATTTGTCAATCCCAAGACTAAATGATGCTGTATTGGCCACAAAAGAAGGCCCAACACTACCAATTGTGGTCTAAAACCAGTTTCAGTTTCATTGCACAACCCCTGTATATATGCAGTGTTTCCCCTGGGTTTATGGTTTTTGGGGGGCAGGGGTATATAAAGATGTGCATTATATTAGGGATGGGCGATATATATCGATCGATATTATGCGCATCTCGTCAGTAAAGCTGGTTCTTTGATTAGCGGTAAATCTCCATCACCTGTGTTCAAATAGAGCGCCAATTTATTCAGAGCCGTAGATCACTGACAAGCTACACAATATCTGGTTCTGGCAATATCTGGTTCGCTAATCAAAGAACCGGCTTTAGTGACGAGATGCGCATGAATTTATCGACCGATATATAATCGCCCATCCCTACATTATTTTGTACTAAAGTAATACAAGAGCAACATACTTTTATTTTGACAGGTTGCCGTGAAGTTTCTGTGTGTATACTGTATGATGCTAGACTAGTTTTATTAAACAAAACAGTAAAATTATCATGACGTAACTGTCATGGCAGCTCTGGAGATTAAGTTTATGTGTTAATGTCATCATATCGTGAGACACAGAGGCTGAAAATCACCGCGAACGTCACGCGCGCTTTAGTATCTGTGTAGTAAACAAAACAGCGTCTCCGCCATTCATACATACAGAGACAAGCGGAACATGCAGGATTAATATTTAACTCGTCTTTTTTGTTTTTTTAATATTCACAAACACCAGTCCATATCACAATTCGAATTAAGTGACAGACCTACTTTTGATTCAAAAACTGATGAATTTTGTGGCATTTCACGCTATAGAGTATTCCGTTTTTATGAATGGATTCCACGATCCTGTCTGTATTTTCGTAAAGGACAAATTGCACGCGACCATGTAGAGACAGAAATATATAGAATATTATTATATAGAATTAATATATAGAAAATAAAATGTATGTGACCTTCGAGGGGGGCGGGAAACACTGATATGACCCTGGACCCAAAAAAAAAAAAAAAAAAAAAAAAAAAAAAGTATTATGGGTTATTAAAACAAGCAGCATAGGTATATTCATAGCAATAGCCAAAAATACATTGTATGGGTCAAAATTATTGATTTATGCCACAAATCATTAGGATATTAAGTGAACATCATGTTTCATGAATACATTTTGTACATTTCCTACCATAATATAAAAAATTAATTTGATTAGTAATTGGCATTGTTAAGGACTTCATCTGGACAAATTTAAAGGTGATTTTCTCAGTATTTATTTATTTATTTATTTATTTATTTTTTGGGGGGCACCCTCAGCATTAGGAAATATTGTCATATCCTAACAAACGATGACGATATAACGATGACATAACGACACTTATGACTGGTTTTGTGGTCCAGGGTCACATTGTAAACCAGTTTGTTTTAAATGTTACAATATAAGCATTACAACAATTTATACCTTTAATTTTTACTTTCATTCAATAAGACCTCACAAGCTTCATGTACTGATTAAAAAAAAAAAAATAAATAAATAAATAAATAAAAAGAGCTCTAAAATTAGCCACTAACCTATATGTTTCTTTTAAGTCTCAGTTTGAGCTTTACCAAAAGTGAAATGCCAGCCATTGTTAAGACGACAAAAAGAGAACGAGCAAAGTGAACGTATAGGACCAACTATTAAAAGAAGTGAAACCGCAGTGAGTTTACATAAACTCAGATGACCCATATTAGGGGGATGGGGACTTCAGTTTCAACACCAGTAGATGAAGAGTTTCCCAACACTCTCTTGAAAACACACTCACAATAGAAACACGATTCAGTATTAACCCTCATATTAACAATAGAGCAGATGGCCGATCACTGTGTGATATTAACAAAAGTGTAATCAAGCATGATAATTCACAAACTTATCAAGCATTAGAAGGAATTCAATCAATATTAGACAATTTTAGCAAAAATATTAATGAAAATAACAATGCCTGCACCCAAAATGCAGTGCTTTCTTCAATTATTAGAACTAACCTTCATTAGTCCATCATTTGTGCACAAAACGGACACTCAAATCAGCATTTTAAAGTGCCCAAAACCTAGCTGACAGATCTGAACCTCACACCAGCATGACTGGGCGTCCCTGTCCCAGACAGATGACACACTTTTGGAGGGTATTAACCCTTGTATCCTGGTGTGTGAAGACCCCATCCCCACTAAACCACTGAGAGTCCATCTGCTAGCCACTGTGTACACTATACTTGGCTCGAGATAAAAGCAAAAAGCTTTTCTTTTAAAGCAGCGCCGCCTTCGTGCGCCAGGTGACTAGCTAATGAAGACAAAGAGTTAGTCTTAAAACAAAATGAAAAGGTTTAGCAGGCACACAGGCAGAGTTTCAAAAGCGAACCCCAGGCCAGATTAAAAAAAAAAAAGAAAGGCGACACAAAGGAAACCATATGTCTCTCTGTCAAATCAGGATGATTCCTGCAAATGAACAGTCAGTAAGTGTCCAGTTTCAGCCATTTGAACATGAGCCAAATGACCAACATCTTAATTCCACAAAAGATGTCTCAAGCAATTCAAGAGGATTATTTTAAACGCTTGGGTTTATATCATAGAAAGACTTCCCCACTTATATCCTTTTGTTTAAATGGCTATCCTGATTTTCTCTTCTACTTAATCTCAGTAGTATTGAAGCTAATTCAAAGCACTTTATGGATATAATGACAAGTATTTTAAATTAATTCTTATTTGAGATTACGGTCTGAGCTTTTATAAAGAAAACACTGGTAATAAGAGATTTATACCTCAACTCTAACATCATTTATGAGCTCAAACGAGAGCTGGGTCTTAATTATAGTATGGAAAGCCAGACAGACAACAGAGTCTTCGGGTTACAATCAATAGACTCGAAAAACCCACAGCGCCAGTCGGCTGTGTCCTCATGAGAAACCCTCTTCGCATTCTTACGCTCACTGAAGGCATCTTGCAGATACACTATCAGCACTTCGACACAAAAGACCTGTGCTGATAGTGCGGCCTGCTGAGATCTTCAACAGGAAGTCAGGTTGAGACAGATACGGGTTTGTTTTCCCTTTAAACAAGACAAAGGTAACAAGTCATGAAAAGGACTAGACATCAGCTAAAATTTAACGCTTGCTGTCGTGTTTAGTTCTGGATGCATGGTTGCATTCGTTTTGAGCAAATTAGACGAAGGGCATACAGCTGGACCTGTTTGGCAGATTTCAAGATTGATTTCCCAAGCAGCGAATGGAACAAGTGAACAAAGCACCTGATTTTCATTCGAGATTATACAGAACTGATTGAGCCGGCAAATATACCATTACTGGATAAATATCCCTAAGGGAGGGCAACAAGGTGGTTTAATCATGATTTTGGCACAAAAACTGGCCTAAAAGTCTCTACATGGCATTTTAAAAGCACAAACGACTCAGTTCAGCTTGTGCAACTTCAAAACTCCAGTCACTAGAGTTACAATACAGCAGATATCATTAAAAAAACGATGCGTTTTAAATTATTTTTATCTTGAGGTTCTGGGCAATTTCATATTTACCTCTGATAAACTTCCTAACAAAGACAGGAATTAATTTAGCTTTAGTACAACAAATTATGAATTAGGAATTGAAGGAATTAAGCACTTGAAGCTAAATTTGCACATACTAAACTAGAGCTCTCACTAACCATTACTTTGCTAATTGAGTAATCGCTGACTGTTCTGACGATAATTTTGATAATTATAATAAATTCTTTGTGGTAAAAAATACAGACCTAAGCTAACAATAGCCTTAAAATGACTTAAAACACAGATATAATAGCAATGAGGCGACAACTCTTAAAATACAACATGTATTATAAACAAAAATAACTAAATGTAAATCACACATTATAACAAATAGCAGGTCAAATGGGTTTTCGAAAAATATCTTTTTTTGCTGTTTGTAATGTAGATATCCATCAATGTAAACAGTCTCCAAAGTTGTTAATCAAAAAAGTGCATGATAAATAAAGATATTGTCTCTCAATTTGGAATCGCCTTTAATGAGTCATATTTTTGAATCTTCTTCCTGTTACCGATATGTGTCACTAGGTAACATATTAGCATAATCCCCACCTGCAAGGAGTTAAAATGAACATTTCCCATGATACCACAGCAACACAACTCAAACCTTTTGCTAAACGCAACGCTTGTCATGAAAGATAAGTCCGTACCTTCTTTATTTGAACCAACAAGCGTCTCCGAACCACAACCTGTAAGTACGATTGATATTATGTGTGCTCAAAATAAAGTTTTTTGTGTGCTTATGTGATGACCTAGCACAGCTTTAGGTTTCCAGATAAACCACGACATTACAGTCCTACTGAAATATTTGTTAATTCGCTGTGAACTAGGGCTGTGCCGATAAACAATCTCGCATCAAATCTCGATAAAATATATGTTGATAACGATGATAAGCACTAGGCATTTTTACTCGATATGGATTAATATAAGAGCCAATCACACGGTAGAAATATGTGACAACAGCCAATCAGCGTGCAGCTTTTAACGTTCACGTCAAAGAACCATGTCCATTTCCTACGGCACTCTGCAAAGCAAACTCGACACAAAGACGACAAAAATGAGTGGAAGCAGCGACGAAAGTGAAACTAACCTTGAGTTATTCAAAAATTATGAAGTTGTCGACAAAAAGGGCAGCATGAATTCAGTTATATGGAAGTGGTTTGCCTATTTGAAAAGCACGCTCATAACGGAAGTGACGCGGTCGCAACGTGTACACGGTGCAACGCGCTTGTTTTCCAGGTGCGTCCGCACCGAGAACATCTCAACTTTTCAGAATGTCGTAAGTGCACCGCGGGTCATGCGACAAGAACCAACCAATCTGCTTCATCCTTTCAATTAATAACCATTTTAAATGCATTTAGTAGCAGAGCTACTGCAAGAGATTTTTAGTGCAAGAAATTAATTTATACCTTTGCCTAAACTTTTGCGTCTTCATAAAGCGCACAGGTCCTGGTTGCTTAGCAACGGCAGACGCCACAGGAGCAGAAGCTACAGAGCACTTTGGAAAGGAGGAGAAAGCAGCGCGCATAGCGCTTTTAGGCAGGACATATGAACAGCCGCATAAATCTACCTCTTAAAGCCAGACACTAGTCTTTCTGACAAAAAAAAAAAAAAAAAGTAAAAGTTTGAAAAACTGTGAACAATTTCTAGTTGTATAGTTTTAGGTTTACATTTTGCACATTTAATCTACCTCTTAAAGCCAGACAACGTAGACAAAAAAAAAAAAATTAACTGTGTTACTTACAAATTATGTTTGCAACCGTTTTATGTTTACATTTAGCACATTTACCTTCTTTTGTCACAACTCTTAGTTTTTAATTTTAGTAAGTCTTAATTTAAGGCCAAATGTGTAATCTGTTTTTGTTAAACTATACTTTAAAATGTATTAAAATTAATGAACCCTCAAGTTGTTGTGGCTTCAGTCATAGTTGGGATACTCTTTTAAAGCTGGCAGCATTAACAGTACATATATATCTCAAATATATATTGTTATCGATCAATATGGGGGTTACATATAGAGATTACATTTTTGCCATATCACTCAGCCCTACTGTGAAAAAAATTGACCTTAGATGCATTTAAACCTGTTGTAAGGGACTCAAACACAATATTAGGACACTTTAAAATACCATGACCTGCTCTTTAATATTTAGCCATTTCTTTATGACAGAAATGCTACAGCCGCCGTAATTTCTTAAATATGTGGATATCAAAATGTTTAAACTCTTTTTATTTTGAAATCACAACGAAAAGTTAGCATATTGAGAAACATGTTGATGTATTCTCCTGTGTTTGCAGAGATCTTATGAAAATGGTGCACATTGCATTCCCAGATGAACATTATAATAAACCCAAACTCACAACAACATGCATAGACGGAGTTTGAGACATTTCACGTTCATAATAACCGTTCTGCTCTGATACGCATGTATGTGACCTACACGCATATTAAATCTGCATCACATATATTTAATTGAATCGTAGCGTTTGTGAAATTGCAATAGTATTATGCTTTATGATGATTTTTATGCATTTATATCACGCAGCCTTGGAAAAATGGTCTAATGCGTTCATGGAATGCGCCACTTCCAGTATTTTGCTGGTTACTCGAAACGGCCAACTTGATGTCAAGGATTTTTAAAATAGAGTACCGAAATTAAATCAAGTAATCATGATAGCCCTGCACTAAATTAAGCTGTACTGAAAACTGGTCAATAGTCTGTGGAATGCATTTAAATGGCAAAGTTCTAGAAGCAGATATTCCGCCAAAATTTGAAAAATAATTTCAGCCATCAAGATGCTTTGGCAAACACAAAACTGGAGCTCACTGACTTCTACTGTATGTAAAAACTCGAAATATCATATAGTTTCGAAAAATCATGACAATTAAATGATTTAGATGTTGCAATGACATTTACATATGATCATTTCTACAAACTATGGTGTGCACTGGAGAAAATGGCTCATTCTGTTGTCCAACCGGACATGATTTACAGCAAAACGGAACAAATCTGAAATCAATCTTCACTTAATTTACAAGCCATTATGCCCTTTTACAAACAAGGACCAGTCAAATTGAAAACACCCAAGAGTAGTCTAGCCAAGGCGTTTTGTTCACAGGTATGTGAGGGAGGGCTGGAGAGGACAGTCGAGGAGGCTTTTGACGTTCCCATTACCAAACATGACAAGCGGCAAACACAATGCCTGATCCAGCCGTTCCCACAAGCCTCCAAGGTTAGAGCATAGATTAGCAGGAGAAAACACATGTTGGAAGCAAAGTTTCCCACCCTTTAAATCCACTCTCAAGGGAAGACAAAGCACTCTGGATGACTTGGAAACAAGTCCAGAGTTGGCAGCGAAAAGTCATCATTTTAACATTCACTTGAACAAATTTCAACACGAGGGAGGTCAGATTTAACCTGTATTTATTGTAGGCTATACGATCCCAGAGGTTTTTCTAAGTGAACTTGATCAAGCATTAAGGCACAGTGCCAAGTCGCACAGCATTTTCACAATAACCATTGCACAATTTTTCTAGCAGTGGAGGGAGATATGTATTCAATCCAGCGTTTGTTAAATTACACACTTATTCTGTGGATTCAAGATGTTAAAACTGATTCAAAAAGAACTAAGGAATAATGGGATAATGCATGTTTGCCAAGCTACAAACTTGCATTATCCGTTTCAACAACACCTTTCGACTGAATTAACCCAGGAAATGCGATTATGCCCTTTCAAGTTTGTTCAGCAACTCACATCAAAAATAAAACTGCATATTAGATGTTAAAGAATGAGAACCTGTGCTAGACTTCTACATTACTGCTAGATGATGATCTAAATAATAAAATAAGCAGTGGAGTATCTTAGGAACGGACGATTTGGGACCCTGGACCACAAAACCAGTCATAAGGGTAAATTTTTCAACATTGAGATTTATACATCTTCTGGAATGTTATACATTAATGTATGGTTTGTTATGATACAATATGATAATATTTGGCTGAGATACTATTTGAAAATTTAGAAACTAAGGGTGCAAAATATTTTAAATATTGAGAAATATCACCTTTAAAGTTGTCCAAAAGTTCTTAGAAATGCATATTATTTTTCAAAAATTAAGTTGAGATATATTTACAGTAGGAAATTTACAAAATATCTTCATGGAGCATGATCTTTACTTAATATCCTAATGATTTTTGGCATAAAAAGCAATCATTTTGACCCATACAATGCATTTTTGGCTATTGCTACAAATATACACCAGTGACTTACGAATGTTTTTGTGGTCCAGGGTCACATTTATAGAATTGTTACAAATACTGACGTCTGTCATTGCATTGGTAATTCTTGAATTCATGTAATAAGCAGCATATTTTGATTTTTTTTAAAGATATTTAGTGTTTTACATTGGCATTGTCTGTTTAGGCCAAATTATGGATGCTATAATAAAATTATAACTCTAAAAATATGGTAACGCTTTAGAATAAGGTCCCATTGAATAAAAGCCATTTATTTGTTAGAATATTTAACATCCCCAATATCCCTAAAGGAGGGCAACAGGGTGGTTTAAATCATGACTTTGACACAAAAACTGGCCTAAAAGTCTTTACATGGCATTTTAAAAGCACATAAACTATTAAATTCTTCTTGTGCAATTTCAAAACTCACTAGAGTTTTGAGAGTTACAATACTGCAGATATGCTGTCTATTGTTGTTTTGAGGTTCTGGACAATTTCATGTCTTCCTAACATAGACAGGAACCCATTTAGCATTAGTGTAGTAAAACAAAATGAAGAGCAAAAATTGCACATACTAAACTAAATTGTATTGAAAATTGGTCAAAAATCTGTGGAATGCATTTAAATGTCAAAATGTTAAAGAGCAAGTAAACATTTACTAATATATGACAATTTATTTCAGTCATCAAGATGCTTTTACAACATTTGGCAACCAAACAACACTGGAGCCCACTGACTTCTATTGTAAGTAAAAACGTAATATACGGTTTTGAAAAACCACAATTTACATTTTTTAGATGGAATATCCCCTCAAAAGAGGCTGGCATTAAATGACTTAGATGATGCAATGGCATATACATATAATTTCTACAAATTATGCTGTGCAATGCACTCACGACCAAAAAAAAAAAAAAAAGCACAGGAGAAAATGGTTCATTCTGATGGAACAAATCTGAAATCAATCTTCATTTAATTTACAAATCATGTCATCTTAAAGGTAGTTAAATTATGTTAATGAGTGTTACCAAAAATGTTATACTATATAACTCATGTTCAATATATTAAGCTTAAACATTATTAGAATGAACAAGTATATGATATTTCTTTTAAAGCAGAAATGTGAAGCTTGTTGGGGTTTTTTACAAGCTCAATACTTTTGTAAACCTAAAAATGCTTTAAAGCCATTTTAAAGCAAATACATCAATATATTCCTCTCAAATATCACCGAACGGCTGAAAAACAGATTGAATGTATTAGACATATCGCCCAACCCTTGTGTATCTGTAAAGCATTGGTTTCAAACTATTGATATGTTGTGGCTCGGGCACACAACCCATCCTCCATCATCCTCTCCTCTTATCATCTCCCTAAAATAGCAGCGCTGATATTCCACCGTTTGTCATGAGAAATGGAATAAAAGCAGCCTGATGGTTGATATCGCAGACATTCATACAGCATGAGAAGCCTCAGAATGGAGGTGATGTGGAGCTGTACAGAATGACCTTAACTCAAGCCAAGACAGATGGAGCTGAAATCACTTAAAGAAACAAAAGGGGAGTAATGCTGATATTTCGCAACGGTAGACGCAACTCAGCGTCATGCCTTCACCTTCACTCACGAAGCAACACACGCAATGATACGGCTAAGGTCACTTCTAAATTTCAATAAAAACCTTTCGGATTCATTAGAGGACTTGCTTTATAATTAGATGAAGATGCAAGTGAACAAAAAGTTCATTGGCTTGCAGTTCTACAAGGAAGTCAATATTTACTCACCCTCATGTTGTTCCAAACTGATGTTATTCTTACTAGTGGACGACCGATATATAAATACATACATTTATTTCATAGAATGTCTGGATACTGGATTCTGATTGGCTGGCAGGTGTGCAGTCTGTGACTCTTATTAATAAAATAGCCTAGATACTAGACCGCTACATTATATTCTAAGCAACGAGGTAGTAAAACCACCGTTTTTGAATTAATTTGTTGTTCCGCTTTGCGTCAGGTGGTTATTAGCCCCCACGTTGTGTATTTAAAATCCTTTAACGCACAGCAAACAGTTAATTATCCCTTACATAATACTCCATTTAAACATAAAATGTAAAAACACACTTTAATTAAATGTACTTACTTTACCTACTACTCACCACTGTTGGGGGGGGGGGGGGGGGGGGGAATACAAGTAACGTGAGTTATTAGGGCTGGACGATTAATCGAAAAGTAATCGAAACCAAAATTCAGAACCTCTAACTGAAATGATTTTCCCATGTCAGTTATTTAGTTTCTTTTTTTTAATCCTGTTAACGGATGTGCAACACTGCTCACATCTTTTGCAGCGTCTTGCAACCTTCTAATCCAGGGGTCGGGAACCTTTTTTCACCAAAGAGCGTTTTTTGGGCGAGTACATTTTTTCAAAAGAGCCATTGAAAAAAAAAAAAAAACATTACTATAATAAAAAAATAAAGCTATTTATAAGCTATTTGGCATGTTATAGTCAGATATGACAGCGCTACTGCAACAAACATCGCCGCGGATAAGTAGCTGAGTATCGTCTTCATTAAAAGTAGTGAGACAAACTTTTCTTTGCGCTCTCCTCTTGCGGTCTTTCATCTTGAAATTAGCTGATAATTAATAAAAAGCACCGCTTATCTTTTGCTTTCCTTGATGTGATCTCCTTTAAATTTAAATATGTGACCCTGGACCACAAAACCAGTCATAAGTGTCATTTTTTGGAATTGAGATTTATACATCATCTGAAATCTGAATAAATAAGCTTTCCATTGATGTATGGTTTGTTAGAAAAGGACTGAGCTGAGATACAACTATTTGAAAATCTGCAATCTGAGGGTGCAAAAAAAAAAAATCCAAATATTGAGAAAAATCACCTTTAACATGATCTTTACTTAATACCCCAATGATTTTTGGCATAAAAGAAAAACAATGATTTTGACCCACGCAGTACATTTTTGGATATTGCTACAAATATACCTGTGCTACTTAAGATAGTTTTGTGGTCCAGGGTCACATATAATGCAGGAATTGAAGACCGGATTATTCATCACCACCACTCACTGCTGTTGAATCTGCACGCTCAAGGTGTTGTGACACTTTGAACGATTTGTCGGAACAACGTAATATTATTGTAAACAGACTGTTAAATTTGAGTCACTGTACAACAAAGAAAATGCACTTATTTTCTGCAGGGAACTGATTTTCAGTGACAGTTATATTTTTTTTTACTGTAATGTTAGTAAAGGGAAAAAGAGCCACTGGCTCACGATCCATAGGTTCCCGACCACTGCTCTAATCAATAATCAAAAAATCTGATAAAAAAAAAAAAAAAATTGCTTTCCCATTACGAGGTCATATTTGATTTCTTAAAGGTATTAAAGTCTTCTTTTATGTCAAATTTTTGTAAAAAAAAAATAAAAATAAAAAATAAGCTTTCTAAAATTTCTAGTTAAAACAACAGAATACAAATCAAGTAGAATAAGAATAACCTACCAATCAAATAATCTTGTAAATGTATTATCATATGTTTAATGAGGCGGCATGAGCGCAATCAATTCATGTTGAGATTAATGTTTTAAACATAACATTTTGAATACAAAAATATGAATGCTTAAAACTGCAAAGACTTTAATAATGAAACTAAATCTGGCAGATAGCAGCAAGTCACTGATTTAACTACTGAATCATATATAAAGCAAGTGTCTATGAATGGGAAATTGAATCATTTGACTCGCTAGATTCGTTTCAAAAATGCACATTCATTCACAAATGAATGGAGAAGCACAGCGGATCAGTATCGACTTGTTTCAGACCATTTTTGATGACGAAATAGAGCAAAATGAGGCTACAGTGTTATAGTCAGACAATGTAATTCACTTAATATTAACTGTGTTTATTTAACTGTTGTATTAATCAATATCTCATTTAAAAATCATTAAAAGCTGTCACTCATCTTAATTCATCACAATCTCATTACAAGTTACATTATCAACAACAAAGCTCTCCACACAAGCTTTTGTTTAATACCTGCACATACAGAGTGACAGGACAAGACCGCTGAGAGGAAGATGACATGCAACAGCAGTCATGACTCAGATTCATATCTATAACTATGAAAAAACCTTTAATCGCAATCGAGGGAAAGCGTTCAATTAGAGCTGCATGAATAATCGTTAAAAGATCGGAACAGTACTACGCAATAAAGCGTAATGAAAAATTAAGTTTAGATATAGCTTACGGTAGGAAATTTACAAAATATCCATCTTCATTTAACATCTTAACGATTTGTGGCATAAAAGAAAAATCTATAATTTTGACCCATACAATTTATTATTGGCTATTGCTAAAAATATGCCATGCTACTTTCCGACTTTTTCCCAGGGTCACGTATAATACTGTATACAATATAATTTATTCAGAACTGTTATTTAGAACTGTTAAACAGAGACTTATAAAGTATCACTCACAACTGTGTCAAAATAAGTGTCCTGCAAACCAAAATAAAAGTCTGACAAATGTTTCCGAAACAGCAGCCAAACATAAAAACATTTTGGCCAACGCTGATATTCAATTGTCAAACTAAAGGCCTCTGTGATACATCGGTCGACCACTAATTCTCACACAAATTGCAAAAATCTACCCGTTTCTCTTTTAGAACAACAAGAGGATGAGTAAACAACAATTTTCATTTGTTCCCTTATGTTTTTGATTTCATGTTAGACTGACAATTTTAAGACAACACTGAACTAAAAGCAGGAAAGCGGTCAGCTTTTTCGTGTTGGCGTACCTGGGAATGGTGACACACTTGGTGTTGCAGTTCTGTGTGGTGATGGCTTTCTCTAGCTCGTCCAGCTGGCCCGTCTTCTTCAGCTTCTTTACCAGGCTTTTGACGGCCTTCTCGCACCATTTCTCCTCCTGGCCGTTCTGTTCTCCGCCCCCTCCCGCTCCGCTCGAACCACTGGCCGACTTCTTCCAGCCCAGCAGACGCTTCACAACGGGCGGAGTGAAAGGCAAGATGGAGGACATGTTTTTTTTGGGGTGTCCAATAAGCGGTCAGCCCCCTACTGGGCAGGTGGAGTTAGAGAGACAGATGGAGGCTGGGAGAATGGGGAGGAACAGACCCAACGTTCCTAACTGGCCTTTAGGAAGAGGGTCTCTGGGCTGATTATGAGGGGCAGGGGACAGAGAAGCTTAGGAAACAGGAGAGGAAAGGGGGGCGAGGAGTTACCTGAGTGGAGAGAAGCAGAAATCAAGAATAGCCGATGACAGACTTTTGAAAATACAATCTTCAGGGATTACACTAAAAATCTCCTGGCTGTTGTCTGACTAATTTTAATTTAATGGTGTGTTTGTATATATATTGTTTTTACCAGTTTTACACTACCAGTCAACAGATTTTTAATGTTTTTTTTTTTTTTTTTTTAAAGAACTCTTCTGCTCACCAAGTGCAGCAAAAACACTTTGACCTTAAGTGCAGCAAAAACACTTTGAAATAACATTTTCCATTGAACATTTTGAAATATTTTTACCACTTCAAATAACTGCTTTCTGTTTTAAAATGTCATTTATTCCTGTGATCAAAGCTGCACTCTTCAGTGTCACATGATCCTTCAGAAACCATTCTAATATGCCGATTCAAGAACATTTTTTCAGCATTCTTTGATGAATAGAAAGACACGAAGATGTCCATTTATCTGAAATAAAAAGCTTTTGTAACATTTTACACTATAACATTCAAGAGCTTGGAGTCTGTGTCATTTTCGGGGGGGTGGGGGATTTTAAGAAATGAACACTTATCTAGCAAGGATGCTTTAAATTGATCAAAAGTGATGATAACATTTATAATGTTACAAAACATTTCCATTTCAGATAAATGCTGGTCTTCTGAACTTTCTATTCAACATTTTTCAACATAAATGTTTTTTGAGCAGCAAATCAGAATATTAATAAGATTTCTGAAGGATCATGTGACTGGAGTAATGATGCTAAAAATAATCAGCTTTGAATAAATTAGGAATAAATGACATTTTAAAATGCATTCAAATAGAAAATTTTTATATAGCAGAATTTTTTCAAAATTGTACCGTTTTTGCTGTACTTTGGGTCAAATAATTGCAGGCTTGGTGAGCAGAAGAGACTTCTTAAAAAAAAAAAAAAAAAAAAACTTGACTGTTAGTGTATATGAGCAGCTGGTCATTTGTTACTATTACTACTACTACTAGAACCATTGTTTGGCTAATTTGAATATTTTTAGTTTCAATTAGTGTTATTACATCCTGAACCATTGTCTGGGTAATCTAAATGGTTTTTTTTTATTATTGCTTTGTGTTTTTACATTCATTCCAATTCAAAAGTCTGAGCTGTTTCAACTGAAAGAAACTTCTTGTTCTGATTGACCTTGAAATATGACAGTACCTAGGGCTTTGCAATTAATCAAAATTCAGTTTCGATTTCAGCTTCAAACGATTATGAAAATACAATAATCAAGATAAAAGATTATTGCTCCCGATTCCACCCCCTTTGGTGCGCTTTCGCTCCTTCATAAAAGTCTAGTTTCACATTCAAATTAGTAAAAAAAAAACAAAAAAAAACCAATATTGATTTATTAAGAAATATTAGTGTTAATATATTAATGTATCCGTTCAGAGACAGAACAGTACACGGACAAATAAAGTGAACGTTTATCTTAAGATGTTACCTAAACAGTCAAATACATACAAATGTGTGTCAAAATGCGATGTTTGGTGATTGTTCGTGTAATCCTTCATCAGTTATGTCTCAAATTAACATAAGCAGTTGAGAATGAAAATACGTGTGTAACAGTAAATTGGATCCGTGCAGCTCTTAAAGCGGCCACAAGTAATATTCCTTCTGCCGTCTCTGTGGTTAATGTTAATCAAACAACAAAAGACAAAGACAAAAATCACTCACTGCACTTGACAGAGGGACTTTTGTAGTTTTTATAAGACACAAGGAATGTTTAATTCTTAAATTAATTTGAATTAAATTAATTTTCTTAAATCTTTTTTTTTTCTATTAAATCAATCATATGTTCCGGACCTACTCATAATCTTGTTTAATTTACAATAATCTTGATTACAATATTGACCAAAATAGTCGTTGATTATCGAAGATGAATCGTGATTATGATTTTTGCCATAATCGAACAGCCCTAACAGTACCCTTGTTTTGTGTGCACATCAGTAATGTTTATTTAAGGCATGTTTATAAAAATTATTTTTAAAGTGCTAATAGAACTATGGCCTAATCCTGGTTTAATCCATGCCCTGTCTGCGACATTTAAAAATCAAGTGTAAAAGCTATAGTGTAAAAACTCTTATTTTAGTTAAATATGCAGTGACCATTTCTTGCATTATAGCAAAAATTGCATAAGCAGTGCTAGAAGTTTGAGTGAGTAACGTCTGTTTGTTTGTTTTTTGCAATTTGGTTTAGTGATGCTAGTAAAGTAGAAATCAAACGTCAGCACTAAATAAAGGAGAGTGTTCCACATAATTTGCTTTTCTTGTTTTACCAAGAACTGATTCTCTGCCATTGGTCTCAGCCACTCAGCTTTTAATAGGGACTCAACCTTATTCACCAAATGAGGGATTTCTTAGAAACTACAATTTTGTACAGAAGAAGAAGGTAATACCGCAGAAGGCAATTTTTCATTTAAAAGGATTTATAATTTAATTTAAAAAGAGGTTCCGCATAACAAAAAACTCTATGCAGAGAAACCAGGTCGAATATTGCCAGTTTGTGAACATAGAAAAGTGGAAGTAAAACATCTTGATCACTTTGGTTAGGCTTACAACATACCCTTACTCTGGGTGCCAGTTATTATAAAGGAAACGATTGGCCATGACAAAAAATTGTAAATACCTAGAAATGCTACTTCAAATTCACTAAAGAGGAAGCTCAAATGAAGATGTTTGACAGCACGATGACACCAATAATTTTCTTTCATAACAAGACAAATGATGTTAAAGGATTACTCCTCTTCCAAAATGAAAAATTCCTGATAATTTAAAATCACCCCATGCCATCCAAGATGTTCACGTCTTTCTATCTTTAGTTGAAAAGAACAGTTTAAGGAAAACATTCCAGGATTTTTCTCCATGTAGTGGACTTCAATAGTGCTCAACGGATTGAAGGTAAAAAAAAAAAAAAAAAATCTTGTCTAGCTCTGCAACACGTGTGCATACTCTATGCACTGATTCAATACAGTTAGGGTAGGTCTCATTTTCTGTGTATACATTTTTTTTTGTGTTTTTTTTAAGAAAATGACCTATCGTTGCACTAGATAAGAGCCTTATTCCTCGACTGGGATTGTGTAGATCCTTTGGAGCTGCATTTAAACTGCATTTTTAACCTTCCATCTGTTGAGCACCACTGAAGTCCACTTTATAGAGAAAAATCCTGGATTTTCTTCCTCAAAAAACTTCTTCTTTGCAACTGAAAAAAGAAAACATTAACATGGGGATGACATGGTGGTGAGTAAATTATCAGGAAATTTGTATTCTGAAAGTGGAAGTGTCAAACCAACTTTGCAGAAAGATTTAATGTGCTCCCTTTTGTGAAGCTTTGAAAAAAAAAAAAAAATCATAACGTGTCTTTTTTTATGCGTTACTTTCTGAACAAATCCTACTTTTATGAAGTGTAACCAAGTGAAGTGTCCATTATATATATAAAATAATAATAATAATTATTATTATTATTGATTTCAGTGGACGGTCAAATTTGATAGCACTTTGCAACATTTCACATGCAAGTTTAAACGATTTCAACAGAACGTTTGAGACATTTTAGAACATTAGAGGCACATTTGGAACGTTCAAAATTAACAAACATATTCCAAGAGCATCATGTGTGCATTTGCAAGATTCAAAGCAAATGTTCAAAGGGTAAATGGAACATGTGAATCATATTTTGAGCAAAATACGCACATTCCGAACAATGTAAATAAATAAATTGGAATGTTTACAGTTTTGTGGCATTACGTTTTCAAATGCGGATTCAAACTTTTGGGGATTCTGAAATACCCCAACAAGCGTTTCCGGAAATCAGTTTTTGAAATGTTTAGAACGTTCACACAATTTGAGCATCATAGATACTATTGAAACGAACTATTTTGCCCATAATTGGAATGTTCGATTGGCTGTTCCGGTCAGCAGCATTTAGTAACGCGACTCTGATGTCCAAGAATGCTGTCTAGGTAGGCAGCTCTCTAAGTTTTGACACACAGCCAGAGATTGAGTTGAGAAATACACAGATGCCAATGAGGCAGGTGTGAGTTATATCCCAGTAACGTTATTTCTGCATTTCGTGCATTTGTCTATAAACACAGAGCAAAAACAAGTTCTTATTTAATAAACTAAATATGCAAAACAAACACCACCATGTTTATCTGCTGGTATCATTCTACAAATCAAGCCAAACTAACCCTAGCCATCAATAGCTCATCTATAAACTTAAAATGATTGCCAATTGATAAATAAACGCATTGTTACCTTCTCCAGCGATCTGATGGTGTATCACGGGCTCGTTATGGCTGCATGGGCCGCTAATCGACTCACTGTCCCCGGTCTGCCTACAATATAACAAACCCCAGGATCAATACATTTACATTAATCGCAGCACTATAAACTCTTCCATCTGTGCAAAAGCGAAAAGCCGAAATCTGGCTGCTTCTGCGCTATGTGCGAGTTTGTGTGACCATTGATTTTGTGTAAACCGCTAGCAGCCTGCGCTACTTTCTTTGACAGAAAAATAAACAGCTTTCAAACAGGTTTACGAGCCGTTATCTTTTCGTTTGCCTGTCAACTCACCCTTTCAGCGAGGCGCTTTCTCTGTAAGGAAGGAGTAGCGTAAAATCCGAGTGAAACGGATTATTCGCGAGTGGGTAAAAGTCGATTTTAAACAATATTTTCCTTCCCACTGTAGCCGAATTACAGCAGCAGACGACGGCCTCCAGCGCGCGCAACCTAACCTTAATGCACGCAACGCGATACGCGCTCTGCATAAGCCCCGCCTTCTCGCTTTCTATTGGATAAACGGGAAGCCCATCATGGATGCGCTTCTCGTCGATTGGCTTATGAAACCGTCCATCTTGATCAAAATTGAATATGCAAACTACAGTTGATTTTTATTGGCTAATCAGAGTGTGTCTTCTAATCAGTGATGTTTAGGTTCTGGTAGGAGGCAGTGGTTTGTCAATGTGGCTGTCCGTCTATTGACTTCATAATAGACTCGAACTGAACGGGGTGGGGAGTTTGCGAGCGAGTTACTGCCTCCAAATAACATTACTATGAGATTGTGATGTTTGTGTGTGTTCATCCGCCATTCAGCACGTAAAAAATAAGACTAAAACAGTCCACAAGCTTGTGCTGTTAACCACCTGTGCTTATTGCGATAATAATAAAGCTATAAAGAAATATAAAGAGTGCACGCAAAAATATTTTTAAAATCCACCAGTGTTTTTATGCCTTCAAGAGTAAGTTGATGTTCCTTTTTACGTCGAGAAATAAACAAATAATAGGCAAATAGTAAGATGTGTGTATCAAATTATGTTAAGGTTTGTACTAAATAATTTTTTCACAATGGTGACTTCATGTGATATGTGATGCATTTGATGATGAAACAAAGCCCAGAACACAATTTTCCAGTAATAAAGCAAGCGAATGAGTACCAGCGCATATCACTAGATGTCGCCATTGTCCACTTTTTAATTGCTGTTTTTAGCATTTTGCTGTCAGAAACATGACTGGTGAACGTTTACAGTACACTACTTAGCATTTGCGATCATGGATCACAAAACCAGTTACAAGTAGAAGATATATTTGTAGCAATAGACAAAAGTACATTTTATGGGTAAAAATTATCGATTTTTCTTTTATGCCAATAATCATTAGGATATTAAGTAAAGATCATGTTCCATGGAGATATTTTGTAAATTTGCTACCGTAGTAGATGTATCAAAACGTAATTTTTGATTAGTAATTTGCATGGCTAAGAACTTAATTTGGACAACTTTAAAGGCAATTTTCTCAATATTTAGATTTTTTTTTTATTATTTTTTTTATTCATTATTATTATTATTATTATTATTATTTTATTATTATTATTATTATTATTTGTGTGTTTGTTTGTTTGTTTGTTAAATAGTTGTATCTCGTCCTATCGTAACAATCCATACATTAATGGAATACCTTTTGTGGTCCAGAGTCACATTTATGATATACATAGTTCTTTTTAGATGAATCAGGAAGAAGGCATTATTTATTTAAACAAAGTGTTGTGCCATTTTATATTAGGAATTCTGTGTTTTTTGCATAATTTGGCAAAAGTACATCTTTAAATCTGATTTGCAACACATTTTGTAACTCTTAAATGTTGACTAGACTAATATTCTCATATTTGGCGGGTACAAATTAAATGAAATTCAGATAAAAGCATGGATGTAATATAAAAACAGAAACAAAAACCTGCTGAAGAGTTTTGTCATTTAACTTCCATTAACTTGACTGCAAATTAAACCACAAACCAGATATTTGTAAAGTAATCCATGAATGATAGATCATTTCTTTTTTTATACTGCAGTGATGATGATGAGGATTTTTTTGTGGCTAAAGTAAAATAATAATTCTGTCAAATTGTATGGTAATATTATGCAGGAATTTTCAATAACGCTCAAATATGTTGATGTGTTAGTGAAATGAGCACTAACTTTTTTTTTTTGTATATAGATACAAATACAAATACAAATATAGATATAGTAAATTACTACTTTTATTTAGAAATTAAGCATTAAATTATTTAAAACTGACAGTAAAACTATTCACCAAATAATCGTAAAAATAAAAATTAATCAGTTTCCACAAAAATATTACACAGGAAAAACTGTTTTCAACAATGATAATAATAAAACCATTTTTAATATTGAGACCCAGTAATAACTGATAATAACGGAGCATCAAATCAGTATATTAGAATTATTTTTTGAGCTGAAAATTCAGCTTTACAATGAGGAATTAATAACATTTAAAACAGAAAACATTGTAATAATATTTCACAGTATTATGTTCTTAACTTTACTTTGGATCAAAAAAATACAGTGCTTGTGAGTTCTTTCAAAAACATTAAAATCTTAATTAGCCTATTCCAAACTTATGACTGGTGTCTTAAGACTTAAAAAATATACTTTTTTTATTATTGCTGAAAACAAGAGCATACAGAACTACAAAAATGCAAAATATAGTGACACTTGAAAAGGCAATACCAAACGTAAAACAAAGTAAAGTAAATTAATTAATTCATTAAGAGGCATTATATTACATTAAATGCAGAGCAAAATCAAATAATTTGTAATTTCTCTTAAAAAGACCACAAAGACAGGTTTACAATTTGAGAATATAAAATTGCTTAAGAAAAGAATTACATTTATAATAAAAACAAACATTTTCTTTTGTGGGGTCTGAGTAAAAAATATCCAAATATAGGCCTATGTTACTTATTTGTGATAAAGATTCTTTACTGTAATGACTAGAATTTTTTTTTTCCAGTTAAGAGCATCAAACAAATTATTCAAAAAAAAAAAAAAAATAAATAAATAAATATTAAAAAAAAGTTACAAAAGATCACATGACTCCTGACTGAGCAGGTCGCGCGCTGCGGGATCTTATAAAGGGATGTGATTGGTCCGGACACGCGCGTGGCTCAAACGGGTAGATGTGTGTGATGGACTTGCGGCATTTTATCTGCTGCACGGCGGTGTTTGCGTTATTGTCAGGTAATTCTTTTGCCTCTCGCTTTTATAAGCGTTTATATGAGCGACAGAACAGTGATGTTTACTTTCCACCGATTCTGAAAATAATAATAATAATAATAATAAAGCAGAAACCGTGGCTAGTTGTCACAAAACTCTTTTGAGGTTTGATGTTTCAATTGCAAAATTGACGCTTCAAGGTTTGATTAATTTCTAAAAATTTGTGACCGTTATAATGAATTATTCAGAAATTTGATCCAATGATATTTCTGTTTTATTCAGCATTAACTAAGCAAAATATAGTACGGCGTACACTTTAAAATTGTTACAAAATTTTTCTGTTAAAAATCAGCAATGTCTGTTAAGCAGCAAACCAGCATATTTTAATACATTTTAAATTATTAGGACACTGAAGATTGGAGCAGTGATACTAAAAATTCAGCTTTGATCACAGGAATAAATTACTTACACTTATACACTATTATTATTCACTAATATTTTCAAATAGAAAGCAGTTATTGTAAACCATAATAATACTTCACAACTTCACAAAATTCATTACTGTGTTTACTGCATTGTAAAATTGTTACACTACCAGTCAAAAGTTTTTTAATGTTTTTTTTTTTTTTTTTTCTGCTCACCAAACCTGTATTTATTTGATCCAGAGCACAGCAAAAACAGTAAAATTGTGAAATATTTTTACTATGTGAAATAACTGTTTTTTTTTTAATTGGATATATTTTAAAATGTAATTTATTTCTTTGATCAAAGCTGAATTTTCAGCATCATTACTCCAGTCTGCAGTGTCACATGATCCTGTAGAAATCATTCTAATATGCTGATTTACTGTTCAAAAAACATTTTTTAATATCAATATTATCAACATTTAAAATAGTTGAGTGTGGTTTTGTTTGTTTGTTTGTTTGTTTGTTTGTTTGTTTTTGAGTATGGATTCTTTGATAGATATGTTATTCTTTGATAATAGAAAGATCCAAAGTTCTTCTGAATCTTCTATTCATCAAAGAAACCTGAAAAAAATCTAAATTTTAGGGTTTTTTGAGCAGCAAATAAGAATATTAGAACGATTTCTGTAATGACGCTGAAAAATCAGCTTTAAAATCACAGGATGTATTCGGAAAGAAAGCAGTTTTAAATGGTAAAAATATTACGAAATTTTACTTTGTTTTTGCTGTACTTTGGAACAAATAATGCAGGCTTGGTGAGCAGAAGAGACTTCTTTGAAAAAAAAAAAAAACATTAAAAATCTTAAAAAATGTTTGGCTGGTAGTGTACACATTTTGTAACTTTTATAAATTTATTAACTTAATTACGTTTTTGTATGTTAAAGTTTATATCATTAAATATCATAGAGCATGTATGTCTTTCAAAACGGCAGGAAGAAATAATCACCCACAAATAACTCAAATCTAATTATAATTTTTACTTTCTTAGAGGGTCAAGATATTTAATTACATTTTTTCATGTTTCATTTGGACCCACAAAAAATAATCATCCAGATTGTATAAAGTATTAAGTCGTCATATAATCCATGTACGTCAAAAGCATTTAAAGTGAGTAACCGCTGTGAATGTTCCAGGTGTTCATGGAGACTGCAGCAGAAATCAGTGGCAGTGTGATGATGGAGTGTGTGTGTCGCACAGATGGCGCTGTGACGGTGTCAGTGACTGCCAGGATGGATCTGATGAGATGGACTGCAGTATGTATCAGACACCACCGATCCTGAAAAGTTCTAATCCTATTCTTTTATGCACACTTGTTAAATTAATTAGATTGCTCTGGTTGATTCTATGGAAGGAGAACATGAATAAACAAGCATATTTGTATGCCTTTAGTATGTCAATCTGGAGATTTGGAGTGTGCGGATGGTTCGGGGTGTGTGATCGGGTTGGATGTTTGTGACGGGCGACCACAGTGTCCTGATGCTTCAGACGAGTGGGATTGCAGCTGGCGTGTAGGGTGCTTGTCAAGTGACTGGAAGTGCAAGAACAACATTTGCATCCCAAAAGACCTCCTCTGCAATGACGTCAACGACTGCGGTGACAACTCTGATGAAGAAACCTGTGGTAAGATGCTCTAAAAGTGCTAAACCGTTATTAAAGGATTAGTTCACTCTTGAATTGAAATATCCTGCTAATTTACTCACCCCTGTCATCCAAGATGTTCATGTCTTTCTTCAGTTGAAAAGAAATTAAGGTTTTTGAGGAAAACATTCCAGGATTTTTCTCCATATAGTGGACTTCAATGGGTATCAACAGGTTGACGGTCCAAAGTGCAGTTTCAATGCAGCTTCAAAGAGTTCTACATGATCCCAGCCAAGGAATAAAGGTCTTATCTGGACAAAAACAAACAAACAAAAACAAAAAACATGGACGTAGTGTCAGTGACGTCACCTGTAGGTTTCTGAAGAGCTTTTTACAAGCAAAAGTTTTGTGGGGCCATTTTGGAAGCGCGTCACCCCAGGAAAATAGAAAATGGACAAAGAGGCAGGACGTGGGTGGAGCTAAGATGTCTGTTTTTTAAATGTATTAAAATAATCCTAATAAAAGTAACACCCTAAGAAAAAACAAATGCAATAACAGTCCTGAGATGCCAAGTTCAACTGCTGGAATAAGCTGAGGTAATGTGACGGCTGCCTGACACCTGTCACTCAAGTGGCCACGCCCTTAATTATGCAGAATTTTAATGCTTAATATAATTTAAATGGGTGAGTTAGAAAAAAATTCACCCCCCTCAGAGTTGTCATGAAGGGCAAAACTAGCTGTAAAAACCAAAACCAGTTTTTGTACCAGGCTGTAAACATGTTTTTATCTGTTATAAAGTTGAACATTTTAACACAAGAGTCTATGGGGATTTGCTCCCTTTTGGAGCCAGCCTCAAGCGGCCAGCCGATGAACTGCAGCTTCAGTCACTTCCGTATTGTTTCAAGAGCGAGAGCGGGAGGTAGACGCTTGGTCAGTACTTCCGCCTTTCCAAAGTGACTCCATAAAGTCGAGCTAGTGCAAGACATTTTGTGGTTAGAAATCATAAATTTAAATTTTCTTTTGAAAACAGTTCGCTAGATAAGACCCTTATTCCTCGGCTGTGATTGTGTAATCTGTAAAACAACAAAAAACACAGTTTGTTGAGTCAACTTAAAATGATTTGTTACCCTGCTGCCTTAAAATTAAGTTCTGTCAATTCAAATAAGTGAAATGTTAAGTTGTACTTAACATTTCTTAAAGTGACAACTTTGATATTCGAATTGACTAAACTAAAATATAGTTTGTTAAACTTAACAGCTGTGTTTGTTACTCAGCTGCCTTAAAATTGTAAGTTGAATCAACTCAAATATCCAAGTTGTCACTTAGTAAAACGTAACATTTCAAGTTGACTAAACACTTTTTCGAGATGACTTGAACTTAAAGCCAGGTAACAAATTATTTTAAGTTGACTCACCAAATAGTTTTTTTTACAGTGGAGAGCTCTTTGAAGCTGCATTGAAACTGCAATTTGGGCCTTCAACCCCGTTGATACTCATTGAAGTCCACTATATGGAGAAACATCCTGGAATGTTTTCCTCAAAAACCTTGTATTCTTCATGACTGAAGAAGGAAAGACATGAACATCTTGGATGACATGAGAGTGAGTCAGTTAGCAGGAAATGTAAATTTTGGAGTGAACTAATAATTTAAACATGCATGAATGTCATTGCATTGGATCAGTGTGACTTTAACTGTCTTTTGAACAGTTTGTTAAAATAAATGCATGAAAAGGCACAGCCTAACACAAAGGAAATTGGGGCAAATTGCTCATAAATGCAAAATTTAATGGGAAGGATTTAGATAAATGTGACTCTGGACCACAAAACCAGTCTTGAGTAACATGGGTATATTTGTAGCAATAGCCAAAAATACATTGTACGGGTCAAAATTATCGATTTTTCTTTTATGCCAAAAATCATTAGGATATTAAGTAAAAATCATGTTCCATGAAGATATTTGGTTAATTTACTACTGTAAATATATCACAACTTAATTTTTGATTAGAAATGTGCATTGCTAAGAGCTTAATTTGGACAAATTTAAAGGCGATTTTCTCAATATTTAGATTTTTTTTTTTTTTTTTTTGTTTGCACCCTCAGATTCCAGATTTTCAAATCTCAGACAAATATCAACAAACCATACATCAAAGGTTATTTACTCAGTTTTATGGTCCAGGGTCACAAATGTATTTAAATGTTGCATATAAATGCATTTACTGTCCTGATTTCATGTTCAGCAAGCTCTCTGAACTCTAGGATGTTTCCTAGTTGATATTACAGTTTTTCTCGATTGCTTAAACACGTTTCTTGAAACTATGCCTCGTATTCTCAAAACGGTAAACAAAAATCCATAACATCTCACCCAATTCCCCAAACATCCTATTTTCAGGTCAAAATTAAGCTCTACACTCAAAACCATTCACTCTTGCTGAAAAAACAAACTTTGCCCTCAGACATCAAACACAAACCCTCAAAAACACACATACTACAACACAGTTTTACACACTGATGAGATTCAAAACAATACTATAAAAAATGTTAATAATTGAAGAGTTCAGATGCAAAACCAGCTAAAAGCCATCTCGGTCAAAAATGAGATAATGATACTGAATAAATGCTCTGGACACACATTATACATCCATCAAATACTGTTACTTCAAACTCACTAAAATTCCACCCTCAGCCCAATCAGAAGTACCACTACTTGCATAGAAACTTGTACATCGGAGCCTGATAAAAATGTTTTTTTTTTGTTTTTTTTAAAGAAACATGTCAGGTGGATTTAGAGCCTTTTGCATCTGAACTCTTCAAGTGTTTCTTGTGCCAAAAATAAATACATAATTAAACAAATAACATGATGAACACAAAAAAAGTATGTATTTGCAAGTGTTTTATTCCTTAATTTAATGTACTTTAATGTACTGTAGAGTACAGTACAAAACGGCAAACAACAAAAAATAATAATTATTCTGGCTCAGCATCCAATCTTTGGTCTGGGACCAAAGACCTCTCTGTATTCCTCCTCCACCTTCTACTCTTCCTCTTCAAATTTACACATTACTGAATTGATTGATTGAAAAAGATTGGATAAGGTCTGACAAAACACACACACACACACACACACATTACAACGTCGTTGTGAAATAGAAAAGAAAACAAAATATGGGCACAAAGGCAAATTGTAAATTGTCATTTCTCTATATGCTTTCCATTTGAAGGTTCATGAGATGTACCTTTTGAGCTGTTTCTGAAAACTGCATTATCATTGGTTGATCTATATTCTCTTTAACCACAGACAAATATACATAATCAGTTGGATGAATGTACCAAAGCAATAGCAACTAGTTCAAAAGAATGGGAAACTTTTTATGATGTGCACAAGTGACTTGATGTGGAGGTTGAATGAGTAGTTTTGAGAATTTAGAGTTTTTTACGATTGCTTAAGCACAATTTTGAAAACAAGCCTCATTTTGTCAAAACTCATCACACAATTTACACATCTACACACACAGGTAGCAGAACATCTAAGATCTTTTGCAAAATTAAACACTTCATTCAAAACTTTACAATAATTTAACAAAAGCCAGGTTTGGTACCATATAGCACACACATGGTTCATGCATTCAAATTCTGTGTGAACCACTTACACACCGCTCAATCTTAAACACATGTAACATTTCTACCTTTCAAAAGATAGTCTGTTTTTTTTAGATTTTAAAGAACATGAATATACTGACCAAACACAACACACGAGACAAGTACTGCACTCTGATGTAAGTATTTATTTCTCACCACAATTAGGCTGCATTTTGCACTGAAGATCAGAACATATTCTAAATACAATATAGTACAATAACTTCATCTCTTTGTGTAGCTGGATGAGGCCACTTTATCCACGTCCTCTCACAAGACCGCAACGGAAGAACCTTCTCAAATGGCGACTCCATTCTTGCCCAGACTAAGCTTCTATTAGGTCACACAGGCCTTCTCTATAGCTTGAAAGAGAAGTAGAACATAGAGGTCATAAAAAGTAAAAAAAAAAAATCATGATAATAAAAATAAATAAATAAAGGAAGATAGAATGTTGTGGAGGTACTGGAATAATGTAACCAGTTTCTGGTTGCATTAATCTAATACCTAGTCTGTCCAAAATGTGAGTATGTGGTCTGTGTTGCAAGGACCTATTTTGTCTTGCTGGTAGAGGACCCCATTCTGCGTGATTGTAGCATATATTGTGATGTTATCACCATGTTGGCCTGGGACATTCAAAATAGCTATGTGGCCAAAGATGTTTCTCCCCATTCCTCTTACTGCAACACTGCCTTTCATTTTTGTTGACAAAAATTCACCTGTTGCATTTTTTTAGTGCTTAACTTGATGGTTGAGTTTACAGATAAGCACCTAAGTGTCTGCACACCTGATGGCTGTGTTTGATCAATTGGTTCTTGTGTGTAGTATTTTGGAAAGAAGTGCCTTAAAATGGCAAAAAATGCCAACATGTTAGATTTTTGTGTCTAATGTAGACAAGTATGTTTAGTGTCTTGCAAAACAATGTGTGTAGTGTTTTGCAAAAAGTGTGAGGCTGAGAATGTGCTTATAGTTATGTAGATTTGGCCTGAGGTTTTGCTCATTGGATGTCAGGTTTCACTAACTGTGTTATTTTTAATTTTAGTGTGCAAGTAATCGTAAAAAAAACAAACTAATTTCCGA
The DNA here is from genome assembly GCA_033026305.1 of Cirrhinus molitorella. Classification (NCBI taxonomy): domain Eukaryota; kingdom Metazoa; phylum Chordata; class Actinopteri; order Cypriniformes; family Cyprinidae; genus Cirrhinus; species Cirrhinus molitorella. The sequence continues at coordinate 30,851,017 of CM065139.1, read as the reverse complement.
TCTGAGAAATGCACCAAAGCCACTTTGGCCTTTAAAAATCTCCATCGAAAGTTCTGATTGGTGTGTGGTAAATGTTGAATTCTAGTGTATCCACTTGGGTAATAGTGCACTAATTGAGCTAAAAGTTTGCAGACTTGAGTGAACAGTATTGAATGCTAGTGCTTTCTAAATTACCACATGGTAATTTATGTTCTCATATCCTCAGATGTACTGTAAGCATTTAGTTATTTTGCAGACACTTTTATCCAAAGCGACTTACAAATGAGGACAATGGAAGCAATCTCATTTAAGAAAAGAACAATGATAAGTGCTATGACAAGTCTCAGTCTTAATGCAGTATAAGTAGCAAGTTTTTTTTTTTATTATACAATAAATAAAAAGAAAACCGATAGAAAAAAGTGTGTGCGTGTATATGTGTGTGTATATATGTATGTGTGTATATATATATATATATATATATATATATATATAATATAATATAATATAATATAATATAATATAATATAATATAATATATTATTAATAATAATAAGAATAATAATAATTATTATTATTATTATTATTATTATTATTATTATTTATTTATTTATTTATTTTTTATTTATTTTTTTATTTTTTTAATTGTATAATAAATAAAAAAGAGAAAAAAAAGAAAAGTTATTGTAAGTTTTTTTTTTTTTTTTAAAGAATAGAAATGGAATAAAGAGTGCTAGAGTTAGAGGGTCAAATAAAGATGGAAGATATGCGTTTCAAACATCCATTATAGCTTTATAGATTTATACTAAACATTTGTTGACACCCTGTACATATACAGAGTATTTTTGCTGATATTTATATCATATTGACCTTTTCATTCATATATTTGCCTTATTGTGTTTTATTAGGATCCTGTGGGAAGATGAACATCCGCTGTCCTGATGGCACATGTCTAACCCCGAGACAGAGGTGTGATGGACTTGCTCAGTGCTCAGATAAGAGAGATGAGCCTCTTACATGTGGTACATAAAGACCCTCATAATTATTATTAATATTATTAACTTTGGTTATATGACTTTGGTCATATTGCATATCTCAAAAATAAGTTAGGTTTATTTGTTTTATTTTATGTATTTAATAAAACATTTTGTTTTATTGATGTATGCATTTATTGATTCATTAGTTTATATATATATATATATATATATATATATATGTGTGTGTATATATATAATTTTTATTTTTATTTTTTTATTTTTTATCTTTGTCACTTAGGTAAAAGTTGTCATAATGGGAATGGTGGCTGTAGTCATACTTGCATTGACCAGCTTTGGGGAGCTTTGTGCACTTGTCCTATTGGAATGACTCTTTCTGCAAATGGACTTGATTGTGAAGGTATGCATGCAATTTTGCCTCCAAGTAGGCTTTATGTGACCCTGGACCATGAAACCAGTCATAAGGGTCAATTTTTATATATATATATATATAATATTTGGCTGAGATTAAACTATTTGAAAATCTGGAATCTGAGAGTGCAAAAAATCTAAAAATTGATAAAATCACCTTTAAAGTTGTCCAAATGAAGTTCTTAACAATGCATATTACTAATCAAAATTACATTTTGATATATTCATGGTAGGATATGTACAAAACATCTTCATGGAACATGATCTTAATATCCTAATGATTTTTGGCATAAAAGAAAAATCAATAATTTTTACCCATATTGTTGCCTATTGCTACAAATATACCTGTGCTACTTATGACTGGTTTTGTGGTCCAGGATCGCATACTTATCATAAAATTTCTGTAATATGCAGCATGTATACGGTTCTCTATATGTGAAATAGTAGATAATACTGCCTAGAGAATGTTGAATGTTTGTTGATTATTTGATTGGGCCAAAAGACAAGACAATTTACATATAACTTGGTAAATAAAATTAAACAACATGCTTATTTCTGAGTTAGAAAAAGTAGGAGTCGACCGATTATTGGAGCCGATATTAAGCATTTTCATTTTAATCTGTATCAGTCATTTAAAAAAATGTAAAAGCAAAAGCAAAGAAGTTTTTGTCAGAGCCCAGAGTTATTCTTAAAGGGATAGTTCACCCAAAAATGAAAATTTGATTTTTATCTGCTTACCCCTAGGGCATCCAAGATGTAGGTGACTTTGTTTCTTAAATAGAACAAAAATTAAGATTTTTAAACTCAAATCAGTAGCAGTCGTAGCAGTCTGTTAGTCATATAATGGCAGTTAATAGCTACCAAATCTTTGAGTAAAACAAACAAATTAAACCCTGCAATTATTTATTTATTTATTTATTTATTTATTTATTTATTTTTATACATTATCTAAAAGCTGCTGATAAATAAGCTTTCCATTGATGTATGGTTTGTTTGGATAGAACAATATTTGGTTGAAATACAACTATTTGAAAATCTAGAATCTGCTGCAAAAAAATCCAAATATTGAGAAAATCACCTTTAATGTTTAATGCTAAAGTTCTTAGCAATGCATATTGCTAATCAAAATTTGAGTTTTTATACATTTGTGATAGGAAATATCTTCATGGAACATGATCTTTGCTTAATATCCTAATGATTTTTGGCATAAAAGAGAATTTTTGACCCATACAATGTATTTTTGTCTATTGCGTAAAAAAATCTGTGCGACTTCTAGAAAAAGCTGCACGGTCAACTGAATATAAATTATGTATTATATTAAAAATACTTAAGGAAATTACGTTGACTTTTAACACTTTAACCTTAAAGTTTACTTCACCATATTACAAATAAATCCTAATCTAATCATGACAAACTACATATTGTTGGAAAGGTCTAAGACTCCTAAATAGATATTTTACCACTCTTTTGTGTTACAAATTGTGTAGGAAAAATAATATATTAATTTGACAAGAGTGCACCTCATCTCATAACAGGAGTTCTGACCTTTGTCACAAAAAGACTTTCTTCATTGCATTTTTCCCTATCACGCTTTAGAAATCATAAGAAATGATCAATTGAAAACTTAAAATCTCAAAATTCATTCTTTGAAAAACATTTTAAAATCAAACGTGCATTACAATGGAAAATGTACGTCAAAATCATATTCCAATATTTTAGTTCAATAAGTGTGGAAAAATGGGAGTGACAGTTAAAGGGTAAAACAACAATATGAAACAATATCTGACAATATAAAAACCAGTTTCATTTAGAAAAATTATTATATCACACTTTCTTTTCACTTGAAAACACTTTATCCTGTACATGGAAATGTACATTTGCCTTTATATTTTAGAAATTGTGTCCTGTGTGAGAGAAATCATTGTTTCAGGGTATGTGACAAAGTCAAAAAAATTTGAAAACCCTGCTTAATTTTTTTTAATACTATATGTATCATTGCATTTAGCATACTGTTAAGTTGTAGTAGTGTAATAATAATTACAACTATTTTAATGTATATTTTTAGTTAATATTGTAATTTTAAGGCAGGATATAATATATACTGTGCAGTTAATGCTCTATTATTTCCAAACATACTCTTAGTATTATAACAAGTGTTCATCCTCCACTTGATACCAATACTAATCCATTTTAACAAATACAGTGCAGTGTTTTTAGTTTGACTTGAGTATTGTTCCTCTGGTTATCATTCCAGATATAAATGAGTGCGCCCAGTCTTTTGGACCTTGTATGCACTTGTGCACAAACACGCCTGGGTCTTTTCGATGTCTGTGCCAGAATGGTTTCAAACCTCTTGGGAATGGCTCTTGTGAAGCTCAAGGTAACTTACAACATTTATTTTCAAATTGTACTATTAACAGCAAGTATACACTGAAACCATTAACATCAAATTGTTTTTACAAGGAGCCGTGACAAAGATTTTGACCACCAGGAAGGGGCTGATTGGGTTAGTGAATGTGAAGACCAGAGTCTATGAGCCACTCTTGATGAGTGAGAGTGACCCTATAACCATGACCTACGATCTTCAAAGAAACTTCATCTTCTGGGCTGATAAAAATGGAAATATCTACAAGGCTTTTAACCAGAAGAGCGTGATTCTTTATTCAGGTTAGCTGAGAGCTAAATCCATGCAAAACCACCTAAATATGTTGGCCTCCACTGAAACCATATGGGTAATTCCTGGTATTTGGTGACTTTTGTATCCCAACAAAAGATATTATTGCCTTAAAATGATCCAAAAGCTCTTTTTTTAAAGCTGTCTTTGACATAAATAACACATTTTGAACTTTAAGCATGTTTTTTTTAATAATTCTAAACATTTTACAGCATTTTAAACCACCAAAAATCAATTTTTTCTATGTCCACAAACCTGTGTCTGCTGTTTTGATGATGAATGCAACACTTCATATGAGTAATTCTTTTCACATTGTTTGGTATATCAGTCATAGTTTTTTGCTAATGCACATATATTTTCCAAGTATTAAATTAGTACTAAAGAAAAATAATAATAAAGGTTTTTAGGCTTGTCCCTCAAAATATTGTCCACCCTGTTATATTTGACTACTGGCCCTTTAAATAAAAACTGGAAAAAGGACATTACATCATATCACTGACTGACATAATTTAATTGTAGGGAAAACAACTGGGGAAGGTGAATGAGGGCCTCTGGTTTGTTAATTGTCTGTTTTTACTTTATCTTTCCAGTTTGATGTAGTCAACTTCAACATCATTCAACATAGGTCGTTCCTAGCATTTGGTGCCTTTTGGACATCATAAAAATTAAACATTTTTTTAAAACAATTCTTGTGTAATTATGACCTTTTGACCTAAAATCCGCCATTATACCAAGTCTTAACAAAAAATGCTAACACAGAAGGTCTGTCAAATAAAGAACTGAATGTTTTTAAAATGTTACTTTTACACATAAGAGCTTCTATTTACTTTGTTCATTATTATTCCCCTTAAAAGGGTGGGCATGTTGAAGTTGACTGTCAGGCTGGAGAGATCAAGTAAAAATGCACAATGAACAAATCAGAGGCTCTCATTCACCTTCCCCAGTTGTTTTCCCTCCAGTGAAATGATGTCAGTCGTTTGAAATGATGTAATTTTCTTTATCCAACTTCCATTTAAAGGGCCAGTAGTTGACTATAACAGGGTGGACAATATTTTGAAGGAACAGGTAAAACCCTTTGCAAATGTTTTGTTATTCACATGCTTATTGTTTTTGTTTGCACTACAACAACACAGAAAAAAAGGGACGCTATGGTAGGACACCATTGCTGGCACAAAGGCATAACAAAGCAAGACTGGAGTTTGCCATGATTTGTGACACAATCATTCTGGGAGAACATACTGTGGACAGATGAGACAAAAGTGGAGCTTTTTGGTAAATGACGACATGGCACTGTTTACAGAAAAAGAAAAAAGCCTTGAAAGAAAAGAACACAGTCCGTACTTCTGGCACTGGATGCCTTGACTGTGTAAATGGTATCATGAAATCTGATGATTGCCAAACAATTTTGGGACGCAACCTAGTGGCTAGTGTGAAAAAGCTGCGTCTCCACCAGAGGTCATGGGTCTTCCAGCAGGACAATGACACAAAACACACTTCAAAACGCACCCAGAAATGGTTACAAACAAAGTGCTGGAGAGTTCTGAAATGGCCAGCAATGAGTCCAGATCTGAATCCCATAGAACACCTGTGGAGAGATCTCAAAACAGCATCCTTCAAATCTGAATGACCTGGAGCTGTTTGCAAAAGAAGAGTGGTCCAAAATTCCAGTAGAGGGGTGTAAGAATCTCATTCATGGTTACAGGAAGCGATTGATTTATTTTTTTTAAAGGGGGTGCTACCAAATATTAAGTTAAGGGTGCCAATAATTTTGTCCAGTGCATTTTTTGGGTTCTGTGTGGAATTGTATCAGATTGTACTTTTCAGTTGTTGTTTTTTTTGTGTTGTTCCAATGCAAACAAAAAAAAAAAAATCATGAGTACCGAAACATTTGCAACTATAACAATTTTCTGAGAGAAAGGTTGCATATTCTGACAGAATTGCAAGGGTGCCGATATTTTTGGCCATGACTGTATATATACATTAGAGAAAGCTATTACTTATAACGTGAAAAAAAACTAAAACTAACAACAAAAAACACATTAAGTGTTAATATTATTAAGTATTCATCATCCAAATGGCAGACATATGCCTTTGGATATAGGAAAAAATTTGACATTTGGTGCTTTAAAATGCTGTGAAATGTTTAGAATTATTAAAAAGAAAAATGAAATATGCTTAAAGTTCAAAAGATGTTATTTATGTCAAAGATTCTCACTTATTCTCACTTATTAGGACAGTCTGGTTTGCACAGTCTAGCCATCGACTGGCTTACTGGACAACTGTACTGGACGAGTGTTACCCAGAAAGCCATCTACACCGGTGCAGCTGATGGCAGTGCGGTAGCCATGGTCATGTACAAAGAAATAGACCCGAGTGATATGGTCCTCAACCCAATTGAGAGGTACAAACTGCTTTCTACTATATTAGTACAAACTTGAGGAGAAGAGTTGCAGTACACTCTTAAAAATAAAGGTGCTTCACGATGCCGTAGAAGAACCTTTTTTGCCTAAATGGTTCAATGAAGAACCTTTCTGTTTCACAGAAGGTTTTTTGTGGCAAAAGAAGGTTCTTCAGATTATAAAAAGGTAAGAAATGGATGGTTCTGTAAAGAACCTTTGACTGAATGGTTCCTTGTGGAATGGTTCTTCTATGGCACCGCTGTGAAGAACCTTTTATTTAATCTTTTATTTTATTTTTTTCGCTTGTAGTTTCATATTTTGGATTAATAAAGGAGTGAATGAAGAGCTAACCATTGAGAGGGCGGACATGGATGGTTTGAATCGGACAACACTGGTTTTCATTACTGCACAGCTCCCGAGAAGTCTTACATTGGATGTGGCTGCGCAACGGTTATATTGGATCAGTGTTTACAAAGCGGTGTGTTGCGTTTGGGGAAAACACCAATTTAATTGGCTTTTTTTGGATTGTGTGTTAATGAGTTATTTAAATTGATATTTCAGTCAATTGAGAGCATCAGGACGGATGGCACTGGTTGCCACACTTTTTGGGATTTCTTTCAAGGACGTCCTGCTCAGAGCCTAGCCGTGTTTAACGGCTGGTTTTACTTAGCCGATGTGAAAAAACTCTGGCGGGCTCCTCAAAATATGCCTGCTGACAACCAAAATGGCTTCATCTTAAAAGCCTCACTTCCCGTCTTGAATGTCTACCATGTGCTTCAGCAACCCAAAGGTGAATTGATTTTTCTAAATGCCATATTTGTGAATTCATCATAGTGGTTACACCACATCACTGGCTCCAATCTTTGTGTTTTTGTGATGTAGGTTTTGCACCATGTAAAGACTCAGGCTGCAAGCTGTGTTTGCCCTCCAAGAAAAGTGCTGCTGGATTCACCTGTCTGTGTCCTAAAGGAGCGTTGCCCATGTCTTGGGGGTCTTGTGAAAGTGTGCTCACTATTTAGCATCTAATATTCAGCATTTTAATTAAAGATGAGCTGCCTCTTGATGATCTTTTCCATCTCTGTCCTCAGACTTTAAGGTCGCTTATGCAACATCCTCAGCCATATACAGTTTGGAGTTTGCAGGAAAGACTCCTGTGAAAACTGAACTCTTCACTTCAAATGAAGATATTCAGTCCTTTGACATGTACTGGCAAAGAGAATGTGTGGTTTGGTCTAATGGGACGGGCCATGTGAAGACTAACACACAGTCTCAGGACTTGTCGGAATACATTCTGACTTTAAAACCTGGTATGTTTTTACTATTTCATTAAAAGCCTGAAACATACTGTATGTTTGTACATAAACACTGATGCCTCTAGATATTCATGCTTGACTTTGTGGGTTCAAAATGCCAGTGTCCACACTGATAAATTTAGTGTAGTAACAATTTTTACTTATAAATTGCTAGTACTTTTCACAATTACAAAGAATCGGCAAATAACACATTGAATTAAACATGAAATTGAGTAGGAAGTTTCAAAAAACATTCTTGTGCTATATTTATTTTATTTTTTAAACATAATGTTTATAGTGTTTTTTTTTTTTTTTTTAGCAGCTAATCAGAATATTAAAATGATTTCTGAATGATCATTTTATATATGATCTGGAGTAATGATGCTAAAAATTCAGCTTTGAAATCACAAGAAAAAAATTACATTTTAAAATCTATTTAAATAAAAAAAACAGCTATTTTAAATGGTAAAAATATTTTGAAATGTTACTGTTTTTGCTGTGCGCTAGATCAAATAAATGCAGGCTTGGTGAGCAGAAGAGACTTCTTGAAAAAAAACATTAAATCTTACTGTTCAAAAACTTTTGACTGGTAGTGTAGTTCATGTTATTTGTAAAACATGTTTTATCTTGAACAATATTAAACTTTTCATAACATATATACACTCGTGTAAAAGAAAATGTATTACTTATTGCTTGGTTACACTGACATTTTCTCAAAATTCAACATGTTAAAATTGTAGAAACATTTTACAATTAATACAAAGACTTTTTTTCTGGGCATTTTTTAAAATTGTATTGTTTATTTTTCTTTGTCATTGAACACACTGCCACAGTAATATTCAGTTGCATATTTAATATGTAAACACTTACATGAGAGTTGCATATTTAATATGTACACCGTTACATGAGATCTGCCAATCTTTGTCATTTGTGTACTTGTGCGAATCAGTTTCTAGCTTAGAGCTTGATTTGACTTTTCTTGTTGATTTGTGGATCGATTTGTTTTGACTTATTAATGGCAATGGCCATTATATTAGGCACGGCCTCTTACTAAACATCTCAGCTGTATTTATTTTAGCTCAAAGCAACTAATTCCAATTTGCCTTGTGTCCTTTCCTTTAGCTTGCATTGTCAGAGTTGACCAGAGGAATGGGAATCTCTATTGGCTGGCCTGTGATGAACTTTCCATTGGCGTTTCCACCATTGGCCCCCTTGATCAGAGTATCTCCAGACAGTTATACCAAGCCAAATTTGCAATCCTGGACCTCTTTGTGGACTGGCAGAGAGGAAAGCTGTACTGGCTAGAGGGAGGTCAGATCATGAGAATGAAACTGGGTCTGTTAGGTGGAAATGCAGAAGCCATCTTCAGCTTTAAGGAGAGTGGAGTCGACCGCATTGCGTTTGACCAAAAAGCAAATGGCTTTCTTTGGAACATGGAATCTTGTGAGTGTTTTCTTTCTAAATTGATCATTAGTGTGCATACTACAGGTTTTCATTTACTTCAGCTGAATGTGATGTTTGCTTTAGACTTGCAGGTTATGAGTGTGTTGAAGATGAGGAAGTACTCAGCTGGTAAAGATTGGGTCGTTCCTGGCTCCATCATGGCTGCTTATGAGCCCTACATGGTGACCTTGTTTAATAATATCCTGACGGTGTGGAATCGCAAAGATGGATCTCGCGTCTCTGGGGTGGCGCTTGAGAATGGAGTTGTTGGCTTATCTGTTGCTCTCAGGGAGGTCCAACCAGGTTTGTAAAGTTCTTCTGGGGTTAATTTTGTTTTTATGCTACGGTTATTTACTTTTGGGTTTGTATGCATTTTAGATACTACACCTGAAGATGTGCGTCCTACTGAGGTAACTTGCCAAAGTCCCCTAGTCTTATGCCAAGGATCAACCATGTGTATCAGTCGGTCTCAAAAGTGTGATGGCAAGAGAGACTGTCCGGATGGTTCTGATGAGGCCTCATGTTTGCATATGTGTGCAAAGCCAGGTAAGATTTATGACGGGTGTAGTTCACCCAAAACCCCTTTACTTAAAATCATTTACTAACACTCATGTAATTTGAATCCTGTATCAATGACTTATGAATGACAGTTTTCATTTTTTTTTTCTAATTTGTTTAATAGTTTATTTATTGTTTAGTATTTTCAACCTAAAGGAGTATTTAAGTATTATAAAAAAAAAATACAATGCAATTATAGACCTGTTGATTTTTCTTTTTCTTGTATTTTTTTTCCATTTAGTTTGTTTTTATTTTGGTTTGGCTTGGGTAACTTTTTAGTTTTTTGTTTTTGTTTTTATTTGTTTTTTGTTTTTTTTTGGGGGGGGGGGGGGGGTTATTTTATTTTATTTATGCATTTGTTTGTTTGTTTGTTTGTTTTAGTTGTTCATTTAGTTTGGCTATTTTTGTTAGTTTTTGATTTAATTCAGTTTTTCTTTTTTGGTTTGAGGCTTTTGTTTAATTTTTGTGTTTTTCCCCCATTTAGTTTTTGTTTTTTGTGTTTTTTTTGTTTGTTTGTTTGTTTTTTCCTTTGTTTACCCCCATTTAGTTTTTTTTTGTTGGTTTGTTTTGTTTTGGCTTGTAGCTTTTCCATTTGTTTTTGGTTTGGATTAAAAATTGTTTTGGGGTTTTTGTTTATTTATTTATTTATTTTTTTAGATCTTTAAATTTAGTTGGGTTTTTTTTTGTTTGAAGTTCTTTTTTTTATTTGGTTTTGTTTTGAGCTTTTTTTTCTTCTCCTTTGCTTTTGTTTTGGTTTAATTTTTCATTTTTTTTTGTTTTGTTCGGCCATTTATGTTTGTTTTTTTGTTTTGATTTAATTTGATTTTTTTTTTTTTTTTTTTTTTTGTGGTTTGAGGTTCTTGTTTAATTTTTTTTTTGTTTAGTTTTTTAAATTTAGTTTGTTTTGGTTCGAGGTTCTTGTTTTAGTTTTTGAGCTTTTTTGGTTTTGTTTTGTTTTTCTTGTTTGTTTTCTTCTTTTTCTTTGCTTTTGCTTTTGGTTTGGTTTGATTTTTCATTTTGTTTGTCTTTGTTTGAGGGTCTTTGTTGTTGTTTTGATTTCAGCTTGTTTCATTTTGTTTGTTTTTATTTTGGTTTGGTTGATTTTGGTTTGGTTTGAAGGTTGTTTTTCTTTCATTTTATTTTGAGCATTTTGTTTTGTTTTGTTTTTTGCTTGGTTTAAGTTTGAATTTTCATTTTGTTTGTATTTAAGTCTTGCTTTGTTTTTGTTTTTTTGTTTCTGATTTGATGTGCATAGGTCATTGACTCTAGAAAATATAGATTAAAAGACAACACTGTTTCTCCAGGTGACTTCCTCTGTAAGGATGGCAGTAAGTGTGTGGAGAAGGATCTGGTGTGTGATGGCCGCTCTCACTGCATTGATGGGTCAGATGAGATGGGATGTCCCACCAAGGCTCCAGAAACCATCTCAGTTCCTTTAAGGTGTCGAATGAGCTCTAAACCCTGTAAGGATGGACTTGAGTGTGTTCTGCACAGTCATGTGTGTGATGGAGAGATAGACTGTAAAGATGGATCTGATGAACAGGACTGTGAATATCAGTGTAAAGCAGGTAAATCTGTTAGTAAAATTTTGTGTAATTTCATGCGATAGTGACAGTACTAAATAAATGTTTCCTCATAGATCAGTTCCAGTGCGCTCATGGGAGGATGTGTATCGACAGAAAGCAAGTGTGTGATGGCACACCTCAGTGTCAGGATCGCTCTGATGAACTGGACTGTTTCCCTCGATCACATGAATGCAAACATCAGTGTGATAATAAAACTCGCTGCATCCCAGAGAGCTTCCTCTGTGATGGAGAGAAAGACTGTGTGGATGCCACTGATGAAGCCAACTGCTGTGAGTTAGCAAAAATGTAATGTTTTTATCTCATGTGACATCTTGAGGTTTTTGCCTAATCTATGGTTCTTTATAGACTCTATAGTCTATAAATTCCCAAACCCAGTGAGTGCCCAGTGATTTTTTTTTTTTTTTTTTTTTTTTTTTTTTTTAATAGGGCATCTGTTATTCTTGGATAAGTCAGAGATTCCCAAAAAATATTTTTGTGATGTCCCACTGATTAAAAATGTTAATGAGTTTATATTTAGTTTATTTATTTAGTTTTACATTTAGTTTTAATTGTTCATGATTTTTTGCTGCTCTAAGGATTTTTTTAATCATTTTATGGAGATCGCATTCACATTCAAGAACAGTTTCTAAAAAAAAAAAAAATTAAAGCTAAGCATAACTACAGTCATTTATTTTCTATTCAGATGTGTACAGACCACAATTTTGAAGTTACTTAATTTCCAGGTTTTCCTTAACTATTGAGTGTTGTTTCATGTTGACTTTTTAAACTGGCGGTTGTCACGCTTGTGCTTGAATATGATTAGTCACTTATGCACGTTAATTTGGACCGTCAAGTGATGATACTCTATTTAACATTTATCGATTAATGCTGTATTTGTTTTTTCTCTGCACAGCGAAGACTAACAGAGAGAAAGTAAACGCGGTGCCAGTGAACAATGAAAGCTCAGGTTTTGGATTGTCACAGCCTCCAATCTGTAGAAGTCCATCCATGATGTGTCCAGGAACATTATTGTGCATTTCTCAGACTCAGTTGTGTGACGGGAGAAGAGATTGTCCTGATGGATCTGATGAAGGCTCATGCATTGAAATTTGTGCAAAACCTGGTAAAGTACTTTTGATTTGCAACGGCAAAAATAAAAGCAAGGTAATTTCACATTGAAGATAAAGTAATTAGCTAACATCTGTAACATCTAAACCTGTGCTTTTGACAGGTGACTTCCTGTGTGAGGACAGGAGAAGGTGTATTGAGGTAGCTCTAGTGTGTGATGGCCGCTCTCACTGCATTGATGGTTCAGATGAGATGGGATGTCCTACCACAGCTTCTGAAACCTCTACCTCAACTCCACTGAAATGTCGTATGGGCTCCAAACCCTGTGAAGATGGGAGTGAGTGTGTGCTGTACAGTCATGTGTGTGATGGAGAAACTGACTGTAAAGATGGATCTGATGAACGCGACTGTAAATATCAGTGTCAGGAAGGTAAAACTCATGTAACTGCTTCCTGAATGTCTTACATATCTCAAGATGAGTTTAACTGACAATGTTTCCTCATAGATCAGTTCCAGTGCGCTCATGGGAGGATGTGTATCGATGGAAAGCAGGTGTGTGATGGCACACCTCAGTGTCAGGATCGCTCTGATGAACTGGACTGTTTCCCTCGATCACATGAATGCAAACATCAGTGTGATAATAAAACTCGCTGCATCCCAGAGAGCTTCCTCTGTGATGGAGAGAAAGACTGTGTGGATGCCACTGATGAAGCCAACTGCTGTGAGTTTTTGTTTTTACTTTTTACTGTTACTTTGCAGTTTCATACAAATCTGGAACAGGTGATTAGTATTCTATCATCAAAAAGAACGGGGCTATGTCCTATTTTTCTCCTGAAGTCCACTAGTAATGTTTTAACAAAGGTTCTTGTTCTCAAAAGAATCAACCCTTGACCCTTAAACCTCGTACACACACCGCACTTATCGCCAGCATTTTTTGAGACTTTTTTTGTCATGTCTTTTGTTCATACCCAAACGATTTTCACTGGCGATGTGCCGAGTGAACGTGCAAATTCACTCCCCGACATTAGATGGCGCTTAATGAGAAACGGCAAGGTGGAATTCCTCTCCATAACGACTCCCCCTTATCCCCGATCGATGCATCTTCTACTTACTTCCTCTTCGTCATTAGGTATCAATGTGTGCTCAGCAAGACTGTTTTGTGCTTGAGCACCACCAAGTCTTGTTTACTGTAACTTCAGCAGCTCCAGGCACGTGAACAAAATTGCCAATCAATCATAATTGGTCAGCCAGTTTTTAACACAGTGCATTAAACCAGAAAAAAAATGGTGTGTTTTTTTTTTTTTTTTTTTAATTTTGCTTTTACCCCTGGCATTTTGCATGTCGGTGTGCACACTCACATTGGCGCCCTTTGTTTAGTCACGAGGCGTTAAGCGGCTGCAATAATCAGACGCGATATTAGTCCCGGTGTGCACAAGCCTTTACCATTACAAAGCCTTTTTTTATAGTATACTTTTAAAGGGGGGTCATCAGGTGCCTATTTAAGTTGATGAGATTTTTAATGAAAAGTCTACAACATACGTTGGTTAAAAACATTCAGTAGTAGTGTAAAACAACCCTTTTACCTTGTCACAATCGGCTCTGCAAAAAGTCAACTCATTCTGTTGCTCTTCTCTCTGTGGAGTGACAAGTCATTGTTTACTTAAGCGTGTTTAGCCCCACAACTTGCTAACTAGCATGTTATTAGGAAAGGCGATTACAAAGATTCATAAAACATATACATACTTCTGCTCTAAGTGAAGCTGGATCGCGGATGATTTGCGCAATTTATGTAGATCAGGAGGTGCATTCCATTTACAAACAAGTCATCCACTTTGGCTCAGATGTCGGGAGTAAATGAGGACTTTTATGTTCATTATTACATCCAACAAAAGAACACCTAAATCGCTTAGGAGCCATTCTTGTCTATGTACTGTTCCGGCATCAAGACAATGGCGATCGGACTGTTCATTCAGGGTGGGTCTGAGGTAAAAATGCCTGTATCAATCAATCAATCTACTGTGGAAGCGGTCTCAGTCTGTTACATGTCACACTGACAAGTAAGAATGATTTGATTTAAAAAAGGGGAAATTGTTTTTACAGATTAAATAAAAACCACTTGGGGTTTTTTTTTTTTTAATAAATAGGGTAGATGTGTACACATGCTGCCAACACACATTTATGTTCAAACAACATACAAAAATGAACTTTGCATCTGAATGACCCCTTTAAGACCTCCATGCAAATGACGTCTGTTGTTATTGACCGCTTTACACTAGGGATGTAACGATAACCGGTTTGACGATAAATCATGATAAAATTCTCCACGGTTAGTATTACCGTTTCATATTTTAATTATCATTAAAACCGTATTTGATTACCACGAATTTTCACAACTTACGATAAATATATACTGTCCATCGTAAAGCAACGTTTAAATAACAGTCCCATGTGCGCACAGCACGCAGAGTAGTTTCGTTTTGAATGAAAGCATGAAAGCTTTATTTGAACATTTCGAACATGTTATTAGATAACTGTTGAAGAGAACTGTTGTCAGTCATGTTGTAATATAAAATCTCATTGGTAATGTTATTGTTTTAGTGTTTGTGCAAACAGAAGTCATTTTATGTTTGTTGATTTTAAATATAAAACTTGGTGAAACAATTTTTGTTAGTACTTTTTAAACATTTCCAGCCCATTTTAACAATATTGTGATAATACTGATAACGGCGATCATTTTTGTCACTATAATCGTGATAAGAAAATTTCATACCGTTACATCACTACTTTACACATTGAATGAGTAACAGTCTCATTTGTTGTTCTGTGTTTAGCCTAAACTTTATTAATACATGTCTGATCTCCTTATGTTCACAGCTGAGATTAAAAGAGGAAATGTTAATTTAGTAACACTGAACAAAGGCAACTCAGGTTTGCAGCCTCCACCTCCAATCTGTCGAAGGCCATCCATGATGTGTCCAGGAACATCATTGTGCATTTCCCAGATTCGACTGTGTGATGGGAAGATTGATTGCCCTGATGGTTCTGATGAAGTTTCGTGTGTAGACACTTGTTCAAAACCTGGTAAGTCTTAGCTTTTTCTTTGAAATAAAGATTTACACTGAAGATAATGCAAAGCACTGACATCTGTAATATTGTACCAGGTGACTTCCTGTGTAAGGACAGGAGGAAGTGTGTTGATGGGAATCTGGTGTGTGACGGCCGCTCTCACTGCCTTGATGGCTCTGATGAAGTAGCTTGTTACATGGTGGCTAGAAATTCAAAACCGGCCGCATTGAAGTGTCGTATGGGCTCTAAACCTTGTAAGGATGGACGTGAGTGTGTGTTGTACAGTCATATGTGTGATGGAGAGATGGACTGTAAAGATGGATCTGATGAACAGGACTGTGAATATCAGTGTAAAGCAGGTAAAACACTTAAAGAAATTATCCTAATTTACTACAATTCATTTTAAGTTGCGAGCTAGTGACTGTACTAAACAATTGTTTCCTCATAGATCAGTTCCAGTGCGCTCATGGGAGGATGTGTATCGACAGAAAGCAAGTGTGTGATGGCACACCTCAGTGTCAGGATCGCTCTGATGAACTGGATTGTTTCACTCGATCACACGACTGCAAGCATCAGTGTGATAATAAAACTCGCTGCATCCCAGAGAGCTTCCTCTGTGATGGAGAGAAGGACTGTGTTGACGCTACTGATGAAGTCAACTGTGGTAAGTTTTGAAAAATGCTGGTTTTATCATATTAAGTGCATGTTTATGTCCAGTTAGTGAGTATATAAAGGTGAACTAATCACTAGCATCAAACGGAATTGCAAAACAGATTTCCCATTATTTTAATGACTTTAAATGGTTGCACTCAGTGAGCTACTGGCCTACCTGTTGCTATTTTTACCGCAACACAACATGGAAAATAAAATACTGATTCTGTGACCACAGCTACTGAAAGAGTTTAAAGGCTTAAACCAATGCCACAAGGAGTCTAAACATCCCTGGATATCGAGTGAATCCACGCTGACAAACTCCTTCAGTGGCTATGGCATCATGACAAGCGTTGGCATGTTTACATCCTGCCAGGATGGCATCTAGCGTTTCTTGTCTCTGCCATTTGTAAGTTCTTTCAGCAGCTGTGATCTACTAAAAGCCTCAAGGGCATCAGAGCTAAAGTAAAGAGAACTTCCTTTTTAGGAAGTTTTATTTGTCCACAGGCATCTTCCCATTTTCTCCTCTTCTTATCGCTTGGAAAGCAGTAAAGACTTGCATCACTTCTCTTGTTGTGCTTTGACTGAATATTAAAACCAGTAGCTGCACAATGTGGCATTCTATCAGTATTTTATTACCCAAGTTTCTTATTTAGTGTGTGTTGTGGTAAAAATAACAGGTAGGGCCAGTAGCTCACTGAGTGCAACCATTTCACATCAATGAAATAATGGCGACCCCATAATCCAAAATATGTATAAAACAATGTGGATTTTTAAAAAAATAATGCAAATCTTTCATGGGTTTTCTACTACTTATTTCAGTAAGAGACATAATTTACATTATATTAAGCCTTAATACAAGGGTTCCCTTTAATACATTTATTACTTCTATTGAGATTGGCTAATTGCTTAAACTTTGCATGCGGAATGAGTAATAGTCCTATTTGTTGTTCTGTATTTAATTACTTTTAAAACATTCCTGATCTCCTTATGTTCACAGCTGAGATTAAAAGAGGGGATATCAATTTAGTGACACTGAACAAAGGCAACTCAGATTTGCAGCCTCCGCCTCCAATCTGTAGAAGGCCATCCATGATGTGTCCAGGAACATCATTGTGCATTTCTCAGACTCTGCTGTGTAATGGGAAGATTGATTGTCCAGATGGTTCTGATGAAGTTTCGTGTGTAGACACTTGTTCAAAAAATGGTAAATTTTCACTTGATCTTCAGTGTAAATAAATAGTTTTCTTACAAAGAGAAAGCTAAGCATGGGCATCTGTAATGTTGTGCCAGGTGACTTCCTGTGTAAGGACAGAAGGAAGTGTATTGATGGGAATCTAGTGTGTGATGGTCGCTCTCACTGTCTTGATGGCTCTGATGAGGCGGCTTGTTACATGGCAGCTAGAACCTCAAACACAGCATCGTTGAAGTGTCGTGTGGGCTCTAAACCCTGCAAAGATGGGCGTGATTGTGTGCAGTACAGTCATATTTGTGATGGAGAGATGGACTGTAAAGATGGGTCTGATGAACAGGACTGTGGTCATCAGTGCCAACCTGGTTAGACAAATCCCAATACTCTTAAACCTTCATATAAACATTATGGCCATTATAACGAAGTACTGACCTGTCCTTGTTCTTCCACCCCAGGGCAGTTCCAGTGTTCATCTGGAGTGAGGTGTATTGAAATGAATCAGGTGTGTGATGGGACTCCTCAGTGTCTGGATAAGTCTGATGAAGCAGGATGCTGGAAACCGTCAAGAAGCTGCGGCTTGCGCTGTGACTGGGACACACACTGTATTCCTGAAGTCTTTATCTGCAATGGGATTAGGGACTGTCGAGATGGCACTGATGAAGCCAACTGTGGTGAGCCAACAGTTCTCCTGAACTTGGGGAAGGCTTAGTTCAGGGGTCACCAAACATGGTCCTTAAGGGCTGGTGTCCTGCAGAGTTTAGCTCCAGCTTGCCTCATCACACCTGCCTGGAAGTTTCCAGCATGCCTAGACATTAATTTGCTGGATCAGGTGTGTTTATTTAGGGTTGGACCTAAACGCTGCAGGACACCACCCCTCTAGGACTAAGTCTGATGACCCCTGGCTTAGTTGATCTAAGAATATGTAATAATTGTCTAAATTGTTGAAAGACAATGCACAAAAGTCCCACAGAGGGTCAAAATTGGCAATATAACATTGCAGAAACTGAGGTAGCTTTAGGTCTTTTGAAACATTGTATGCATACATGTACTAATGCTTCTAGTCACAAATCCAGTGATGTTCCTAAAAAACC
Organism: Cirrhinus molitorella; assembly: GCA_033026305.1. Taxonomy (NCBI): domain Eukaryota; kingdom Metazoa; phylum Chordata; class Actinopteri; order Cypriniformes; family Cyprinidae; genus Cirrhinus; species Cirrhinus molitorella. Next base: position 30,832,636 of record CM065139.1, on the reverse strand, counting down.
TGGGTATTTCTGGTCTTTTAACATCATATACCTTGCTCAAGGTGACCCCAGTAGTGTTTAGATGGCAAGCCACTTATAAGCCATGGCTATCTTAATGTCCTCAGTGGCACTTCGGTGGAACTGCAGATGGGTCTTTTCCTCTCTCCTGTGATACCCAAATTGCTGAAGGCTCTGACTAACAAATAGGCTGCAAATCCCACCTCCACTGGCAGACACTTAGTCCTCCTCCATCCAGACTGTTGTCAATTGCTGACCTTTCCTGTGTTTGGAGAACTTCCTCTCCAAACAGTCTTCTCACAAGACTGTCAGCTTCAGCAACACAACTGCTTAGTAGATTCGTACACAAGGACCATGTCCAATTGCAGGTTAGTGGCTGCAACATCTTGAGGGAATATCAGCTGCTGTGTGAGATCTACCAATAACTACCTTTTCTCTGCAGAAGTCCAGATAGTCGATAAAGAAAGACGCTAGTCTTCTTGGAGGTTTGGGCAGGTTCATGCCTTCTCTCCTGTTACTTTCTCCACCCCGGACTCCTCAGCCCACCACTAGCTAGTTTTCACTTGGATCCCTGATTTTAAGCTATCTTCGGATCTTTGGTCTAGACCAAAATTGCCTACAGTGGAAGTGGACCAAACTTTATGCCAGTTTCAAAAGCGTGGCTTTACTAGTCAATTAGTAGTTGCTCGTTACTTTATAACTTGCTTCGCTCACTTAGACAAATTCTTTGTCTGGTGGATGAATGACGTGTTTCCCAAAACTGTAAATAACTTAAGACTGCTCCATGTGTTGTGACAGCTATATCCAGACCAGCTCAGACAAGCTGTAAGAGTCCCTCTGTGCTTTGTCCGGGAACGTCAGTGTGTGTGTCTCAGGCTCAACTGTGTGACGGCAGAAGAGACTGTCCTGATGGATCTGATGAAGCTTCGTGTGTAGATGCATGTGCTGCTCCAGGTAAAATAACTGAACTTCTCAACTGAAAACAAAACTGCTTATATCAGCCTAAGATGGTCAGTTGGTTTAAACTGGTTTAGTTTGCTTCATATCCTGACAAGTGGCCAAAACTTTTCTAAATCTGAAAAAACATCTCACGTGAAGTCAAATCTTTCTCTTTCTTATTCTTCTTTTTCTTCTCTACTTTACTCTAACCTTAGATTTTTTCCTTTTCTTCATCTGCTCTTCCTCTTCAGTCCTTGTTTTTCTCCTACTTGTCCTCCTTCTCATGCTCCTCCTCCTGTACCTTCATGGTTGTTCTACTCCTTGTCCTTCTGCACCTCCTTCTCGTTAATCTTTACCTCCTTGTTGTTCTCATCCTCCTCCACCTTAGACCTTCTGTTTGTGCTCCCCCTCCTCTTGTTCCCCTCTCTGTTATTGTGGTTCTCCTCCTCCTGCCTCTTATTCTTATCCTCTTCCCCTTTTCTTTCTCCTTGTTCCTCGCCTCCTCCTTGTTGTTCTCCTCCTCCTCTCTCTTCTCTTTTTCTTGTTCTCTTCCTCCTCCTTTTTGTTGTTGTCCTTGTTTTTCTCCTTCTACTTGTTCTTCCTTTTCTCCTGCTCCTCCTTTACCTCTTTCATTCTTCCCCTCTTTCTCCTTGTTGCACTCTATTCATTGTTGTTTATATTCTCCTCCTTGTTCTTATCTTCCTTTACTTTCCTCTCCTCCTTGTTCTCTCTCTTCTTTCTCCTTGTTCTGTTCCTCCTCCTAATTGTTCTTGTCCACCTTCTCCTTGTTCTTCTCCTCATTCTTGTTCTTCCCCTTCTTCTGATCCTCCCCCTTTACCTGTTTTGTTCTGCTCCTCTTTCTGTTCCTCTTTTCAGTGTTCTTTTCCTCCTTGTTCTCGTTCTCATGCTCCTTGTTTCAACGCTCCTTCACATTCTCCTTCTGTTACTTTTACTCTCTTTATTCTTCTTCTCCTCCTTGTTCTTCTGTTTGTTCTTGTTTGTTCTGTTCTTCTCCTCCTACCCCTTTATTGCTGCTCCTACTCTTTCATTCTGATCCTTTCTCCTTGTTCCTCTCTTACTTGTTCTTCTCTTCCTCATGCTCCTTGTTGTCCTCCCTCACATTTTTCCCTCTCTACTATTTTCTTTGTGCCTCTTCTCATTGTTCTTCTCCTCCTCTTGTCTTTCTCCTTGTTCTCTTCCTTGTCGTTGTTGTTGTTGTTGTTCTCCTTGTTATATTCCTTATTCTTTTTTTCCTTATTCTTCCTTCTTACTTTTCTTCTGCTCCTTCTCTTTTACTTCTTTCCTTCTGCTCCTTTTCCCCCTTCTTGTTCCTCTCCCTTTATTGTTGATATCCTCCTTATGCTTATTTTTATTTTTTATATTTATATTTATCCTCTTTCACCTTTTCCTCCTCCTCCTTGTTGTTGTTGTTGTTGTTGTTGTTGTTGTTGTTGTTGTTGTTGTTCTTCTCCTCCTCACTTTTCTTTCTCCTTGTTCTCTTCCTTGTTGTTGTCATCCTTCTTGTTCTCCTTGTTCATATTCCCTGGTCCTTCCTCTTTGCCTGTCTTGTTCTCCTTGTTTCTCTTGTTGTTGTTCTCATTTCTCTTCTCCTCATTTCTCTACTCTTCTTCCTCCCTATTCCTCTCCTCCTTATCCTCCTCTCTTCTTTCTTGTCCTCCTCTGTTGTTGTTGTTGTTGTTCCTCCTTGTTCTCCTCATTCTTGTTCGTCCCTTTCTCCTGTCCTTTACCTCTTTTGTTCACCTCCTATCTCTTCATTATTTTTCTTCTCCTTGTTCTCCTCCTCATGCTCCTTGTTCTTATCCTCCTTCACGCTCTCCACCTCATTCTTTATTTCTATTTCTTGTTCTCCTCTTTCCCCAGCAGCTCATTATACCACAGAGCTGTCTGTCATAACCCTTGCCTGCTATACTGTTGTGTATTCATACAGGTGACTTTCTGTGTGAGGACAAGAGGAAGTGTATTGAGGGAGCTCTAGTGTGTGATGGCCACCCTCACTGCCTTGATGGCTCTGATGAGATGGGATGTCCTACCAAAGCAACTGAAACCACAACCACAGCACCCTTCAAGTGTCGTATGGGCTCTAGACCCTGTAATGATGGGCGTGAGTGTGTGCTGTACAGTCATTTGTGTGATGGAGAGATGGACTGTAAAGATGGATCTGATGAAGAGCAATGTGAACTCCAATGCAATCCAGGTCACCACCACCGTTTCACACTCTCTCAACCAATACCCGTTTTTTGTTCTTTAATAATATTGACTCAATGCTGTATTACACTATACAGCAGGGATCACCTGGAGAGATAGCGTCCTGTAGACTTTAGTTCCAACATGTTCTAGCACACCTACCTGTAATGATCAAAAAACCCTGAACATCTTGATTAGCTGCTTCAGGTGTGTTTGATTGGGGTTCGAGCTGATATCTGCAGAACGGTAGCTCTCCAGGAGCCGGGTTGAAGACCCCTGGTATACAATTTTTGCTTAGGTTTTTGCACTATTTTACAATCTGGACAAGTTGATGCCATTTGCCAAAATCAGAGCCAGTCTGCAGATCTAAGTTGACAGATTGTGAGTTCCTCCAGTTGGAAAATATCAAACATGTTTGATATTCATAGAAATATTTCAGAATGTTATTTCAGAAACATCTGTAAATGTACCATATAAAATGTATAATGTTTAAAGATTCCTGACTCATTGTCTGTTTCTGGTATGCTGATTCTTCCGCAGGGATGTTTCAGTGTATTCAGGGGAAGAAGTGTATTGACTTCCGGCAGGTATGTGATGGGACTCCTCAGTGTCCGGATCACTCGGATGAAGCAGGCTGCTGGAAACCCACCAAGAGCTGCAGCATCCGCTGCGATGGGAACAGCCGCTGTATCCCAGAAGTGTTCATCTGTAATGGTATGAGGGACTGCTGGGATGGCTCGGATGAGGCGGACTGTGGTGAGTCTGCTATAGAAACATCAGAAATCACACACTTAGTTCTATGTATGGGATCTAAAAACTGAATAGGTTTTGCACCAGTGGTTCAAAGTTATTTATTTGTTTGTAGCTATGCCCACTCCACCATCGTCCTGCAAAAGCCCTTATGTGGCTTGTCAAGGCACGTCTCTGTGCATCCTGCAGCAATATCTGTGCGACGGGAGAAAAGACTGCCCTGATGGCTCTGATGAGAGACCTTGTCTTCGCAACTGCCCATATCGCAGTAATGAACACATTATTTGCTTTTTACTGATAACATGACTTGATTTGGGTGAAGTTCTTGCTGTCGTAGAAAATCACAATTTCTTTTTTTTTTTTTTTTTTTGCCAGGTGACTTCATGTGTAAAGACAGGACGAAGTGTGTTAAGAGGGATCTGGTGTGTGATGGCCGCTCTCACTGCCTTGATCGTTCAGACGAGATGGGATGTCCCACTACAGCACCTAAAACCTCAACCATAGCACTATTAAAATGTCGTATGGGCTCTAAACCTTGTAAGGACGGACTTGAGTGTGTGCTGTACAGTCATGTTTGTGATGGAGAGATGGACTGTAAGGACGGATCTGATGAAGCTGACTGCGATTTTAATTGTAAAGCAGGTAGTCCAGCTGAGATCTTATAAAACACATACATTTTATTTCCTTTTCCTTTATTTCCTTCTTTCCCTCCTTTATTTTCTTCCTTCTTTCCTTTGTTTATTTCCTTCCTTCCCTTGCTTCCTTCCTTTATTTCCTTCCTTCTTTCCTACCTTTATTTCCTTCCTTCTTCCCCCTCTTTATTTCCTTCCATCCTGCCTTCCTCCTTTTACTCCTTTATTTCCTTCCTTCCATTTTTCTTTCCTTCTTTCCTTCCTTTTTATTTTATTTTTCTTTATTTCCTCCTGTCCTTCCTTTATTTCCTTTTTCTTTCTTTCCTTCTTTCCTTCCTTTATTTCCTTCCTCCTTCCCTCCTTTATTTCCTTCCTTCTGTCCTTTCTTTATTTCCTTCCTCCTTTGTCTTTCAATCTTTCCTTCTTCCTTTCCTTCCTGTATGTCCTTCCTCCTTTCCTACCTTTATTTCCTTCCATCTTTCATTCCTCCTTTCACTCCTTTATTTCCTTCCTTCCCTTTTACTTTATTCCCTTGTTTCCTTCCTTTATTTCCTTTTTCTTTCTTTCCTTCTGTCCTTCCTTTATTTCCTTCCTCCTCTCCTTTTTCTTTCAATCTTTCCTTCTTCCTTTCCTTCCTTTATTTCCTTCCTCCTTTCACTCCTTTATTTCCTTCCTTCCCTTTTACTTTATTCCCTTGTTTCCTTCCTTTATTTCCTTTTTTTTTCTTTCCTTCTTTCCTTCCTTTATTTCTTTCCTTCCTTTTTTTTCTTTATTTCCTTCCTTTTTTTTCTTTATTTCCTTCCTTCTGTCCTTCCTCCTTTTTCTTTCCTTCCTTCTTTCTTCCTTCCATTTTTTTTTTCCTTGCCTTCTTTCCTTCCTTTAATTCCTTTCTTCCTTTTTTTATTTCCTTTCTGTCCTTTCTTTATTTGCTTCCTTCTTTTCCTTTCATTCTTTCCTTCTTTCATGACCGTAATGTCAGAGATGTTATACCTTTCATGGGATGCTTTTTACTAACTTGGTAAAAAAGTTTATTGCGAATTTAAAAACTCTTGTTGCTCAGGGGAGTTTCAGTGTGCCCATGGGAGAAAATGCATTGATGCAAAACTAGTGTGCGACGGCAAACCACAATGTCAAGATTTTTCTGACGAGAGCGACTGCTTCATACGCAGCAAGAGCTGCAGCCATCGCTGTGATAATAAAACCCGCTGCATCCCTGAAAACTTCCTGTGTGACGGAGAGAAAGACTGTGTGGACGGCACTGATGAATCTGACTGCGGTGGGAATCTCTCCTTCTGTGCTAAATGTGATATTGGCTTTATGAATTTGATTAAAATACTTATTTTAATGGTTTTGTCTTCAGGGTACCCCACAAAGGTGGTGAAGTGTGAGAGTCCTGCTGTGTTGTGTCGTGACGGGTCACTGTGCATCCCTCACACCAAGCTCTGTGATGGCAAGAGAGACTGTCCTGATGGATATGATGAAACCTTTTGTTTTGACAGATGTCCAAACTCAGGTACTCAAAAGCTACTTCCTTAAGGCTTAGTTAAAGCATGCACACAGTCACAATTCTTTATCTGTTTTACTTCTAGGTGACTTTCTGTGTAAGGATAAGAGGAAGTGTGTGGAGAGGGAACTGGTGTGTGATGGCCGCTCTCACTGCATTGATGGTTCAGATGAGACGGGATGTCCCACTGCAGCACCTAAAACCTCCACCTCATCACCATTAAAGTGTCGTATAGGCTCTAAACCCTGTAAGGACGGACTTGAGTGTGTGCTGTACAGTCATGTGTGTGATGGAGAGATAGACTGTAAAGATGGATCTGATGAAGCTGACTGTGAATATCAGTGTCAAGCAGGTAAAACTTATGTAACTGGTTCCTGATTGTCTTATATAACTCAAGATGAGTGTAACTTACAATGTTTCCTCATAGATCAGTTCCAGTGCGCTCATGGGAGGATGTGTATCGACAGAAAGCAGGTGTGTGATGGTACACCTCAGTGTCAGGATCGTTCTGATGAACTGGACTGTTTCACTCGATCACACGAATGCAAACATCAGTGTGATAATAAAACTCGCTGCGTCCCAGAGAGCTTCCTCTGTGATGGAGAGAAAGACTGTGTGGATGCCACTGATGAAGCCAACTGTGGTAGGTGTCTTAACACATTATGGAAATGACATTCCAAGCTATTTTTTAAATTCTTTTTCTTAGTTTTATAGTAAATAAAGTAATTTATTATCTTTTAAATGGTTAAAGTTAAAATGAGCTTTTTATTCTAGTAAAACATCAACTACTTGGTATTTGAAGTAATGGTAAAGGACATCCCTTGAAATGTTTTTTTTAAATATTGTGAAAATATGTATTTTTGTTCATTTATTTATTTATTTATTTATTTATTTATTTATTTATTTATCAATGACTTATTTTTTCTTTGCCTAAAGGTAAAAGATCATTTCGTATCTTTGTAGGATGATCTCATCTGATTTTATGATTTAAAAAAAGGAAATTTAGTGTGTTTTTTTGTTTTTTTTTTTGTTTTTTTAAATTCATTTATCACCATATATTTATTTATTTTTCACCATTTATTTATTTATTTATTTATTTATTTATTTATTGCATTTATTATCTTTCTTATCTTTTTTCTTTTCTACTTCTTTATTTTATTTTGTCTTTCAAAATGTATTTATTATTATTTAGTATTACTATTTTATCATAATTTGTTCATTTATTAATCACCATTTTTTTGGGTTTGAGAATCTGAAGTAAAAAGTAATTTTAAATATAAAATAAAATCTAATTTTTTTTGTTCACTGTTTATCAAATTTAATTTATCTTTTTCACCATTTATTTCTTAAAAGGTAAAAAATAATTTTGAATCTTTGTAGGATTATCTTGTCTGATTTTATGATAAAGGAAATCCCATGAAATATGTATTTTTTGTTGTTGTTTGTTTTTTGTTTTTGTTTTGTAGCTCCCATTACTGGCCCATCAGTCACAGACCAGCCCGTCTGCTTAAGCCCTTCTGTATTTTGTCATGAAACCTCAAAATGCATCACACAGTCCCAGTTGTGTGATGGAAAGACAGACTGTCCCAATGGAGCCGATGAGCAGTTTTGCTTGGATTCATGTCCAGATCCAGGTAACACATGGAATTTGTTCTTAAATGTTGTAGTTCAAATTCCATGCACATTTGGCAACATGATGACTTTCTACTCCAATCAGGCCAGTTTCTGTGCAAGGACAGACGAAAGTGTGTTGAGAGAGCACTTGTGTGTGATGGTCAGCCACACTGCACTGATGGGTCAGATGAGAAACAGTGCCCAACCTGTGCTTTGCTTTGTGACCAGAAGAGGGTGTGCCTGACTAGCCAGCAGCTCTGTGATGGAAAACCAGACTGCAGAGACGGTTCAGATGAGAAGAACTGCTGTAAGTCCACAATTTGCACCATAAATGCATTTATTTATCTGTCCATCTATTGACGGTTGAAGTCAAAGGTTTACATACACCTGCAGAATCTGCAAAATGTTATTTGTTTTGATTTAAAATAAGAGGGATCATACAAAATGCATGTTGTTTTTATTTAGTACTGACCTGATTAAGATATTTCACATAAAAGACATTTACATATAGTCCACAAGAGAAAATAATAGTAGTTGTTATCTGAATGATTCACAGCTGTTTTTTATTTTTTATTTTATTTATAATTTTTTTTTTATTATTATTATTATTATTATTGATCATGAGTCCTTTGTTTGTCATGAACAGTTAAACTGCCTGTTCTTCAGAAAAATCCTTCAGGTCCCACAAATTCTTTGGCTTTTCAGCATTTTTGTGTATTTGAACCCTTTCCAACAATGACTGTATGATTTTGGGATCCATCTTCTCACACTGAGGACAACTGAAAGACTCATATGCAACTATTACAGAAGGTTCAAATGCTCACTGACGCTCCAGAAGGAAACACTAAACAAGGATGCATTAAGAGCGGGGTTGAAAACTTTTGAACAGAATGAAGTTGTGTACCTTTTTTTTTTTTTTTTTTTTTTTTTTACTTTTAATAAATATCTTTTTTTTTTCACCTAGTACTACCTTCAGAAGCTACAGAAGATATTTACATGTTTCCCAGACAGAATAAGTTAAATTTACCCTGATCTTCAAATTCAAAAAGCTTTTAATTTTTGGTGAACTACTTATATTTACCGCATTGACCCGAATTTTCTTGGAAATACATCTGAAAAACATCTTATATTCTTGTCTTATATTCATGGTCTAGACTTTGACATGTCAACAATACACCCACAACTATAGGTGGCGCCAAATCCTTGTAAAAATGAGTGTGCCAAGAAATATGTTATGTAATGTTTATCAGTAATTTTAGAACAATGTGATTGAAAACAAAAGAAAAATGAAAAGCTTACAGCAGTATGAGTCTTGACTGTCATGTAAGCCTGATGGAACCAAACTTCCTCTGTAAGTGATTTTAAAACTTAAGACAGTACCAAAGACAAATTTGTAGACTACAGTAAGATTTCACTTCTAAGAAATGAAATGTTGGTAGGCTACTATGAGATAAATAGCCTACTTATACATTGAACAAAAATATAAACGCAACACTTTTGTTTTTGTTTTTTTTCATGAGCTGATCTCAAAGATCTAAGCCTTTTTCTATGTACACAAAAGGCTTATTTCTCTCAAATATTGTTAACAAATCTGTCTAAATCTGTGTTCGTGACCACTTCTCCTTTGCCGAGATAATCCATCCACCTCACAGGTGTGGCATATCAAGATGCTAATTAGACAGCATGATTATTGCACAGGGGTGTATATATATATATATATATATATATATATATATATATATAAATAATAATAATAAAGCACAAGATTTGTTTTTCAAAAAGCCTTTTTCCAAAAGGAGCATCTTGATAAAGAAGGGTTGGCTTGTATTCAGGTCAATATGGTAACTTCAACTTTGTCAGTCAAGTCTTTCCAATTGATTTTGTCAATTTCAGACATGGCTCGTGTGGTTGCAAGTGCTTCATTACCTCTGAAATGTCCCCTGGGATCCAAACCTTGTAGGGATGGGAAAGAGTGTGTCCTGTATAGCCACGTGTGTGATGGGGAGAAAGACTGCAAAGATGGATCTGATGAGAGGAACTGTGAGCGTAAATGTAAAAAAGGTACACTCTATGGAAGAAATGGTTTATTTTTGTTTAATAAAGAATTAAACTGGCCAAATTTATGTATTTTATTAATTCAACCCTGTAGGCCAGTTCCAATGTGCTCATGGCCGGAAGTGTATAGACATGAATCTTGTGTGTGATGGCACATCTCAGTGTCAGGACAGATCGGATGAAATCAACTGCATGAAGCTCTCAGAGGAGTGCAGGCACCCGTGTGACAATAAAACCCGCTGCGTTCCTGAATCCTTCCTCTGTGATGGTGAAAGAGACTGTGCAGATGGCACTGATGAAGCCAACTGTGGTAGGTCAATGGCATGAAATGTTCATGGTAGTAAGTTAATGGATAAAGAACTTAAAAGGCTTGTTTTTTTTTGCTACTGATGTTCTGCATAATTTTAGCGATTTATTGTTATTATTATTATTATTATTATTATTATTATTATTATTATTATTATTTTTATTTATTTTTTTTTTTTACACTTTGGCTTTGTTCATCCTGCAGTGGTAGAGCCCTGTTCCAGTGACCGTTTCCAGTGCAGTAACGGTCAGTGTGTGGCGATTGCTCTCCGCTGTGATGGGTACGCTGACTGTCGTGATCACTCTGATGAGAAGGGCTGTGCTCAACCTCCACACTGTCCTGTGGAGCAGCGCTGCCCCCACACTCACGAGTGTCTGCTGAAAGAATGGCTCTGCGATGGAGACCAGGACTGCAGTGATGGGGCTGATGAGAGGGTGAGGAACTGCACTGATCGAGTGTCCTTGTTCAAGGAGAACCTGCTTTTGTATTTGTGTTTTGTCTGTTGTTTTTGTGTATGTGGTATTTTGTTTGGTGTGTAGTGTTTTTGTTACTGCTGTTTTGATTTTATTTGTGGTTTTATTTTGTTTATGGTGTTTGTAGTGAGAGATTTTACTGTTTGTGGTGTTTTTGTTTGGTGTTTGTAGTGTTGTGGTGTGTTTGGTGTTTGTGGTGTGATTGGTGTTTGTAGTGTTGTGGTGTGTTTGGTGTGTGTGGTGTGATTGGTGTTTGTAGTGTTGTGGTGTGTTTGGTGTGTGTGGTGTGGTCTGTTGTTCTGATTTTGTGGTGGTGTTTTGTTTGGTGTCTGTGGTGGTGTTTACTTTGTTGTGGTGCTTTTAGTTTAGTTTTTGTTGCATGTTTGGTTTTGTAGTGTGTTCGTTTTGGTTTTGGTTTAGGTTTTGTGTTTGTAGTTTTGGTTTTGTAGTGTGTTCGTATTTGTTTATTTGTGGCGTGGTGGTGGTAGTGGTGTTTGATTTTGTGGTGTTTGCTGTTTGTAGTGTAGTTGTATATTGTTGTGTGTGGCGTTTGAGTGAAGGTTTTGTTTAGTGTTTGGTGTTATTGTGGTGTTTTTTGTAATGTTTTGGGGTGGCTTTGTTTGGTGTGGTTTTATTTTGTGGTGTCTATTTTGCTTTTGTTTGCTAAGTTTGGTGTTTCTGATGTGTTGGTGTTTTGTTTGTGGTTTTTGTGTTTGTTGTGTTGGTTTGGTGGTGTTTTTGTTTGGTGTTTGTGGTTTTGTGGTGTTTGTGGTGTGGTGTTCTGATTTTGTGGTGGTGTTTTGTTTGGTGTCTGTGGTGGTGTTTGGTTTGTTGTGGTGCTTTAGTTTAGTTTTTGTTGCGCGTTTGGTTTTGTAGTGTGTTCGTATTTGTTTATTTGCGGCATGGTGTTTTTTGGTGTGTGGTGGTATTGGTTTAGTTTGGTTTTTGTGTTTGTAGTGTGGTGGTGTTTGTTTGGTGTGTTTTGTTTGCGGTGTGGTGGTTTTTGTTTGGTCTTGGTGTTTTTGTTTAGTGTTTACTGTGTGTTGGTGGTGCTTTGGTGTTTGTAGTGTGTGTGTGTGTGTGTGTGTGTGTGTGTGTGTGTTTCTTGGTGTTTGGTGGATTTGTTTTATTCTTGGTATTTTTGTTTGTAGCATTTTTCTTTATTTGTGGTGTGGTGTTTTTGGTGTTGGTGTTTGTGGTGTTTTTTTGCATGTTTGTTGTGTGTTGGTGGTGATGGAGTTTTGTTTGTGGTGTTTTGTTTGGTGCGTGAGGTGTACTATTTGGTGTTGGTGGTTTGTGCTTTGTTTGTAGTGTTTTATTTATGTTGTTAGTATTTTGTTTGTTTTTTCAAACAAAGTAGACAGGCAAGTAGACGTATTCAGAAAATCAGATTGCAAGTTATCCATCTGTGCCATTCAGTCAAACAACCTCTTCTCTTCCTGTTTAGAACTGCAAGTTGGCTCCACTAAAGTGTGGAGAGTTCCAGTGGTCATGTGCATCTAAAACTCAATGCATTGTGACAACGTGGAGGTGTGATGGCGTAAAGGACTGCAAAGACGGGAGTGATGAATCTGGATGTGAGTGCAGTTACTTCTAAACTCCATGCCAGAATCTGTTCAATAATTCAAAATTGTAAAAAATTGCTTGTTTTGTAGGTGGTCAAGTGAAATGCCCAACGCACTTGTTCAAGTGTGGAAATGGGGAGTGTGTGGACCCAGATCTAGTGTGCAACAGGGCATCTGACTGTGCAGATGGCTCTGATGAGGGTGTGGGGTGTCTGAAGAACGACTGCCCCAGTCCCAGCAGCCCATCATGCCAGCACTACTGCATGAACACTCCACATGGAGCGGTCAATTGTTTATTTATTGCTTTGTAGAAAATGTTTTATAATACTCAATGATTTATGCAGGAATTATCCAAAAACAATTTAAATCGTTAGTTTTTTTTACACCATTTATTACAATGTCAAACTAAACCTTTAAACATGCTTTCCAAATATTAGGGGTTTATAGACTTACTTTGACAATTTTGTGTTTTCAGAGATGTGGCTGTAAGACTGGCTTCAGGCTTCAACCTGATGGTTTAACCTGCAATGATATAGATGAATGTAAAGAGATTCAGCCCGCTTCCTGCAGTCATAAATGCCTCAACACGCTGGGCTCTTACCTGTGTCAGTGCCACCCTGAGTTTATACTGGAGCCAGATGGACGCAGCTGCAAGCCTGCAGGTATTGGTCTATAGCATGTTATTCTTTTTATAATAAGGGTAATTTTTTAAAGATTTTTTTTACCAAAGCAAACTCTGAGAACCTGACACATTGCACTTCTGGAGACTCCAGGTAGGGTAGGTTGCAGTTCTGGATAATGGTGAAGCTGGAGACTAAATTGTTCCCGATGGATTCACACCTTAATTGCACCTTACCTTAATTCTTAATTTTTTGAAGTTATTGTCTTTTCTTCTCAACCTGTTTTTTTTTGTTTTGTTTTGTTTTTTTATTTTAACCATGCAGACCCAATAAGCATAAGCAACAGGTGGAGAAGAGTTTTCACTTCCAGACTTCATAGGCAATTACATTACAAATAAATGATTAAATACAAAATTAATAGTGGTTATTAAGACTACTGTGCTTTGGAATTGGTAAAATGTGCTCAGAAAACATATGACCAGAATATCAACATGCCTAATTATGCATGCACTGTAAAGTCTGATCGATTCTAGTCAAGTATTACTGTGAAGTTACTGTTTGTGACCAACCACAATTCATCATTTGCATGCCTTTAAGGGGTGGTCTCATCTGAAATGGTACCAAAATATATTTAGAATTCATTTAAATAATTGCACAACAGTGCCAATGCTGAAAATGGTGGAAATGTAGTTAGACAATATGTACTTGCAATCCAATAGATTTTTTTCATAGTAGTATGCTAATAAATAATAGAATTGTTCTTACATGTAAATCATGTTTTTGTGCAGAGGAACCCAGTATTTTGGTCTCTGAACAGTATGAGCTGATAAATTTGGGTCTTCGAAGCTCCAGCATTCAAGCTCTAATCACACCGGGGCGAAAGCCCATCTTCTCTGTGGACTACGACCGGAGAGAGCAGAGAGTGTACTGGGTCAGTCTGGAGGAAGAGAGTATCAAATATGCCTTCCACGGAGAAAAGAACAACATTGGAACTATTGTCAAAGGTAATAATAATAATAAATAAAATAAAATAAAATAAAATAATAAATATATGTGTGTGTGTGTGTATATATATATATATATATATATGTATGTATGTATGTATGTATGTATATATATATATATATATATATATATGTATGTATGTATGTATGTATGTATATATATATATATATATATATATATGTATGTATGTATGTATGTATGTATGTATATATATATATATATATATATGTATGTATGTATGTATGTATGTATGTATGTATGTATATGTGTTTTAATAATATTAATTTAGACAGTTTAGGTTTTTGGGGATGGGGAAAAAAAGGAGTGAATTTATTTTTATCGTTGTAGGGAAGATGTATCTTTTAAATATGATTATTATTTATTTATTATAAAGGTTGTGGAGTGAGGGAAAACAAAAATTAAGTGTTAAACGAACATGAATAGTGTGACCTCTATATAAATAGAATTTATGGAAGCCCGTTTCTGCCACTGAATAAAAAATAAAAAAGGTAATTTTGTTTTTGTTTTTTTTCTCTTACAATTCTGACTTTTTTTTAACCAAATTAAAGTCTGAATTGTGAGATTAAAAACTCGCAATTCTGACTTTTTTTTTTTCTCGCAATTACAAGTTATAAAGTCCAGTTCTGAAGACTGATATACTGACTTAACTCTCAATTGCTAGAGAATTCTGACTTATATAATTATTATTATTTTTTTTTTTCCTGTGGAAACTGGCTTCCATACAAATTAGTTTGATGTAAAATGCGATTTATACGTTGCTTTGGAACATAAGTTTCAGTATGTTTAAAAAGAAATGCAACTTATATTCCAGAAAATATGGTAAATATTTTAGGCCAAAGTTAGGCCAAAAAAGTTTGTGAGTCCCCACTCTAACCAAAATAATTTTGCACATTCAGGTGTGAAATCAGACTCCATTGCTATTGACTGGATGGGAAGGAACCTTTACTGGGTGGATGGTGTTGTTGGGCAGATTCTAGCTGTCCGTTTGACCAGCAGTATTGTAAAGCCAGAAAACTACGTAGTAGTTGTAGAGAAGGATTTGCAGCAGCCTCGTTCACTTGCGCTAATGCCTCAGAAAGGGTAAGAAACACCTCCACAAGTTGGGCACTATTACATGAGTTTTCAGCCTCTGTATATGGATGCAGATGAATGTTTCCAGATTTTGTGTGCAGGATAATGTTCTGGTCAGAGATTGGAGGTCAGGCACAGATCGAGCGCTCTGGCATGGATGGCTCAGACAGGAAGGTGGTGGTTAGTCTCGGTCTCAAGTGGCCTGTCAGTGTGACTGTGGACGTATTGACTGACAGACTATATTGGACTGACGAGAAGCTCAGATGTATAGGCTCAGCAACACTGGATGGAGAAAACAAAAAGGTAATTACAATATATAGCATCTCACAAAAGTGAGTACACCCCTCACATTTCAGCAAACATTTTAGTATATCTTAAGGGACAATACTATAGAAATAAAACTTGGATACATTTTAGAGTAGTCAATGTGCAGCTTGTATAGCAGTATAGATTTACTGTCCTCTGAAAATAACTCAACATACAGCCATTATTGTCAAAAAAGCTGGCAACAGAAGTAAGTACACCCTAAGTGAACTTGTCAAAACTGTCCAAAGTGTCAGTATTTTGTGTTGGCACCATTGTTATCTAGCACTGCCTTAATCATTCTGGGCATGAAATTGACCAGAGCTGCACAGATTGTTGCTGGGATCCTCTTCCACTCCTCTATAATGACATCACAGAGCTGCTGGATGTTAGACAAATGGTGCTTCTCCACCTTCCTCTTGAGGATGCCCCACAGGTGTTCAAGAGGGTTAAGGCCTGGAGACATACTTGGCCACTCCTCACCTTCACCTTCAGCTTCCTCAGCAAGGCAGTTGTCATCTTGGCGGTGTGTTTGGGGTCATTATGTTGGAAAATTGCCATTTGGACAATGAACTGCAGCTCCACAGTACCAGCAGCACACATGCAGCCCCAGACCATGATGCTTCCAGCACCATGCTTGATTGTAGGCAAGACATTTTTTTTTTTTTTTTTTTTCTTGGTACTCCTCACCAGGGCATTGCCACACATGCTAGCCATCTGAGCCAAACAAGTGTATCTTAGTCTCATCAGATCACAGGACATGGTTCCAGTAAATCATGCTCTTGGAGAGGTTGTCTTCAGCAAACTGTTTGCGGACTTTCTTGTGAGCCAGCTTCAGAAAGGGCTTCCTTCTGGGATGGCGCCCATGCAATCTGACTTGTTGCAGTGTGTGGCATATGGTCTGAGCACTGACAAGCTGACCTTCTACATCTGCAACCTTTAAAGAAATGCTGGCAGCTCTCATGCATGTCTTTTTTTTTTAAGCCAGGTTCTGCACCTGACACACAGAACGAGTACTCAACTTTGTTGATCGACCCTTGAGACCTGTTCTGAATGGAAACCATCTTGGAAAACCTCTGTATGACCCTGACCACTGCAGTGTAACTCAATTTCAGGGTGTTGCTGAACCTCTAATAGCCTTGGCCATCTTTGTGGAGAGCAACAATTCTAATTCTCAAATCCTCAGAGACTTCTTTGCCATGAAGTGAACATCCAGTGGTCAGTGTGAGAGAATTGTACTCAAAGCACCAAATTTTAACTGCTCTAATACAAGATTCACAACTTTGTGTGGTCCTGTCAAGCAGACAGGAACATGAACGTGATAAAAAGGTCATGTGGCATTGCATGGTTAAACATAGTACTCATCACTTAGGGTGTACTCCCTTTTGTTGCCAGCTATTTTGATAACAATGGCTGTATGTTGAGTTATTTTCAGAGGACAGTATATCTGTACTGCTATACAAGCTGCGCACTGACTACTCTAAAATATACCCAAGTTAAATTTCTATAGTATTGTCCCTTGAGAAGCTAAACTAAAATGGTTGCTGAAATGTGAGGGGTGTACTACCTTTTGTGAGATGCTGCATGGCACAATTTTACTGAATAATTGTATATTTTTGCAGTTGCTACAGCTGTCTGAGATGCCCAGTCCTTTCTCAGTGGCTGTGTTTAATGACGTGGTCTACTGGTCTGACACTCTCAGAAGATCCGTTCAAGGTGCCAATAAACTGACTGGCAAAAACCGCAGAGTTGTTCTCAAGAGACCTGGACAGCCGTTTGACATCAAAGTGAGAATATATCCTGTACACTCTATTAAATGTTATAAGAGATGCCTTATACATGTTACTGAGCGTTTCATTGTTTTGTTTTGGTCCAGGTTGTTCACCCTCTTTTGCAGCCCAGCGTGTCCAGCCCGTGTGAGAAGCTCAGATGCTCTCATGTGTGTTTGCTGACTCCGGAGCTCAAAGCAGTCTGTCGCTGCCCAACGGGACTTCTCTTAGCCACGGACGGATTCACCTGCACCCCACCTGTGGATTCCTCCTCTTCTTTCCTTATGTTATTGTCTCCTACCGTGATTACACAGGTATTCCACTTCAGAATAATTGAATGAATGGCTTTTCGTGACAGAATAGTTTGTCGCCTGGACAGATTCTAGTGTACCACCTTTAAAATTGTAACTTGTACTTTTTCAATCCTAGGGATGTCCAATCCTTGTGCCCCTCAGCGACGCTAGTTAGGGCTGTCACAATTATGAAATTTGGCTGATGATTAATTGTCTAAGAAATAATTGCCATTATGTTGATTAGTTGTCTGGTTTAGGGCATTGACATACTTTTTTTTTTGTTGTTGTTTTTTTTTTTGTATTTTTTTTTTTTGTGCACATTCTTCAAAGTATTTGATGTACATATAATATGTGCTGTGCTTTCAAACACTACTTTAATATGCATTATATACGGAAGGAATAGGGACAAAATAACATTGAAATGTTTCTGAAAACCAGAGTTACCTTTAAATATATTTGTGTGTGTGCATATTTATATAAATAATGTGATAATAATAATAATAATAATAATAATAATAATTATTATTATTATTATTATTATTATTATTATTATTATTACTACTATTTTTATTTATTTTTAAATACTATTTAAAAAAAAAAAAAAAAAAAAAACAAGAAAAACATTACATTGAGTCCCTTTTTTTCTTTTTTATTCATTTTATTTTATTTTATTTTATTTTATTTTATTTTGGACTAAGATTAATTGGGGATTATGGGGCCAAACTGATTTTGTGTGTGTGTAATATTTGTATTTTGTTTTGTTTATTATTATTATTATTATTATTATTATTATTATTATTATTATTATATATATTTTTTTTTTTTTTATTCTAAGATAAATATGGTGGTGTTGTTTCCCCAAAATAAACAAATGCCATTGATTGAGCTTCACTTTTATTGATCTATCAATAATGAGCCATTCTTAATTGTCTTCTCCTGCTCAGATCTTCACTAAAAGTCTTCATTCAGAGGTCGGGCTAAAGACTTGGCCGGAGCACCGCTCCTTGTCTCTGCCTGCTGTGAATGAAGCTTCAGACTTTGATCTGCTCCTTAAGGACCGCACCATCTCCATAGCTGATGCGGGACGGGGATCTGTAGCTCAGCTGAAACTCGGCAGCTCTGGTTTCACACCCATCGGTCACGTTCTTCAGCTCAAAGGGGACATGGTAACGGCTCTCGCTGTGGACTGGGTCACCCGAAACCTGTACTGGAGCAGTGTCAGGAGCCCCCAGCTTTACATCACATCCCCTGGAGGCAAATACACCAGTCTGGTGCTGCAGGCTGAGCTCGAGGGCACCATCTCCATTGCCCTGCATCCTCCCACGGGCCGGCTGTGCTTCACCGCAGTGGGACGGAGAGGAGCTGAATCTCTGCCTCAGGTGGACTGCGCTCACATGGATGGGAACAATCGCACACTGCTCTGGAGCAAAGCAAAGATGCCTGCTTCGCTTGCCTTTTCTGAGAAAGGAACAACACTGTATTGGGCAGATATTGGTGCGTTAAAAGCAAAAATTAAATTATACTTTTTACAAATGGGGTATAGATTGATGTCTCAATATTAAAATACAAATTTATTTATATTTGATACATTTAAGAGAAAAAAAAGTTTTAGAGAAAACTATTACATTCACTCAACTGATCTAACATAAAATTAACATGGCATGCAAAATATATTAGTTTAAAAAATTCTGTGCTGCCTCACTGTGGTAAAAATCTAAAATGTTTTTATTTATTATTATTATTATTATTATTATTATTATTATTATTATTATTATTATTATTATATTTATTTATTTATTTATTTATTTATTTATTTATTTTTTACAACTCTGTTTCATTTTGGAAAAGTAATATTTTATTTTCTTATTTTTCACACAATGTAGTGTTGTCAAGGTCAACCATTCAAATTTTAATTTAATAGATAAATTTTTTATTATTATTATTATTATTATTATTATTATTATTATTATTATTATGATGAAGACTTTGATCTGATTATTACAGTTGGTTTAAATTTATTTGCATATTTGTCATTTGTTGTTGTTTATTATTGGTGTTGCTGTAAAAGCACTAATACATTTGATTTGTTTTAATTTGTTTACATACACTAATTGTAGTATGTATTATTTTTATTCTTTTTATAAACTATTGTAGTTTAATTTATTTGGAAAAGACAAATTTATTATTATTATTATTATTATTATTATTATTATTATTATTATTATTATTATAAAAATGTTTTTATTGGTTAATAAACACACACACTATCTATCTATATATATATATATATATATATATATATATATATATATATATATATATATATAATATTGTGTGTGTGTGTGTGTGTACAACAGCAATATAAATAAAATTGGAAAATACAGATTTATTTATAGTAATAAACTTTTTGTTGTTGGTTTATTTGGAAAAAAAAATTTATATATATATTTATTATTATTATTATTATTATTATTATTATTATTATTATTATTATTATTTTATATATATATATATATATATATATATATATATATATATATATATATATATATATATATATATATATATATATATATATAATAATTTTTTTTTTTTTTTTTTTTTTTATTAAATCTAATACAGGTTATTTTTATTTGAGAAATACAAGTTTATCTCTGACTACAAACTAACATTTTGTCTTTAGCTAGATTTATGCTAAAAATAGTTAAATTAAGCTAAATCTATGACCCTGTTACACTTACTTTGTATTTGTTTTGTTAAAGGTTTGTAATGAAAATGAAATGTATTTTTATGCTGTGAAAATTATATCTTCCAAACCAGTCAATTATGATTTTTTTTTTTCCCCTTTATCCCAGGGAATGAAGTGATCACCTCCATTAATATCGATGGCTCTAATTATAAGGAGTACATTACTGGATCTGCTTTTATCGTGTCTTTTGCCCGTGTTGAGAATGTCTACTTCTGGGTCACACTGGACAACGGTAACAATCGAACACCTTCAGAAATATAGTTTCTATAGAATGAAGTTCTGTGTAGCACCACTAGATGGCATGAATCCATTGACTTCCTGTCTTAAAATATCTTCTCTGTTCTTGGACAGTAGTTTATACATTTAATAGTTGGAACTACAATTAATTAATTGGTATTTTATGATATGCAGATCAAATTCATATGAATTAATATCACTATATGCTGAGAAGAGTTTTTAGAGCGTTCTCTGTTCTTGAAACAGGCACAGCTAAAGTGTGGTACACGGATGGTTTTCAGCCCAAACAGATGTGGTTTGAGGTGAAGGCAAACGTCATCGAGCTAAAGGCTTACAGCAGGTCCAGTCAGAAAGGTACTTCCCTGCTGCTTTTGTCCTTCTGTTCCGTCCGTGAGAGCATAAGTGGTCTGAGGTGTATTGTGGACTCGTCACGTGTGTGGAGGGAGCTTGGCCACACAAAAGACACATTTAGACTTCTCCTTTTACTTTCCCATACCCCTCACTGTAGCTTTCCCTGAAGAACTCTCCAGCATAGAACTGCAAACTACTATACAATTATTTGTATGCATGTTGTATACGGCTATTCATTTTCTGTATCTGGATCAAAAGATTTAAATGTTGATCTGTTGTTGTTTTTTTTCTACTTATTATTAACTTTTTTCTTTCTTTTTTTTTTTTTTTTTGGAACCTGTGATTCTTTTTTTTTTTTTTTTTTTTTTTTAACGAACAGCATTGATTAAAAAATCTTTAACACATTCTTGATGAATAAGTTTTCCAAAAAAAAGAAAGAATAAACAAAACTGACCCCAAACTTTTGAACAGTAGCGTATATTGTTATATTGTAAAATATTATATTTTAAAGAAATGCTGTGTTTTGTTTTATCTAAAAAAAAAAAAAAAATCTATCAAATATTCACAGGTTCCCAAAAAATAAAGCAGCCCAACGGTTTCCAACATTGAAAATAAACCAGCATATATTAGAATGATTTCTGAAGAATCATGTGACAATATTTACACATTTCACAATATTACTGTTTTCTTCTGTATTTTGAATCCAATAAATGTAGCCTTCATGAACATTAGAAACTTCTTTATAAAAAAAAAAACAAACACAAACCTTACTGATTCCGTACTTTTGCACGGCTATGTATGCGTGTATATTTTAATAGTAATATAAATAACAATAATTTTTTTTTTTTTTTTTTTTTTTTTTTTTTTTTACATTTTAATATTGAGATAATTTAACTATGTGCTTTTATTTTCTATTTTTACTTTTTGTGCATTTTTTTTCTTATTTATTTTCCTTTTTTACGTCATTGTATTTTTATTCATTTATTTGTTTTAGATATTTTTTACAATCTATTTTCTTTTATTTGATCTTATATTACTTTTTATTTTATTTGGTTAACTTTCTTTGTAACATATTTTGTATATTTATTATTTTATTTTATATATTTATTATTTTATTTTATATATTTTTATATATTTTATTTGTTCATAGTCATTTTCTTTAACTTTTATTTTTCTTATTCAATTCACTTTTTTTATTCTGTGTATCTTTTTATATGTATTTATTTTTCCTTCTTTTAACTTCTGTTCTTCATAAATAAATGTATTTATTTTGATCTTATTTGTTTCTTTTGATCTATTTTTTTAGGTTTTAGTGCATGCAGTCTAGTATTTCAGTCTAAACATAAGTTGCATCTCTCTACTAGAGTAAACTTGTACTGTAATTCTCTCTAAATTCAGTTATTCTTCTCTAGTTGGGTATGTAACATCTGATTTTGTCTGCTTTCCTTTCTCCAACCAGGAAACAATGTCTGTTCTGAGGACAATGGGGGCTGCAGTCACCTGTGTCTGCCGTATCCAGGTGGACGCTCGTGTCGCTGTGCGCAGGACTACCTCTCTGTGAACAAAACCAAATGTGTTCCCAACCTCAAGTGTCCCACAGGCAGTAAAGCGTGCAGAGACGGACTCAAGTGCATCCCTGTGGCCAAGTTCTGCGACCAGATCCCAGACTGCCAGGATGGTTCGGATGAGGAGTGTGAGTGATTCTTCATTCTCCTCAATGACTTAACTTGTACACATTAGATTACAGAAACGTAGCATTACATCACTTGCTCACCAATAGATCCTCTGCAGTGAATGGGTGCCGTCAGAATGAGAGTCCAAACAGCTGATTAAAAAAAACACATCAATGAGCTACAATCCACACCACTCCAATCCATCAGTTAACATCTTGTGAAGAGAAATGATGGACTAGAGTGGTATGAATTACCTGTGGATTATTATTATGCCTTGCTTGTTGACAGGTGACCTTGTGAAATCAGGTGTCAAGTCTAAATCTGAACCTGGCACTCCATCCTTCCCTTTTTTCTGAACTTCCTTCTGAACTTCCTTTCCTTTCTGAACTTCCTTCCAAACTTCCTTCCTTCCTTCTTTTCTTTCAAAATTCCTTCCAAACTTCCTTCCTTCCTTGCTTCCTTCCTTCCTAACTTCCTTGCTTCCTTCCTTCCTTCTTTCCTTTCAAACTTCCTACTGAACTTTCTCCCCCACAAAGTTCCTTGCAAAATTCTGAACCTCTTTCTTTCCAAACTTCTGATCTTCCTTTCTTCATATTTCTGAACCTGCATGACAAGCTCACCTATGGATTCTCTGCAGTGAATGGGTGCTGTCAGAATGAGTCCAAACAGCTGACAAAAGCATCACAATCCACAAGTAATCCACACCATTCCAATTCATAAATGAACATCTTGTGAAGTGAAAAGCTGAACTGGAGTGGTGTGGCTTACTTGTGGATTATTGTTTAAAATGTCTTGCTTGTTGACAGGTGACCTTGTAAAAATCAAATCGGGTATCAAATCTAAATCTGAACCTGGCACTCCCTTCTTTCTGAACTTCCTTCCAAACTTCCTTCTTTCTTTCCTTTCTTCCTTTCCTTTCTTCCTTCCGAACTTCCTTCCTTTCAAACTTCCGAACTTCATTTCCTTCCAAACTTCTGTACTTCCTTCCTTCCTACTTTCTTTCCTTTCTTCCCTTCCAAACTTCCTTCCTTCCAAACTTCCTTCCTTGCTTCCTTCTGAACTTTCTTTCCTTTCAATATTCCTTCCGAACTTCCTTCCTTTCAAACTTCGAACTTCATTTCCTTACAAACTTTCTTTCCAACTTCCTACTGAACTTTCTCCCCTACAAACTTCCTTCCGTCCTTGCAAAATTCTGCACTCCTTTCTTTCCAAACTTCTGACTTTCCTTTCTTCATATTTACGAACCTATATGACAAGCTCACCTATGGATTCTAGGCAGTGAATGGGTGCCATCAGAATGAGAGTCCAAACAGCTGACAAAAGCATCACAATCCACAGTAATCCACACCACTCCAAATCATAAATGAACATCTTGTGAAGTGAAAAGCTGAACTGGAGTGGTGTGGCTTACTTGTGGATTACTGTTTAAAATGTATTGCTTGTCGACAGGTGACCTTGTGAAAATCAAACCGGGTGTCAAATCTAAATCTGAAGCTGGCACTCCCTTCCTCCCTATTTTCTAAACTTATTTCCAAATTTCCTTCTTTCCAGACTTCCTTCCTTCCTTCCTTCCAAATTATCTTCCTTCTTTTTTTTTTAAAGATTTATTTTTTGGCTTTTATTATTATAGGACAGATCAGGAAGGACAGGAAGCGAAGTGGAGAGAGAGAAGGGGGTAGGGTCGGGAAAGGTCGAATCGAACTCGGGACGCCCGTTGCGCAACGGCGCTGTATGTCGGCGCACTGCCCACAAGGCTATCGGCGCCGACCAAATTATCTTCCTTCTTGACAACCAAACTTCCTTCCAAACTTATAAACTTCCTTTCTTCCAAACTTCTGTACTTCCTCCTGAACCTGCTTCTGAACTTACATCACTAGCTCACCAATGAATTCTCTGCAGTGAATGGATGCCGTCAAAATGAGAGTCCAGACAGCTGATAAAAACATCACAATAATCCACAAGTAATTCACAGCACTCCAGTCTGTCAATTAATGTCTTGTGAAGTGAAAAGCTTGAATGGAATGGTGTTGATTATTGTGATGTTAAAAAATGTCTTGCTTGTTGCCAGGTGACCTTGTGCAAATCAAATCAGGTGTCAAATCTAAATCTGAACCAGATTCCTCCCTTTTTTTCTATACTGTATGTCCTTCCTTCATTCCAAACTTCAGAACTTCCAAACATTTTATCTTCCTTCCAAACTCCTGAACTTCCTTCCAAATTTCCAAACTTCCTTTCTTTCTTCCTTCCAAACTTCCGAGCTTACTTCCTTCTCTATGAACTGTCTTCTTTCCTTTCAAACTTCTGAACTTCCTTTTCTTCTGACGACCGAACTTCCTTCCAAACTTCTGAACTAACTTCCTTCTGATGACCGAACTTCCTTCAAAACTTATGAACTTCTTTCCTTCCAAACTTCTATACTTCCTTCCGAACTTACATCACTTGCTCACCAAAGGATCCTCTGCGGTGAATGGGCCCCGTCAAAATAAGAGTCCAAACAGCTGATAAAAAAAAATCACAATCCACAAGTAATCCACACCACTCCAGTCTGTCAGTTAATGTCCTGTGAAGTGAAAAGTTGATTACTTGTGGCTTAATGTGATGCCAAACATGCCTTGCTTGTTGACAGGTGACCTTGTGAAAATCAAACCAGGTGTCAAATCTAAATCTGGACCTGGCACTCCAAAATCCACATCAAACCGTCTGACACCTCTTGGCTCTGCTGTCGAGCTCTCCCCATCTCAAGATGGTAGTGCTTCGGTGCAGAAAGTGGGCAGTGAATCGTGTGAAGTGGAGCACTGCAGCGGTCATGGGACCTGTGTGATTGTGAAGGATGAGCAGAGGTGTGAGTGTGAGGAGGGGTACAGCGGGGATCTCTGTCAGAACGCCGCCTCCAGCAGTACTGCTCTCGCTCTCACACTCACCTTTCTCTTCATAGGTGCTCTGATGGCCGCTGTCATCCTCAAGAGGAGGTCTGTCATTTCTTAAATATAGTAAATGATGATATTATTAAGTTCATACATGTATATTAACAAATCACCTATATTATATTGCAGAAGGGCACAAGCAGCGAGGGAAGAGGCTACTGAAAAAGAGACGCTTGTGACTGATGTGGAAGAGCACACAACCTTCTGTCAGAACTTTGCTAATGAGTTGTACGATCCTGAAGAGGTACAGTGAGGTTTCTGTGCTTCTTGTATACTAATTGTGTGTGTGTGAGCATGAAGAGATGTTTTGAACACTGTCTCTACTGCTGTTTTGCATACAGTACTATGACGGTGAATGATATAAGATTACAATTGTTTTGTATTTCCAGATAAATAGATTATGATCTATAAATGAGAAATGTACAAAAACTGAATATGCAAATTAAAATACATTTTAGATATGCAAATTCAAATAAATATTTTCTATAAATATTGTAAAGTTATATTTTTAAACCTCATTTGATTTCTATGAAACTAACATATATTTGTGAATCTCATTTATGTTTTGCATGCTATTTGCAAATAAAAATATTTACATAACATACATCCAAACTTATTCTTCCTCCTTTCCAAACTTCCTTTCAAACTAATTTTGATACTTCTTTCCAAACTTCCTTCCTTTCCTTCAAACTTACTTACTTCCTTCTTTCCAAACTTTTTTCTTACCTTCCTTCTGCAATTCACTCCTTTCAAACTTCTGAACTTCCTTTCTACTTTCCTCCCAAACTTCCTTCCTTTCCAACTTTCCTCCTTCTTTTTGAACTTCCTTCTTTCCAAATTTCCTTCTAATATTTTGAACTTCCTTCCTTTCTTCCAAGCTTCTTTCCTTCTTTCCAAACTTTCTTCTTTCCTTCCTTCCAAATTCCTTCCTTTCAAACTTCCGAACTAAAAACTTCCTTCCTACCTTCTGAACTTCATTCCTTCTGAACTTTCTTTCTTCCTTTAACTTCCTTTCTTCCTTCCTTCCTTCCTTCCTTCCTTCCTTCCTTCCTTCCACAATTCCTTTCAAACTTGCAAACTTCCTTCGGACCTTCTTTTTAAACTTCCGAACTTCCTTCCTACCTTCCGAGCTTCCTTAGTTCTGAACTTCCTTCCTTCTGAACTTTCTTTCTTCCTTTGTGAACTTCCTTTCAAACTTTCGAACTTCCTTCCTACCTTCCGAACTTCCTTCGTTCTGAGCTTCCTTTCTTCTGAACTTTCTTTCTCTCTTTTGTGAACTTCCTTTCAAACTTTCGAACTTCCTTCCTTTCTTCTAAACTTCCTTCCTTCTTTCCAAACGTTCTTCTTTCCTGAAACTTCCCAAAAGAGCAGCCTGTACATTCTGCTAAATTTCTCCTTTTGTCTTCCACAAAGGAAATGTGGTCATAGAGGTCTGGGATGATGGGAAAAAAAAAAAAAAAAAAAAAAAAAGTCATGTAGATTTACAATTATTTTTCTATAATTTGCATATTAAGTTTTCATTCAGAAGTCAGAATCTATTCTTATGACTCTTTCTTTTTTTCTGTAGGCTCCGATTATTCCAGCTGTTACCACCCCTGTTGTCAGCTAATGCTTTTCTTTTTTCTAATAAAACAGTTTGCAAGAAACATGCAAGAAATATGGTGTGGTTTACTTATTTCAATAAAAAGTGTTACATGAAAAGGGGATGTGGGTTAAACATTGCAAAGTCCACGAAAAGCGCTTGTTGTCTATAAACTTGCCACATATGTCGAAACGGCAGGTACCTGTAATTGTCGAGAAATATTTACACAATACTTCACAAAGGAAACCACACAGGGTTAATGCCATAACAGAAACTAAATGGGATTGTGAAACCAGAGTCGAGTTTTTATTATTCTTAAAGTCATTATAATTAATTATAGCCTAAAGCTATAGGTACTTTTACGCAAGAAGCAGATCTGCAGTCATGTGTCTTTTTTTGTTACAAATGTAACATTCCTCCTCCTCTTATAGTTGTGTATTTACTCTTAAATTCAAAGCTTTATTGTTTGGTCATTTGAGTCGTTTCTTTAAATAGCCTGCTGTTCCTCCTTGGGCTTCAGTCTGCTTCCATGCACAACACAAAAGACTTGTTTGGTTATGCAAACCCAGGCCTACTTTCAATACTTTGTTACTCCACCCCATCCCCCTCTGTGAAACATGAACCAGTACCTGAACAAGAGGAAGAGGCTCTCTTGTGTGAAATCAGTCTTTGTGACATCACAGTTTGTGGGGAAAAAATCAGGTTTGTTTAATATATTCACGAATAGGTTAAATTCAGATTCTATTTATTTATTTAGCAGTCACAATCACTGCATCAAAAATAAATGTTTTTGATTACATAATGTGTATATATTTATATACAATGTGTATATATAAATACACACATGGATGTATTTAAGAAAAATGTTTATACAGTGGGTACGGAAAGTATTCAGACCCCCTTAAATTTTTCACTCTTTGCTATATTGCAGCCATTTGCTAAGTTTTTTTTTTCCTCATTAATGTACACAACAGCACCCCATATTGACAGAAAAACAGAATTGTTGACATTTTTGCAGATTTATTAAAAAAGAAAAACTGAAATATCACATGGTCCTAAGTATTCAGACCCTTTGCTGTGACGCTTATATATTTAACTCAGGTGCTGTCCATTTCTTCTGATCATCCTTGAGATGGTTCTACACCTTCATTTGAGTCCAGCTGTGTTTGATTATACTGATTGGACTTGATTAGGAAAGCCACACACCTGTCTATATAAGACCTTACAGCTCACAGTGCATGTCAGAGCAAATGAGAATCATGAGGTCAAAGGAACTGCCTGAAGAGCTCAGAGACAGAATTGTGGCAAGGCACAGATCTGACCAAGGTTACAAAACATTCTGCTGCACTTAAGGTTCCTAAGAGCACAGTGGCCTCCATAATCCTTAAATGGAAGACGTTTGGGATGACCAGAACCCTTCCTAGAGCTGGCCGTCCGGCCCAACTGAGCTATCGGGGGAGAAGAGCCTTGGTGAGAGAGGTAAAGAAGAACCCAAAGATCACTGTGGCTGAGCTCCAGAGATGCAGTTGGGAGATGGAAGAGAGTTGTAGAAAGTCA
Source organism: Cirrhinus molitorella (assembly GCA_033026305.1). Classification (NCBI taxonomy): domain Eukaryota; kingdom Metazoa; phylum Chordata; class Actinopteri; order Cypriniformes; family Cyprinidae; genus Cirrhinus; species Cirrhinus molitorella. The sequence goes on along the minus strand of CM065139.1, from coordinate 30,804,440 downwards.
ACCATCACTGCAGCCCTCCACCAGCCTCTCCTCAGTGCAAGACACATGAAAGCCCGCATGGAGTTTGCTAAAAAAAACACCTGAAGGACTCCAAGATGGTGAGGAATAAGATTCTCTGGTCTGATGAGACCAAGATAGAACTTTTTGGTCTTAATTCTAAGCAGCATGTGTGGAGAAAACCAGGCACTGCTCATCACCTGTCCAATACAGTCCCAACAGTGAAGCATGGTGGTGGTGGCAGCATCATGCTTGTGGGGGTGTTTTTCAGCTGCAGGGACAGGACGACTGGTTGCAATCGAGGGAAAGATGAATGCGGCCAAGTACAGTGATATCCTGGATGAAAACCTTCTCCAGAGTGCTCAGGACCTCAGACTGGGCCGAAGGTTCACCTTCCAACAAGACAATGACCCTAAGCACACAGCTAAAATAATGAAGGAGTGGCTTCACAACAACTCCGTGACTGTTCTTGAATGGCCCAGCCAGAGCCCTGACTTAAATCCAATTGAGCATCTCTGGAGAGACCTGAAAGTGGCTGTCCACCAACGTTTACCATCCAACCTGACAGAACTGGAGAGGATCCCCAAATCCAGGTGTGAAAAACTTGTTGCATCTTTCCCAAAAAGACTCATGGCTGTATTAGATCAAAAGGGTGCTTCTACTAAATACTAAGCAAAGGGTCTGAATACTTAGGACCATGTGATATTTCAGTTTTTCTTTTTTAATAAATCTGTAAAAATGTCAACAATTCTGTGTTTTTCTGTCAATATGGGGTGCTGTGTGTACATTAATGAGGAAAAAATGAACTTAAATTATTTTAGCAAATGGCTGCAATATAACAGAGTGAAAAATTTAAGGGGGTCTGAATACTTTCCGTACCCACTGTATATTAAAAATATTTATATATAAAATCAATTATATGAATATAAATAGGTTTATTTGCAAAAGAAGAACTCAGTTTTGTTTTTTCAAAAAAAAAAAGTTTTGTGTTCGCTGTATTTGAGTTATTTTTACTTTATATATTGAGATTAACTGGAAAGCACAATGGAATAACATTTTTAAATGAGTTATTTGTTTTTGCAAATGAAGTCTACATGTATACATGTAAATATTTTCAAAATTTATGTATACATAAACAGTATACACACACATATATTATGTAAACAAAAACTAAAGTCAGAATTCAGAGTTTATAGCTTGCAATTCTTAGATAAACTCACAAATCCAACAAGAAAAAAGCTTTAAACTCACAATTTTGGCTTTTTCCTTAGATTTATGATTTTATAGCTTAATTCCGAAGAAAAAAATAATTGCGAGATACAAACACAATTCTGACAAAAAGTTTATATCACATCATTCTTAGGAAAAAGTAAAAATTGCCAGGATATATCTAACAATTCTTACTTCATTTCTAAGAACTGCATTTATATCTCACAATACTGACTTTATGACTCACAATTGCAAATTTATATCACACATTTCTGAGAAAAAGTCACAATTACATCAGTGCAGATAGCGCCTACATATGGGCGTGCCGAGTTCGAATCCAGACTCTAGAACCTTTCCCCATCACACCCCACTATCTGGTCTGTCCTATTGTAATAAAGATTTTGCCACCTAACAGAAATGAAAAAGGGTAAAAAGAAAAAGAGAATTCAATGGAAAGTAAGGCCAAAAGTTGCTTTGCAATATGAACAGGACCAAAGCTATTCAACTTTCGATTTTGTGAGTGAGCAGATTCTCTTTTACTTCCACCAATGGACAGTTAATATTTAACGAATCGGACGTTACAGGACACAGATCTATTTACAGTACATTTTACATTTCTCCATAAAGATAGTACATTTTAAACACGTTGTGAGATGATTGTAGCAGTATAGATTCAGCATAAAAATCGGTTCACTCTTTCTCTGAATTTTGATGTGGCGTTGTCAAAAGCGGAATGATTCACTAGCGATTTGGACTCTGTAAGCCGGGCGCGTACACGGTACGAGTTCGGACACGAACCGGAGAACCGACTCAACTGATCCGTGCACTTCTGTGTCATGTTTTATAATGTGCAATGCCTCTATCACACGTTTACAGTTCTATTCTACCTCATCTTATATAGTTAAAATCAATGTCTGTAGCCTACATTTTGCATTCGACCATAAAAAATACATTTAAACACGTTTTGAGATGATTGTACCATATTATTGTAGCAGGATTATAGATTCGGCATTAGTTCTTACTTTCAATTTTGAACTGCCGCTGACAAACATTGACAAAACAGTCTGAATGGTTCATTAGCGAAGGGGACTCAGTGAGTTGAACTTAAGAACCGAGTCAGTGATTCAGTCGCAGTCATAAGATTATGAGGGGATAACAACTTAATTATAGCAGTCTCTTTCTCAAATGTAGCATTAAGTTTATTTAACTATAAAACGGAAGGATGATACATAATTTGCCAACCGCCCTCACGTGACGTTATTAGGCGTTGCTGTGGTTGAATGAGGGTGGAGAACGGGACGCTCGCCGGAACTGTGTGATTATTTATCGGGCGTCAACAGCACCCGTATGGCGAATCCTACACTGATTTAAATGCCGTCAAACTGTTACTTCGGTGCTTTATCTTCTGGCCCGTATTTGTCCTGTAAGCTGAACGTTCACTCCTCCTTTCCCATGTGTTACCTGACAGGAGTTTAGTTTCACTGAGTGTTGTGCTCAATGGGTGGGTCTCTTTTCTGCTTGGGAACATTGCTGTATTCTTCTCAAGTCTCAATGCATTCATCTGTACTAAAGGCATCTCTACCGCCATCGTTTCCTCATTTGTATACAGGTAAACCCCTACACTTTTGCATTCCAGTCATAGCTCTGAATGTATGGTTTCCACCTTTCACTTGGAAGATGGTGAGTAGATTTAAACGTGTACCACTCTATGTCTGTAGTTCTTTCGCCGTAGGGAGTCATTTTTCACTGTATTTTATGGGTGCACCTTAAGGCTGTAACCTGGCGTCAAGTTCACAGACTGTCTGAATGCTTGCTTTAACAGTTAAGCGTTTTTTGGGGGGCACGGCTTGTGTATTTCAGATGTCTACATGTGTTAGTTTGTGTACTGTACATTCATTTGCTTGGAGAACTTGCTTAAAATGAACTATACATTTGTCAGTGTTAAGTGATATAGTTAACATTCATTTCATATTTCAGAACATATTTCAACAGGAATTAGGTTGTATTTGTTTTTGTTTTTTTTTATTTATTTATTATTATTATTATTTATTTTTTGCTAAAGAATTTGTATTTGATTTTCTCACAGAGATTTTTTTTTTCTTGAAACCATGTGTCAGTGTCCATTTAAAACATTTAAGGTCCATCATATACAGCAGATTAAGACAACGGATAAATTTTTTGCTAAAAAACTGTTGAATGAAGTAGAATTTATTTACTATTTACTATTTTACTATTTACTTATTTATTTATCTTAAAATGTTATGTTGTGTATGCCTTAGTCTAGAGATATACTGTAATAAATAGGCTATAAAAATACAAATATGTTAAATATTTATTGTAATTATTAATATTTGATATTTATGTATTTTATAATATTGATTTAAATATTTATTTCAGTGTTTTTTTTTTGTTTGTTTCAAAAACTTTTTTTAATAAATGTTTTTTATTCAGCAAGGATGCATTTAATTGATAGTGTCAGTTAAGACATTTATAATGTTACAAAAGCCTTTTTTTCAATTATTTAGCATCACATGAGTAAACTATATTTTTAAATATATATTTAAAAAATATGTTAAATATTAAAATGTATTGTTTTAGTGCTGTTAAAACAATTAATCGTGATTAATCGCATCGAAAAATAAAAGTTTCTGTTCATATAATGTATGTGTGTGTGTACTGTGTATATTTATTATGTGTGTGTGTATATCTAAACATGAAGGTTTTCTTAATTATATACATGCATGTGTGTTTGTTTATTAATAATAAACATAAACACTACACAAAAAGTTTTTGTTTTTGGATGCGATTATTGTTATTTTAGTTATTTTAAACCGTAATAATTCACAAATTTTCCATTTTTATTATGCTTGATCAGGTGTCTTTTGAAAATATTCTTATATAAAACTCTTATATGTGACCCTGGACCATGAAACCATTTGTAAATAGCATGGGTTTATTTATAGCGATAGCCAATAATACATTGTATTGGTCAAAATGATAAATTTTTCTTTTTTGCCAAAAATCATTTGGATATTAAGTAAAGACATTGTTCCGTGAAGATATTTAGTAAATTTACTACAGTAAGTGTATCAACTTAATTTCTGATTAGTAATATGCATTGATAAGACCTTAATTTGCACAACTTTAAAGGCGATTTAATTTTTATTTATTTATTTTCTTTGCACCCTCAGATTCCAGATTTTCAAATAGTATCTCAGCCAAATATTGTCTTATCCTAACAAACCATACATCAATGGAAAGCTTATTTATTCAAAAAAAAAAAAAAAAAAAGTTACCCTTATGACTGGTTTTGTGGTCCAGGGTCACATGAGTAAGTGTTAATCATTTATGTCTATTAATTCAGTTTATGCATTACCCCTAATCTAGGTTAAGTATCATTGCACCACTTTTTTAATCAGCGTATTAAGTCATATTTCTATGGACTTAAATTAGTGTTGCTTTCTTCTAATTACATATGAAAACAGAGACCCTGAAAAAACAATTAGACGTAATTACCTAGAGCCCAGCTTTTTCCTCACCCCACTTTCCACAACTTTGTTGTCTCTGCCTGATTTGCTCTGAGTCTCTGTTTCTCAAACAGCATTTGTTTAAATAGTTTGCGTGTGTTTTCTTGTTGCACCTCAGAGCCTCAGCATGACTGTTCCTGCCAGTGATGATGGAAACTTGTCTCGCCGTTTGACTGCATGTGATGATATAACATGCAACTATGGTAGATGTGTGCTTGTGGATGAGCAGCCCACCTGTGAGTGTAAGCTGGGCTACATTGGAGAAACCTGCAACGAAACAATCAATGACGCTCTCTCCGTTCCGCTCACCCTCGGCGTCCTGGCATTCATCATTGGCTTTATCATCCTGCTGTTTGTGCTGGCATTTTTCCGGCGAAGGATAAAGGCAAGGAAGAGGTGAGACTTTAGATTTTTCATTTTTTTCTTTTTTTTTTTTTGTTTTATTAATTTATTCAGGACTACATTTAAAATGCAATGCCATCTAAGATGTAGATGAGTTTGTTTCTTCATAGGATCAGATTTGAAGAAATGTATCATTACTACACTTTCTCACCAGTGGAATTCTCTGTAGTGAATGGGTGCCGTCAAAATGAGAGTCCAAACAGCTGATAAAAACATCACAATATTCCACAAGTAATCCTCACCACTCCAGTCCATCAGTTAATATGTTGAGAAGTAAAAAGCTGTGTGTTTGTAAGAAACGAGTCCAGCGTTAAAGCTTTTTTGACTACAAACGGTTGCTAAAATATGAATCCATAATCCATAATGACAGTTCAAAAGTAATTTTGTCTGAATCTGGAGAGAAATATGCATAGATCAAGCACTGCTTACAAACCAAAACAGCTTAACAAAAATATATTGGTGGATTTTGAAATGAGAGGACAACAAAAGATGGACTTTTTACTGGAGGAAGAGTTATTATTAGTGGTGTCAATTAACTAATTAATTGCACAATTTTCCTGAAATTAATTGCGATCAATCCTACCTGACATTAATGTTTTTTTATTATACTTTTATATTGCAATAATTTCACATTCATGCTTCAAATTAATGTAGAAACAACATAAAGACTATATTTAGAACATTTTTTTATGACTTTTTTATGTCTTCCAACTGTCTTGTCATGGATTTTTGTGAGCCAAACAAAGAGAAATAAATTTGTGAAGCCTGAAATGAAAAACCAAAATTTCTGAAGAAAATTAAAGCAAAACAAAGCAAGAGTCACCAGAGTGACTCACATCTCAGAGTTTATATAATCAAAAGTATACATTTCAAGGTAACAGTTGACCAATCAAATGGCCAGTACACACATCACCCCATGACACCACTTATATCTGGTTTTGCTCAGAACCATTCATCCCTGGTACGCTATGTAATTTTCTAGTCACCCTAGTCAGAAATTCTTTCACTCTTACACAATATCCTAATCATTGAGTGTCCTACTTACTAGCTGTATCTAACTTGAATCTCATTAAATCTAATCAACATGTTTTTGTTTCACATCTATGATTAGTCAATGTTTAAAAATTTCCATTACAGACTTTATGAATTTTTCCTCATATTTAACAATTAAATATAACCATTCAACATTACAGTATAATTGAGAGCTATCACTTTAACATTTATTAGACTTAACTTCTAATTTAAGCAAACTTGAAACAATCTTCAAAAAAACCCATTATAATGAATGTCATATAGGCTAGTAGCTACCTGTGCCCTTCAGCAAGAAAATAAAGCCTAAAGTTATCAAATTCAAAATTATATAAGGATAAAGCTTAAAGGGAGAGTTCACCCAAAAATGAAAATTTTGTCATTAATCACTTTTTTGTCATTATTAATTTTGTCATTACCCCCATGTCGTTCCAAACCCGTGAAAGGTTCGATCGTCTTCGGAACACAATTTAAGATGTTTTGGATGAAATCCGGTAGCTTTTTGACTGTCCCATTGACTGCCAAGTACATTACACTGTCGAGGCCCAGAAACATATGAAATAAGTTGTCAAAATAGTCCATCTGCCATCAGTGGTTCAACCATAATTTTATGAAGCTACGAGAATACTTTTTGTATGCAAAGAAAACAAAAATACCAACTTCAGTCAACAATTCGTCTCCCTATGTCACCGTAGCACCATTTTGAAAAGTATCCACTGGACATAAACAAGGTACGCTGTTCTGTATGCTTTCCAAAATGGTGCTACGGTGACATAGAGGAGACGAATTGTTGACCTAAAGTCGGCATTTTTGTTTTCTTAAATTGTGTTCCGAAGACGATCAAGCCTTTTAGGGGTTTGGAACGACATGGGGGTAAGTGATTAATGACAAAATTTTCATTTTTGGGTGAACTATCCCTTTAAAACTACAGATGTTAATTTCCTCTTTTATGTTTGTTCTTTGATTAACAGACATCACCGCAGCTGGTTATTAGGATATTTTGGCTGCTGTTACTTCAAAAGCTGTCGCTGCTGAACTTGATGCAGATTTGACACCACTTTAAATGTGACTTATAAATAATAAATACTTGCACCGTTTTAAGGCAGCTTTAATTGCCTTTTTTGTGAATTCATATCTTAACTGACGACGTTGCATACTCATAGTTTCATTTGGGTTTGAATATATGATACAGGAGCGCTTTAATAGCTAATAGCTACAGAGCGCACCGGGACATTTGAGAGTGCATTTGAAGAGTGTGTGCTACGAGCACAGTATAACGGCTGACCGGACAGCTAAATTTGTTTTTACCAACATATGGCCTGACAACATCTCATCTGACCGCAGTTCACTGTTGTTTTATTGAAGCTCCTTGTCACCGGTACCGTTTCTGCACTCATTTGACGTGCATCTAACGCGTGCATCTGAAAATGTTTGATGTGCTCGTAAAGACGCTCTGTGCATCTAAATAAACGCATTTCTTAGCAGTTGTGAGTGGGGTGGCCAAACCTAGCCCCACCCATGCACTAATTGCATAGGCTTAAGTTACGGGTGGGACGTGACCCCACCACTTTTTGCCAGGGTCGATATTGTCCCCTTCATTTTTTTGAAATGCCTCGCGGCAAGGACGTACCTGATGCAGATGAAACATATATGACATTCATTTCTGTTAAATAAGCTGCGATCTGGCGCTGGAATCTGTTGTTTTTAAAATAATGCTGAATGTTTCCTGCAGTGTTTTTAGTGACAGAACGGCTCCAGCACAGTCTCACACACCAGGGCTTCAATCTATCGTTCACACGTGAGTTTAAAATATTGTAGCTGAGCCCCCCAGGGTGAGTGGGTGAGTTTTTTTTTTTTTTAGGCGACCGTTATTTTAGAACGTATCGCTTTATTGTTTCCATGGCAAAGCGTCATGCTTGTCACGTGGCACACCACAGCCACGATAGCGCTGTAAGACACATGGATCGCGTTTATTTCGTTTTTTTTTTAATTATTATTCATATTCACAAATGTGCTCACTATATTATGAAACATCTGATATTCCGATTCTGAAATATGTGCAAGTAAATGTATTTGGAAGTTTGTGTGTTTTTACAAACTATAAATGTATGGTTTTGCTAGTGCTTATGTGTATTTAAATGTGTGGAACCTAAAATAAGCATTATATGGTTGAAAACGCTTAACAGTTGTGATAATATGACAAGAGCTCAGCGCGTCCGATCTGGCTCAGTTCCAGCCAAAGCGCCAAATCGGATTTGAATTCAGCAGCTGATCACGTGATGCGCTCAACGTTCGAATCACACCGGTGTGATCATACGCTTCAGGTACCAACCAAGACTGATTACACCAGAGTGATCGTATGCGTTAAAGGGTTAAAAGTTGCAGAGACTTTTGCATGACGTCAAATCCCCCCCAAAAAATTTATGCAAATCCGATTGAAATCCGATCATATTTAGATATTTAGTCTGAACTATATGAAATCCGATTTGTGCAAATCCGATTCAAGCTACATTTGTATGTGGTTTGGAATCCTATTCAAATCAGATTTCTGGAAATGTGTTTCAGTCTGACCGGTCAGATCGGATTTAGTTGAGCTTTTTCACGTTTTCACGCCACGTAAAACGTAAACACGTCAGGCGTTTTTGTGGAAAACATAATAAAAGTGTTTGCAGAAACATGCTTGTGTCAGGCAAAGAAATAACGGCGAGTATACGCACCTCTTTGAGTTTTGAAACCAGCAGAAACGGTAGCACAGAGTAAAGTCGCACATTCTGCTTCATGCATTTATGCCGATGCTTCAGAAGAACAAATATAATCCAACAAGATGGCAAGGAGATATTAATCAAGCGCGACAGCAGCGCGATTGCGTCTGTATTGCAAACTGTATTGCTGTATTACTATTAGCTCGGCATAACAACGCAACAACATTGCCACACAAACCAACACACATTCTGTTAAAGGAAAGAGCACTTATGGACACACAAATATATAATATAAACAGTTGTGATACACAGTGTGGACAGTCAGTTATTCAAATCAGATTCCATCTGGATATGCACAAAATCGATTATGGACTCCACAGTTTAAGTTAAAAATGCTTTAATTATCATTTTTCTTTTACAAACATGCAGATTTTAGCTTCACAAGATGTTACTTGACTTGGACTAGAGTGGTGTAAGTTGCTTGTGGATTATTGTGATGTTTTTATCAGCTGTTTGGACTCTCATTTTGATGGCACCCATTCACTGCACAGGATCTATTGGTGAGCAATTGATGTAATGCTATATTTCTTCAAATCTGATCCCATGAAAAAAAAAAAAAAAAAGTAATCTACTAACAAACTCTTGGATGGCACTGCATTAATCTACGGCAGTGTATTAATTTTTATTTAATAGTTTCACCACAACCAATTTACAGTTTTTAAAATTACAGTATACATACATGAAATGTTATTCCAAACTCTACATTTTGAACAAAACACGAACAGTGTTGGGGAAAGTTACTTTTAAAATATTGTGTTACTCCCTAAAAAAAGTAACTAATTGTGTTACTTTTTATGGAAAGTAATGTGTTGTGTTACTCTTGCATTACTTTTTAAATCTGGGCAGGGCTTGCTTGTTTGTTTTTAATATAAAAAGTTTGACTTTTAGCAAATATAAAAGCCCTTTCACACCAGCAATAAAAAAAAGAAGCACAAATGTTAGTTTATCTAAAGTAATTTTTGCTTATTAGTATTGTCGAATTAGATCACTAAATGATTTCAGTGTTGCATTATTTACAGTGACGCAAAAGTCTGTAAACTGATTTTATCACTTTGTGCACAGAAAGAAGGCAGCCGAAGAAGCCCAGTTAAGAAATGGAGCTCATCTTTAACATGTTTTAATGAAGTGTGGCATAAAAAAGGTTTGTCCTTCTACATCACAATGACTCAAATGAACTCTATTGTGGACATAATAAGAGAACTCACTTTCTCTATCTCTTTGTTTTTCTCTTCAAACAGTACCATCAACACATGAAGCACTAACACGCCAATTTAAAAAAAACATAACGCACACTTAAATGTGCATGAATGTGTGTGTGTATATGCATCTTATGTCATTGGTGTACATATGTAGGTATTGAAGAAGCTCTAACTGAATTCAACATTCAACTGAAAACTGAAGTCCGCAGCACATTTGAATGATTTCAAAACATGATTTGGGTTGGCATACCTGCAGGGGAGATACATGTAAATCACGTAAAACATGCATTGACTAGTTCCTGAAATACGCCAGGTATTTCAATGCGGTTTTTCTGGTGTTATATTTAGCTCAGTCCTGACTGGTGAGTTTGAAAAACTGAAACCTGCCTAGTTTCATAGACTGATAAGCCACAGACAAGTATCTCTTGCAAGGGTTTATAGAAAATGGTCACGCCATTTTTTTTATGGGTCTTTGTTTTTATTTTATTTTACTTCTGGAGTTTCACAACAGCTGTCAGTCAGTTCAATTCAGCCTCAATTCAGCCTCGTTCAACTGTTAACATGACTGTCTGTACAGTATTTTTGAATAAAGATGTTTGTTTATATAATTACATTTTGACTGCTCAGTCATATTTCAGACTGAAAGATTAATTTGGTGCATTTTAACAATATTTGCTATTTTTTTGTGATTATGTTTACGTCTGCAGTCTGCAAAATGTTAATTATTTTACAAAATGCATGTTATTTTTTTATGAATAAGATATTTCACATAAAATATGTTTACATATAGTCCACAAGAGAAGAGAATCTATAAAGATGACCCCATTCAAAAGTTTACATACGCTTGATTCATAATACTGTGCTGTTACCAGAATGATCCACAGCTGTGTTTGTTTGTTTAGTTGTTTTAGTGATAGTGAGTCCCTTGTTTGTCCTGAACAGTTAAACTGCCTGCTTGTCTTCCGAAAAATTGTCCAGGTCCCACAAATTCTTTGGTTTTTCAGCACTTTTGTGTAATGGTACCCTTTCCAACAATGACTGTATGATTTTGAGATCCATCTTTTCACACTGAGGACAACTGAGGGACTCATATGCAACTATTCCAGAAGGTTCAAACACTCACTGATGCTCCAGAAGGAAACATGACACATTAAACTTTTTGAATTTGAAGATCATGGTAAATTTAACTTATTTTGTCTTCTGGGAAACATGTAACTATCTTCTGTAGCTTCTGAAGGGCAGTGCTAAATGGAACAAATATGACATTTAGGCAAAATAAGAAAAAAATGTACATCTTCATTCAAAAGTTTTCACCCCTGGCTCTTAATGCATCGTGTTTCCTTCTGGAGCATCAGTGAGCATTTGAACCTTCTGTAATAGTTACAAATGAGTCCCTCGGTTGTCCTCAGTGTGAAAAGATGGATCTCAAAATCATACAATCGTTAAAAAAGGGTTCAAATACACAATAATTAACAAGTGTATGAAAACTTTTGACTTCAACAGTGTATGTTAAAAGTGTTGACTTTTTTTATTGCTGTAGATCATTTGATTCTGGTCTGGTTATTTGCATGACCGTACAGTAGTTATGAATACACGCACAACAGTGTTTGTTTTTAATAAATAGTACTTTAATACAAAATAGAACCATTACAATGAGATTTAAAAGATGACAAATTGCTGTTTAGAAAGCACAGTAACCTTGAACCCAATGAGAAACACAACATGATCTGACCAGTTGCTATAGTTAATGATTAACTTTATTAATTTACTGTTGTAATACATTTCATGTTTTGGTCTGGAGTCAGTTGTGTAAAAGGTAAGTTTGCTTTGACACTTCCAGCCTGAAGCTACATTGTTTGCTCACTACCTTACAAGAAACATGATCATTTGGTATGCTTTACAGACAATCTTAGAAAAAACTGAAGAAAAGTACAGTATTTTACAATATAGGTTTACATTTACTACAACATACTTCATTTTGTAGAGCAATATACTTCATGTCTATCACTTCATTGTTCACATGACTCATGGATCACCTGACAATACAAACATGACCCACATGCTGCAAAGCATGCAGTGGAGATAAAACTGAAACAACCAGTATTTCAAGTTACACTGCATCACAGAAAGCCCCAATAACTTTTTGACTAACTTTAGGTTGTTTTTCCACAGCAAAAGGAAATATTGCACAATTCATTGTTCAAATGAGCTTATTTTTTATCAAATCAAATCTTGCAGTATTGTTAGCTTATATCTTCCATTAAGATGCATGAGTTGATTTTAACCTGCATCTTTTAACCGGATGTTACATTTTATCTATTTAAAACTCTTTTTGCTTCGCTTAGCAATGTGCAGCTGGCAAGTACAATCTGTAGCTGCTGTAAACATACGAAATACTTGTAGAAGTGAGAAAAGACACTCATGCTCATCTACACTCTTAAAAAATAAAAATGTTATTGCAGTAATCCCATAGAAGAGCCAATTTGGGTTCCCTAAGGAACCTTTCAGTGAAGACTCCTAAAAACCAAACCTTTTTTTCTTAAAGAACTCTAAAAATCGAAACCCGCAGATGTTTCAAAGTTCTAAATGGAACCATCAGTGACAACAAAGGACTTTCATTTTCAAGAGCGCAGTTGTTCAAATATCTATCAGGTCTTTAAGAGTTGTCACAAACTTTTCACGGTATGTACTAACTAAGCTAGGGATTTCACAGATCTGCATCGTAAGGTCTTCCGGTGTACGATGTGTTGACGGATCCCCTGTCTCTGGGTTTGGCTCTTGGGAAGTCCAGGTCATCGTCTAGTGACTTCTGCGAGTATGGCACACTGCTTTCTGTGTTCCTGCTGAAGCTTCTCGGTACGTTGACCCTCGGCAAAGGCGTCGGTCTGTCCGTTGCTGGTCGTCGTGTGTTGGTTAGAGGCTTTTCTCCACGGTTGCGTCCACCGCAGCAGGAGCAAATCCCGAGGAACATCACGAAACCCCCGAGGACTTCCATAATGCCTCCGATGTAGCCCAAAATGATGCAGTATCCCACACGAATGTCATCCGCTCTGTTTGGGTCTCTCAAGACATATGTGGAATTGATGCTGTTGAGGATATGAGTGTACCACGCAATGGGTATGATGGCCAGGGCTCCTGAGCAGAAGATAAGAAGGCCACCCAAAGAAGCCAGCATCCATCTGGGTTTTTCCCTCCAGCATCTGACTCCAGGTATTGCCACCGCCAAGCCGAGCAGAGTCACGATCAACGACGCGACCATCATCCCTTTAGCGATCGGAATGATCTGGCTGTCAAAATATATTTTGTCTGTGCCCTGCTGTTCGCACTGTTGGGATCTAGATGTTGTGGAGGTTAAGCAGATGTCCCAGATTCCCTGTTCCACCACAAAATCCGAAGCCTTGTTTGCCAGATTGTGGACGGTCCGCCAGTTGGGCGCGACTGTGCTGGTCAGGTCCAGGATCCATCCGCAGGGCGCCAGGACCATGCCGAATATCAGGATCCCCGGTGTCCGCATGGTTGAGGATTGAGCTGTTGTCCGCTTCTGAAGTGAGTCGAGTGTGTCTGGTGTTTAAGAAGAAACATACTGAAACTTGGAGGAGGTGGTTCTGTCTGATTAGCATCTGAAGGGCGGAGTGTCGAATGTCTGGTTTAAACACAGACAAAACTGGTTTTCGCTGCATGCTGTGATTCAGCCAAACCTGGAACACATGTATGCAGGGTAGGGGATAAATAGAAGAGACTGGGGCAAGTTGTCTCAAGGAAAAGTTGTTTATAGTAGAATAACAATGAGGTTTCAGGCCAAAAGTCTATGTTGATTTCAATTGCAGTTCAATTCATTCATAAAATGAATTAATGTAGTTGATAATTAGTCAAATAATTTTTTAACATTTTTTTTTTTTTTTTGGTTTGATTGTTTGTTTCACGACTAATTTAGTTTCTTTTCTGAAAGCCAACATATGGTTAGTAATAATATATGTTATGATGATAAAAGTTATCATGCTGATGACATATTGCATTGCATTGCATTTAAATATTCTAGAATATAGGCTTATAAAAGAAAGTAAATGACATGATTCATTACATGTAAAGTAAAACATTTCAAAAGTTTTTTGTTGTTGTTTTAATTTTGATGATTAGAACGTACAGTTCATGAAAGTCAAAAATCCAGTATCTCAAAATATTAGAATATTTACATTTGAGTTTCATTAAATGACCATCCCTACAGTATAAATTCCGGGTATCTCTTGTTCTTTGAAACCACACAAATGGGGAAGACTGTTGACTTGGCAATGGTCCAGGAGACAATCATTGACACCCTCCACAAAGAGAGTAAGTTACAGAAGGTCATTACTGAATGAGGTGGCTGTTTACAGAGTGATGTATCAAAGCATATTAAATGCAAAGTTGACTGGAAGGAAGAAATTGGGTAGGCAAAGGTGCACACGCAACAGGAATGCCTGCAAGCTTGAAAATACTGTCAAGTAAAGCCGATTCAAACACTTGGGAGAGCTTCACAAGGAGTAGAATGAAGCTGGAGTCAGTGCATCAAGAGTCACTTAGTAGGAAAAGGACTACCAAGCCACTTCTGAAACAGAAACAACGCCAGAAGCATCTTACCTGGCCTAAGGAGAAAAACTGGACTGTTGCTCAGTGGTTCAAAGTCCTCTTTTCCGATAAAAGTAAATTTTGCATTTCATGGTCCCAGAGTCTGAAGGAAGACTGGAGAGGCACAGAATCCAAGCTGCTTGAAGTCCAGTTTTAAGTTTCTGAAGTCAGTAATGGTTTGGGGTGTCATGATGTCTGCTGGTGTTGGTCCATTGTGTTTTATCAAGTGCAAAGTCAATGCAGCCATCTACCAGGATATTTTGGAGCACTTTATGCTTCCATCTGCTGACAAGCTTTATGGAAATGCTGATTTCCTTTTCCAGCAGGACTTTAGCACCTGCCCACAGTGCAACAACCACTTGCAAGTGGTTTGCTGACCATGATATTACTGTGCTTTATTGGCCAGCCAACATGCCTGACCTGAAAAAAAAGATGAGAAACAGTCAATCCAACAATACACAGATGATCTGAAGGCTCAATAGTACCTCAGCAGTGCCATAGGCTGATCACTTCCATGCCGCACTTCATTCTGATTCTGTAATTTGTGCTAGGAGCAAGTCATTTGCTATTATATGTGCTATCCATTTTTTAATTGATATTAGGAAATATTCTAATATTTTGAGATATTGGATTTTTGGCTTTCATGAGCTCTAAGCTGTTATTATCAAAATTATACAAAAAAAAAATAGTAAATTCAATATTAGTACTCAATTTAATCTTGTAGAATTTAAAATTGTAACTTATAAGTATATTTTACTTGGAATCATTTGTTATTTTTGCAAAGATACACACACACACACACACACACACACACATATATATATATATATATATATATATATATATAATTTTATTTTTTTTTTATTTTTTTTTCCTAATTTTACTTAACTTAGTTAAGTAGATTTTACTTAATTCCATACTTAAATTTGACTTTAAAAATGTGTGTGCAAAACCTTGCCAAAAAACAAATTATGTAAATTAACTTTTTTTCAGTATGTATTCATTTAAAAGTACAGTGACATTTTGAAATATTTTTCTATGTAAAATAAGTTTTCTATTTTAATATATTTTAAAATATAATTTATTCCTGTGATTTCAAAGTTGAATTTTTTGCATCATTACTCCAGTTCAGTGTCACGTGATTTGCTGTTTTCATTAAACATTTTCTGTTATTATTATCATCAATATTTATATAAACTTTTGACTGATATTGTATATTATAAGAACATAAAGTTGCACTCAACATTTGTTTCAAATCTACACTTTTTTTATTATATTAATTTAGGCAAATATACGAGGGCAGTGTTCGTCCATTACAATCATAAACGTACAGAAAAGTAAACAGCCTTCAATCATTTGCATTCAATTTGATGGGTGAATGTCAATTCCGACATTACGGTTCACATAAACTTCCACAAAAATGCATATCGTTCTGCCTATAGTAAACACCAGTGACATACATTTCTGCAAACATTCAAAGCCTGTGAGCAGTGGCTATGCAAAGATTAGCTTCCTTCAGAAAAAATGTATTTGCTTTTTGTAGTTGGTACAACTGTACAAACTCAAGAGGTTCCTGATAAGTTACATATTTACACATTAGAGCCCAGCTATGAAAAGGCATTGAAGGTACTGCCACTACAACGATAAGAGCCTCAATATAAAGTGCAATGTATCCACCTTTTTCTTCAACGCAGAAGTAAGCCTATGGGTGAGACTTCCGGAAATAACGAGAAGAATAACAACATGAAGTAAACAGCAAAACTGTTTGCACTACAAGCCAATGTGTTCATAATTAAGAAAATACATTAAAATAATATGGTAAAAGACAGCAAATTGCAATTTCAAGCAGCAAAACAAGCTGTTTTGTACAGCTAAAAATAGCTGGCCGAAGATGAGACCGGAAGCCACACCCATAAAATTGACAAATGGCCGCACCTACTCTTACGGGAAGAAAAAGGCAACCAAACTAATGGTGTTAGTGCTGTTCAGAACAACTTCAAAACATTACAAGGTACAATATTTATGATAGTAACCATAGTTTCCACCAAAATAACATAGATGAATGCTTAACATGACCGATAACATCCATGATAATACAGGTGGTAAAACACAAGGTCATGTAATGAATTACAGTAAGGCCTAATCAAAAGAGCCTTTTCCAAGAACCACAGCTAATAAAAACATACAGGCAGTACCCACACACACTAAAATAATGTTCAACATGAACTAAAAAACCTAAAATGTAACATAAAACACATGACTGGCAATAAAAATAAGTATAAACAACCATATAAACTTTGGGCCACTTCCTTTTACCGTTTTCAGTGTAAAAAACATAATTTTTCATTGTAAAATATAAGGCACGCACTTACTTTAAATGTGACCCTGGACCACAAAACCATGAGCGTCTTTATATTTATTTATTTTTTTTTTATTAAGATTTATATATCATCTGAAAGCTGAATAAGCTGTTTGATAGGATATGACAATATTTGGCTGAGATACAACTATTTGGAAATAGTTGGAAGTTTTGATATATTTACCGTATGATATTTACAAAATATCTTCATGGAACATTTACTTAAGATCCTAATGATTTTGACATAAAATCGATCATTTTGCCCCATACATTGTATTTTGGCTATTGCTACTTAAGACTGGATTTGTGGTCCAGGGTCACATATTTTAAAGTGTTAACATTTCTTAAAGAAAACGTATTGCCCCAAAAAAATCTAGATAAAGTTGCCATTTATAACAACTTGAATAGCCTATACTAACCTTAGGTTTTTCTGAGGTAATACGTTTTTCCAAGTAAAGCGCCGTGTACAAAATACACATTTCTCTACAATCATTTACAGTAAATTATTAATCTAACATAATATTTAACGGATAACTAGACACTAGACCGAATTGTCATTAAAAATTGATCAGTCAACTCAGGTATTAAGCTGTTGACGCGGTAAACGATTACCATAGTGCGGATTCTTTCGTTCAGTTTGTTCACAGATTTAAAGTTCTTTCACAAATCTGTGTCGTAGGGTCGTGCTTTATAAGCAGTACTATTCGCTTGTCTGCTGTCCTGCTGTCTCTTGGCTCGTGTGAAGTCCATCTCACTTTGTTTGGAGTAATACGGGACGCTACTGACGCTGCTGGCACTGCTGACGCTACTGACGCTGGGCACCGTGGGGGCTCTGTGCGGTGGAGATGGGTTGCGTGTGGGCTTCACCGCGAATGTCCTCGGCCTTTCATTGCTCTTCCGACCGCTACAGCACCGACACAAGCCGATGGACATCACCAGTCCTCCGAGAACCTCCATGATGCCACCGATGAAGCCCAGCACCAGGCAGTATCCCACACGAACATCGGTGGATGCGGAGAAGATGGAGGTCATGATGTGAGTGTACCAAGCCACTGGGATGATTGTGAGGACCCCTGAGATGAAGATGAGGAGACCTCCGACCCCAGCGACCGTCCAGTTGGGTTTATCAGTCCAGCATCGGACTCCAGCTGATGCCACGCCGATGGCAATAAGATTGAGAATCAGCGACGATACCATCAAACCTTTCGCAATCTGGATGATCTGAGCGCTGAAGTACTGCGTGTCCTCTTGGTTGCATTTAATCTCCCGGGACGATGTGAAAGTTCTGCAGATGTCCCATAGTCCTTGCTGGACAACCAGGTCAGTGGATTCTCCCGGGATGTTGTTGACCGTCCGCCAGGCTGGTGCCACGGTGCTGGTCAGCTCTAGAATCCACCCGCACGGTGCGAGTACCATCCCGAAAATGAAAATCCCAGGAGTTCGCATGACGATGATGAATTTGGGAGCTTATAAAAAAGCCTTGCTGGATGGATGGATGGATGGATGGATAGATTTGTTTCCGTTTGTTTGAAAAGTAGCCGGGCAGCAGAAACCTGTCGTGGGAGGATCCCATAAACCCTGGCTATTGTTAATGTCACGTGACAAGCTGCGCTTGTCAACATCAAAACCGCTCCAAGTTTCGACAACCTTTTCCAGGCGCACCTGTGGAGCCCCGCCCACTGGATGTTACATCACACACTACACAAAGATTGAGGAGAGACTGGTGCTGATGGTGATCATCGCGAAGTCATTTTTTCACGAAGTAATAGTTACTAGCTAATTGAGATTGAGAATTTTGTATGGTAATGTGGTGTTTGTTTGTTTTTTCTAACATTTTTTTTAAAGTAGCTAACAGATCATGTATTATGCTAACATTGAAAAATAAAAAATACATTAAAATAAAACGCTACTACTGCAATTATACTTACTGTACAATAGAAAAAAATCGCGCAAAATTTTCAAAAAATAAAATTATATATATATAGGCCTATATATATATATATATATATATATATACACACACACACACACACACACTCACACAATCTTTCAGAATTTTTGTCATATGAATACATAATAAATACTAAAATTAATAAATAAATATTAAAATTAAATAAAATAATGTAGAAAGAAATAAAAACATATTTTCATAATATTATGCTAAAATAAAAAAAATAATAAAATAAATAAAAAAATTACCATTGTCAATCAGCGCTTGTCTTATTTTCTGTCTTGACTTGTTTTTTGATTATTTGGAATTCATTAAAACCTATTAAAAAATAAATGTTAAAATGAAATTAAATAAAACAGTATGCTAATGTTTAATGTTTTTTCCCTAACTTTTTTAAGTAGCATAATATTTATTTTGACCATAATAAATTATTTATAAATTATTTATTAAAACAAATAATAATAATAAAAAAAAAAGAATACAAAAAAATATTAACTTTATTTTATTACAGGAAACTATTGTAAAACTACACATTGTATAATTGTACAATATTTAACTAATAAAAGAATAAATAAAAATCATTCAAAATTTTCAAAAAATAACACATTATATATATATATATATATATATATATTTCAAATATTTTTCTGTCATCTAAACACTTTACCATTGTCAATCAGTGCTTGTCTTGTTTTCTGTCTTGACCTGTTTTTTTTTTTTTTTTATTATTTGGAATTATTTTAAACCCATTAAAAATAAACAAATACATAAATGAAATGTTAAAATTAAATTAAATTAAATTAAATAAACTAAAGCACATTTTAATTTTGTTAAAGCTAATGTACTGCAAAAAAAAAAGTTATGAATAAAGTTATCAATAAAACAAAGTATTGGAGTATGCTTTACAAGAAATGACTATTTCAGTCTTTCTACTTCAAAATCCAACATTACTTGCTGTGTCTTTGTAGTTATTTGTGAAATTTCCTGGCAATTTCTGAATGAAAAGTGTTTCAAAATGAATCCTACACCACATTTATTAAGTAAAACTGAAATAAAAATTAATAATAACTCAGTAGACACATAGGTCAATAGACACAAACACACAACATACTAATAACAACAAAAATTATAATAGTACCTCAATGAAACAACTGCTAGAGCAGTCTTATTGCAATCTCTTGTTGCTTAAAAGGCACTAAGTGCTGCATTGTGAACATGTCACAGGTCTGACACATCATCATTTTCTGTGCAGTTCGTTGCATCATTTTGGAGACAGAAATGCGGATGGAAATGCACACTCGAAACTATGAAAGCATGTTTGAAATGACATCCTGCACATATATTAACAGTCACAGCCCTTCCCTGAACACACCTCTAAATCATAAATGAAGTGACACTGCTTTCTGTTTAACGTCTGTTCTATTATTCCTTCCTATTTCACCACTAATCTGCTAATCTCCTGACAGAACGAATGCATTTGATATATTTTTCTTTCCCAGCCCAAAATACCAGTTTAAACCAGTTGGTTTTGTTCTTGGCTTGTTAAAGATAGTTTATCTGGTTACCCAGCCGGTGTTAAACTGATTAAGCTGAAGACCACCCAGAGTAGAGAAACCTATTTGTCAGCTTAGACCAGCAAACCACCTCATGCTGGTGTTTCTTTTTTGCTTTCTGACCTACTTGTTCTGCTTGTACAATTAGATGTTTATAGGTTTCTCCATAATGCATTTGTGAGTTGCAAATCAAATTCAACACGGCCTTTGTTCCTACTGAGCTCCACCTATATGACTCTACACATATTTTAACAGATCATCATGGAATGTGGTTTGGAATGGTGACGAACTTGACTAAGTAGTCTCGACAACAAGACCAAAAGTCTTTCAGCCTGCAGTTTTGCTATATAGCAATAGTACCTAAACCTGACAGTTAACAATAATAATCTCAGTGCTCAGATGAAACCAGAAGTTTATATACACCGTGCAGAATCTGCAAAATGTTAATTATTTTAGCAAAATAAGAGGGATCATACAAAATGCATATTATTTTTATTTAGTACTGACCTGAGTAAGATATTTCACATCATGTAAGTATCTTTTGTAGCTTCTGAAGGGCAGTACTAAATGCCAAAAATTTAACATTTAGGCAAAATAAGAAAACTGTACACATCTCCATTCTGTTCAAAAGTTTTCACCCCCCGGCTCTTAATGGATCGTTTTCATCAGTGAGCATCAGTGAGCCTTTGAACCTTCTGTAATAGTTGCATATGAGTCCCTCAGTTGTCCTCAGTGTGAAAAGATGGATCTCCAAATCATACAGTCATTGTTGGAAAGGGTTCAAATACACAGAAATGTTGAAAAACCAAAGAATTTGTGGACCCTGAATGATTTTTCTGAAGAACAGCAGGCAGTTTAACTGTTTAGGACAAACAAGGGACTCACAAACAACTATCACTAAACAAAAAAACACAGCTGTAGCATTTAGGTAACAACAGAGTATTAAGAATCAAGCGTATGTAAACTTTTGAATGGGGTAAACTTGTTTGTAAACTCAGTTATTATTTTCTATTGTGGACTGTATGTAAATTACCTTTACGTGAAGGATCTTATTCAGGTCAGTACTAAATAAATAACATGCATTTTGTATGATCAATCTTATTTTGGTAAAATAATAAACATTTTGTAGATTCTGCAAGGTGTATGTAAACTTAATTTTAATATTCTGCACCTTTAACGTTCTTGTAAGTTTGACATAGACAAAGCACAATTCCTGAACTATGACAATTCACTCTAAAATTATCATTCCCTCCTAATTTAGCATTCTTTTTAACTTTAGCATTCATTAACTTAGATTTGCTTCCACCTACTGGTGAGTTTTAGTCATAACACCCTTTACATTTCTATGGTCTCTTAGGTTTACTTCACATATCGATTATATGTTTATATTTGGTGCCATTACAACCAACATTTGACTATTTTAATAACACCACGCGTTTCATCTGTCTAGAAAGCACCCGTTTGTTTATTTGCTTATCTGACATGACACATTATAGGAGTTCACGGTGTGGACCAGAGGCGTGCACGCCTGCGCGCTCACGACCTGTGCGTGTGAATTTCCTTCTTGTCACTCACATGTTACAGTGCGATAGAGAAACTGTTAAACAGTCGCGCTGTTAGACGTGAAAGAGGAAGGAAAATGAAGATGCACTTTTCAACGGTGGTGATCTTAGCAGGTATGCTTAAAATATTAATTCTAGTAGATATTCATTTTGTGTTTCTGTTATAGCTACTTATTATTTAAGCTATAAGTTATGAACATGCGTAGCCTATTAATTAAACGTGGCTAAATTATTTTATAGTCGTTTATATTTAAATTACATTGCCTCTGCTGTTGTTGTTAGCCTATAGGACATATGGAATATGTAATGTTAAATAGTAGACTACTATAATAATTCATTCAAAACACGTGATACTAAAATGCGCTTTGAAGACGCTGGAAGATACTTGTTAGCCTACTTTGGATTTCATAATGTGTAATAAAAGTATTATAACGGTTAAAATAAATGAACTGAGGTACTTTACAAAAGCATTTCCTGTTTATGAAATACTTTCAGTTTTATGATGCAGGTAGTGTTTTTTGTTGATGGGTTAATATAGACTTTTTGTTGCTTTTTGGTTGTTTTGTATGTATGTTGTGACTAGGGATGTAACGATAACCGGTTTGACGATAAATCATGATAAAATTCTCCACGGTTAGTATTACCGTTTCATCTTTAAATTATCATTAAAACCGTATTTGATTACCACGATTTGAACAACTTATGATAAATATATTCTGTCCAGTGTAAAGCAGAGTTTAAATAACAGTCTCATGTGCGCAGAGCACGCAGAGTAGTTTCGTTTTGAATGAAATCATGACGGAAAGATTGGAGGTTTTAAAAGGGTGCTGAGGGAATATACAAATGAATATAGAAGTGAATGAATTATATGAATATACCTTTAATGGTTCTGACTGTCTTCAGAAAAGATTCGATGGCATTGTGTTTTGATCTTCATTCCATGTAATGCCTAATCAAGTTGTGTTCTTAATCGCAATGCTTTGTCCACGGAGTTTACAGAAACAGTTGTAACTTTGCTGTTCCACAAGTGCCGCCTAGTGGCAGAGAGTGGATTTACATTGACTTACAATTATGTTCAGCCTGTTTGTAGTTTGTCTAGCTAAAACGGACCAAATTTTCATGCATTGCTGTCATTTGACCTTTTGACTAAAAACAAGGATTCTACAAATTTAAACAATTCACATAATAGGCTACATCTAGAATTATTTTGATAAAACACATATAACCATTTATTGATTTGACAACCATTTTCTTTATTTAAAGGCTAAAATGTGGTTTACCATTTTATAAAACTTTTTCAAAGCTTTATTTGAACATTTCAAACATGTTATTAGATAAGTGTTGAAGAGAACTGTTGTCAGTCATGTTATAATATAAAATCTTGTTGGTAATGTTATTGTTTTAGAGTTTGTGCAAACAGAAGTCATTTTATGTTGTTTGTTGATTTTAAATATAAAACTTGGTGAAACAATTTGTGTAAGTACTTTTTAAACATTTCCAGCACATTTTAACAATACCGTGATAATATTGATAACCGTGATCATTTTTGTCACTATAATCGTGATAAGAAAATTTCATACCGTTACATCCCTAGTTGTGACAGGTTGGATGATATATGGAGGCAGCACAAATACCAATCCACCAACACCAACTACAGTTGCAACTGCATTTACCTCAGATAAATTGACATCACTTTCGCAAACGCACACGACACCAGCAGAAACCACTGAGACACCAGGGCCTCAGTCAACGACTGAATTTGTCTCTACGAGCCACAGTACAAATGCAACAACAACTGAGTCCCCACAAAATGCGAGCATGAGCTTTAACAGCTCCACACCGGCTCAGACAACATTAAATGCAACCACTGCCGATAACGCTAACGTTACCTCTCCAGCGACTGAGCTCACCAGTTTAGCCAGCAATGCGACCAATGCGTCAACTACAGCCACAACGACTTTGGTGACTAAAACTCAGGCAACATCCTCTTCAGAAAGTCATACCTCAGAGAAAACATCGCTGGGAACCACAAAACCGGTTATTATGACTGCCAAAAGCACACCTACAACGACTACAACGGTTTCCTCGACTTCTACAGTGTTAACACTTACAACAACAACAAAAGCAACAACTAAAGCAACCAAAAATACGGGAACAGCCGAATCAAAACACACAAATTCTGTGGACGAAGAAAAGAAGGATCCAGAGGCCCTGAGTTCAGGTGTGTGTGTAAATATTTCATTTTATTACCACAAAGATTTTTGTTATATTTTAATACTGTTGTGTTTAATTTGTATGTCATGACCTTCTGCTTCAGATCTTAAGTAGGTCAAGGTGTAGGCTATGTGTTTATTTCCTTCTGAGACTGTATCTATATTGTTTCATAAATGGGGCTAGTTCAAATAAATGTGGCCACTTTGTTCAACCCAGTTTATTAAGGTTAACCACTTCAATATTTTCTGAAGCTTCCCTAAAAGATGAATGTTAGCATGGAATTCACCATAAAATTGCAATCTTGTTACAAGCCTGTAATAAAACTATTGTCAAATGTGAAGTTCTTGGATATTGATCAAGGACAGAGCTGGGTCACAGCAGGTTAGTGTTTTCAGCAACTGGTTTTGTTATTTTGTACATATCCAAACCTCTAATTCCCAGACACTTTAAGAGTGTCCGAGGTTAATATGTTATACAGACTGAACCATTAACAGTTCACTAGCCATTTCCTGTAAAGGTTAAATTGTTCCTCACCCTTTTTTCATAAGCATCTAAGAAGACGTTTGCACTTTGTACTGCTTGGATGACTTATTTTCAATGACAGATCGGTCTGGGATGTATACTGGAGTTTCAATGAGAACTTACCGGAAAAGCAAACAATAGTGACATCTCATCCATGCTTAAAACTGTCTGAATGTCTTTGCACTGAATAACAAGTGCAAACAAATGCTTAGAACTGGTGTTACAGTGATTTTACACACGTGTCCTAGTAGATGAACCACAGGTGTGAAGATTCACATTAGCTATAACAATCATTAGCAAAAATTTTGTCTTCATTTTTGAACACTAAATGTTTTATCATTTCAAATGTGAAACATTGTTTGATATATTGTGCTAATGCAGTGACATTCACATTTGTAAGCTTGTCTTTTGTTTTTTGGCCACTGTGTGTCAACAGAAAGGTTTTTACACTCTGACCCTGGACCACAAAACCAGTCATAAGGGTCAAGTTTTTGATTTTTTTTGAAAAAAGTTGATTTATTTCACTAATTCCATTCAAAAAGTAAAACTTGTATATTATATTCATTCATTACACACAGACTGGTATATTTCAAATGTTTATTTCTTTTAGTTTTGATGATTATAACTGACAACTAATGAAAACCCCAAATTCAGTATCTTAGAAAATTAGAATATTACTTAAGACCAATACAAAGAAAGGATTTTTAGAAATCTTGGCCAACTGAAAAGTATGAACATGAAAAGTATGAGCATGTACAGCACTCAATACTTAGTTGGGGCTCCTTTTGCCTGAATTACTGCAGCAATGCGGCGTGGCTTGGAGTCGATCAGTCTGTGGCACTGCTCAGGTGTTATGAGAGCCCAGGTTGCTCTGATAGTGGCCTTCAGCTCTTCTGCATTGTTAGGTCTGGCATATCGCATCTTCCTCTTCACAATACCCCATAGATTTTCTATGAGGTTAAGGTCAGGCGAGTTTGCTGGCCAGTTAAGAACAGGGGTACCATGGTCCTTAAACCAGGTACTGGTAGCTTTGGCACTGTGTGCAGGTGCCAAGTCCTGTTGGAAAATGAAATCTGCATCTCCATAAAGTTGGTCAGCAGCAGGAAGCATGAAGTGCTCTAAAACTTCCTGGTATGCAGCTGCGTTGACCTTGGACCTCAGAAAACACAGTGGACCAACACCAGCAGATGACATGGCACCCCAAAAAATCACTGACTGTGGAAACTTTACACTGGACCTCAAGCAACGTGGATTCTGTGCCTCTCCTCTCTTCCTCCACACTCTGGGACCCTTATTTCCAAAGGAAATGCAAAATTTACTTTCATCAGAGAGCATAACTTTGGACCACTCAGCAGCAGTCCAGTCCTTTTTGTCTTTAAAGTTGTCTGAATGAAGCTCTTAGTAATGCATATTACTAATCAAGTTTTTATATATTTACAGTATAGGAAATTTATCAAATATCTTAATGGAACATGATCTTTACTTAATATCCTAATGATTTTTGACATAGAAAAATCGATCATTTTGACCCATACTTCTTAAGACTGGTTTTGTGGTTCAGGGTCACATATGCATATATATGATTTTTTTAGTATTGGTTGAATAAAAGCAAGTCAATTTTCTAGTAATATACCTGAAATAGCTTTAATTTCTGACTGTATGTTATGTATGATTCATCAAACTAAATCTTTTCTTTGTTCCTTTCTAGGAAGTGTTGCTGGCATTGTAATTGGTTTTCTTGCCATTGTGCTAATTTTACTTGGTGGTGCATACTACTTCAAAATCCGGTGAGTCGAGCATAAGCACAATTACTTGTAGTTTCCTTCCTGAAGTATTCTTCCAAAGCATTTCATGGGTAAACCTCACAAAGCTGATCATATATGAGCCAAATGTCTTGTAAAAAATGTGTCTTTGCCACAAATTTTGTATTTTTATGCTAATTGAATTATATCCAAGGTACACATTTCTAGTAATTGTGCAGTTAATTCTCATATTGTATTTCCAGAAAGCTTTGGAATATTTGTCCTTTCCCCAAATCTGTCACTAGCGAATATATAAGAAGGGTTATATTACATCTTCCTTGTAAACATACATTTTTTTTCTATTTTATTAAAAAGTTTTCAGAGGTAACTCAATTATAATATCAATTACAATTTTAACAATAGTTTAAAGGAACACTCCACATTTTTTGAAAATAGGCTCATTTTCCAACTCCCCTAGAGTTAAACAGATGAGTTTTACCGTTTTTGAATCCATTCAGCCGATCTCCAGGTCAGCCAGTAGCACTTTTAGCATAGCTTAGCATAAATCATTTGAATCCAGTTTTTCTTCGTAAAAGGCAAAAAGTTGATCATACTTAATAAGATATTAATGAATGGATATTAATTTTAAAATACATTTACATATAGTCCAGAAGAGAAAACAATAGCTGAATTTATAAAAATTACCCCGTTTAAAAGTTTACATACCCTTGATTCTTAATACTGTGTTGTTACCTGAATGACCCACAGCTGTTTTTTTTTTGTTTTGTTTTTTTGTTTAGTGATAGTTGTTCATGAGTCCCTTGTTTGTCCTGAACAATTAAACTGCCTGCTGTTCATCAGACAAATCCTTCAGCTTCCACAAATTCTTTGCTTTTCCAGCATTTTTGTGTATTTGAACCCTTTCCAACAATGACTGTATGATTTTGAGATCCATCTTTTCACACTGAGGACAACTGAGGGACTCATATGCAACTATTACAGAAGGTTCAAATGCTCACTGAAGCTCCAGAAGGAAAAACATGCATTAAGAGCTGGGGGGTGAAAACTATTGAATAGAATGGAAATGTGTACATTTTTGTCATTTTGCCTAAATATCATATTTTTTTTCCATTTAGCACTGCCCTACAGAAGATACTTGCATGTTTCCAAGAAGACAAAATTAGTTAAATTTACCATGATCTTCAAATTTCAAAAGTTTTCTCTCTCTTTGAAGCTTTTAATGCATGGTTTTTCCTTCTGAAGCATCAGTGAGTGTTTGAACCTTCTGTAATAGTTGCATATGAGTCCCTCAGTTGTCCTCAGTGTGAAAAGATGGATCTCAAAATCATACAGTCATTGTTGGAAAGGGTTCAAATACACAAAAATGCTCGAAAACCAAAGAATTTGTGGGAGCTGAAGGATTTTTCTGATGAACAGCAGACAGTTTAACTGTTCAGGACAAACAAGGGACTCATGAACAACTATCACTAAACAAAAAAACTTCGGTCATGATTGTTTTTGGTAGTGACAATTTTAGTTACTTTTGAACCTAGCTCAAAGATGCTAATCAGCACATTATTAGCTAGCACAGTTCTGAACAGTTGCACACATATAAAAACTAAATTCAGTTATGAAACTACATCTGTCAGATCAGTCACAGTCGTGTGAAGAGAGATGCACATAGACAAAATATCAAGACAAGGGTTTAATATAATCCACAGGTTTCCAAATACAGGCAGACAAAAGGAGGGTAAACATATGACATCAACTTTGCAATCTTAAGACCAGACAAACTAACATGGAAGTGAATACAACTTATAGACAGATGCATGTGATTAACCAATAAAGGACTTAAGGAGGGCAGGAACAGGAAAACCAAATATGGACACAAGAGCGAGAAACCAACAGAAACAGTCCACAGGGGTGTGACACATCTAAGATTTGAATATTTAAATCCTGGTTGGTTTTGGGACCGCAGTTTGCACCAATTCTGTAGAATGGCCCATACATTAAATAGATGCAATTGTCTTTATACAAAATAAATATTTTTTAATTGTTGTCTTTAATTTTGGGGGTACATTTTATAATGAGTTTGATGTTAAACTAAAGAGATAGTTAATCCGAAAATGAAATTTTTTATCATGAATTACCACCCTCATGTTGTTCCAAACCCATAAAACCATTCATCTTAGGAACACAATTTAAGATATTCATGAAGAAATCCGAGAGCTTTCAGACCCTCCATAGACAGCAATGCAACTACCACGTTAAAGACCCAGAAAGGTAGTAAGGACAATGTGGTGGTACAACCAGTGGTAAAACCGTAATGTTACAAATTACAAGAATTTAGCTCTTGGATTTCATCAGAAATATCTAAATTTGTGATCTGAAGATGAACAAAGGTCTGATGGGTTTGAAACGACAAGAGAGTGAGTAATAAATGACAGAATGTTTATTTTTGTGTGGACTATCCCTTTAAATACTAGGCTATAACAGAGAACATGTTCGTTTTCATAATTATTTCTAATATTCAAAGGTCTTATGATTTGTTTGTGTGTTGCAGACGCTCTTCTTACGGACGTCTTTTGGATGATGGCGATCACAGCTCTGTGGGAAACTTTCTTAACCCAATGTTTGATGGCTAAATGGGGAAGTATTCATGAATAAACATTAGTTTCTAAAGAACAACCTACACGTCTTTCTTTAGAAATGTATATGATAACATCAGATGTATTTTGGCCCCAAAACAAGACGATGCACTGAATCATCAAGAAGTTAGATTGCAGGCAAGACTTCCTGTGAGTATTACTATGAAGGCAGGTTATGGGGCATTTCGATCCTTTTTGAAGGATTTTTTTTAAGTGATGTCCTTGAAATGTCCTTCTTTTGTTTTTTGTTTGTTTGTTTGTGTTATGTATTGTCTTGGGTGCATTTTTTGACTTATTTATGTTGCTTGCTGTGTCTGCCTCATGATCATATTTTTAAATGTAAATAAACCACATTAACATTAGCTGTAATTTTTCTAAATCAAAGCCTCGGATCTCAAACAGGCCACTTGCGATCGTTATTGGTCTTGAAGAGTGACCTTATCATATACCATAATTACAGCTCTGTCCTCAGCTGTGGCCTCCCACTATTCATCCTAAGACAGTCTCTGTTTTAAAGCAAAGAGCGTTTAACATTTCTGTAGCCTCAACAATAACAGATTTTTTCCCCTTGTCATTGTAATGGCAGGGATCCACAAGCAGCATGCAATTAAGCATTTAAACAGTCAAGACTGTTATTAGAGACTTAAAAATAAGCCATCAAGCAAATGGAGGCACATTAACAAAACATCTGGCGTTCTGGCCTGTTTGAGATGGGGTTCAGTTAGTCGTGCTACAGCAGTTTACCAGATCCAGAAATGTTTTTTTGAATGTTTAAAATCACTCATTTAGTTTCCTCTCCTAGTTTTTTTGTTACCTGTTTAACAGCAGCCGCTGTTTCCTGTTTTTGCAAATGCTCTAGTTTCAAGAATGGTACAAACCACAGGAGCATTGTATAAATCACTGGTCTAAACCAGCAGCAACTGACTGTAAAACTGTTGATGTGTATGTAAAATTATTATATTAAAATTCACTAATATATTATATCATATAATAGATTATTTTTTCTTATCTCATGAGTATTTCATTGGGCAGAATGTTTGTTCAAAATCAAAGGACTTTTTCCTGTGTGATTAATATTTCATGCCACTTTCCATGAAGATGTTTTAGACAAACTATATTTAGACGGTGACCCAATTTTTAGTTTCAAAAATGGAAAAACTCATATAAATAAATGAATGGAGAATAAAGCAGCTCTTATAAAATGTAGTTTGACCTTATGAGGTTAACAATGATATTGTCTGAACATGGTGCCATTTGTTTGCCATTTTGTCACCCCAAAATTAATTTTGCTGATAATATACTCACCCCCAGGCTATTCAGGATGTAGATGAGTTTTTTTCCTCATGGAAACAGATTTTGAGAAATGTAGGTTTTGAGAAATCCTCTGTAGTGAATGGGTGCCGTCAGAATGAGAGTCCAAACAGCTGATAAAAACATCTCAATAACCCACAAGTAATCCACACCATTCCAGTCTTATGAGTTAAAAGCAAAAGCTGTGCATTTTTCAGAAACAAATCTATCATTAACACGTTTTTAACTGAATCAGGAGAGAAACATGCCTAGATCATGCACAGTTTACAAGTGAAAACAGTCCAAAACAAATATGTGGGTTGGATTTTGGTGTAATCAAGTGATTTAATGCTAACAAAATTCTCCAAATCTGTTCAGATGAAGAAACAAACTCATCTACATCATGGAAAGCCTGAGGGTGAGCACATTTTCAGCAGATTTGACTTTTTTGGTAACCTATTTTTGTTGAACTATTCTCTGTTTTGTTCTGAGAATTTCAAATTGAACATTTTCATGGAACCACACAGTTCTCCCTTTCAAATATAGCTGTGACCTTGATTAGCAGAAACCTGGAGGACACACAATTCAAATTCACATATTAGACATATAACATTCACATAACAAAAATCTACATCTATATAGAAAAAAGGACTGAAAGGGAAATCTGCACTGTTTGTACTTGACTGTTCCTGTATATAATGCATAAAAAAGTGATTCCAGCAGATTAACAGATGTGAAATTAAAAACTTCCCATTTTCAGATCAGTGATCTGGCATTTTAACATTATAAGCTGGATCTCATTTATACCTAATTTCCCTTCCATTTCACCAATTGTATTATGTGATTATCTGTTGGCGTAAAACACAAGAGAACTGAGCAGACAGGTTGCGCTCACGCTGTTCTCCTTCAGCTGCACAGTGTTTGTGATGGTATTGTCATGAGCGCTGAGTGTTTTTCAGTGTGCTCTTGTAATAGGCTGATAATAAGTGGGCCTGTCATTAACACACAGCTGAGAGCTAATTGCTGTCATGATCGAGCATCAAACTGTGCTAGCAAAGCCCCAGCATTCGCTCCACTTCAACACCTCATAACCTTGAGTTTATTTCAGCGTTTATAATATTATATCATTTAAAAATCTGATGTTTTCCCTATTTGACTTTTTAAACTTTTATATTTACATTGCATCCAAAATATAACATATTTTTATATCAACTGTTATATTTTTTATTATTTTAATTATGAAGATGTTACAGTCCATAACAGTATAATAATTTCTGTCTTAAATAGCTGAAAATCATGATTTTTTGTTGTCCAAATTAGTGATTTTTTTTCCCATCATGTATCGTTGTGTAATCAAAATATTTTATTGTACTTTTCTTTTGGAAATACATTACCAGTCAAAAGTTTGGACACACCCTCTCATTTAATGTTTTTTAAAGAGGTTTCTTATGCTTATCAAAGTTTTCACTTGATCAAAATTACAGAAAAAATGTAATATTGTGAAACATTATTAGGATGTTAATCAATGTATTTCTATATTAATATACATTCAAATGTAATTTATATCTATAATTAAAGTTGAATTTCCAGAATCAATACTCCAGTCTTCAGTGTCACATGATCCTTCAAAAATCATTCTAATATGCTGATTTGTTATCAGTCCTTAATATATATATTTTTTTGGAACCTGTGATAGTTTTATCAGGATTTTTTGATCAATGAAAGGTTAAAAAAGAACAGCATTTATTCAAATAGAAAGGTTTTCTAACAATATACACTACTGTTCAAAAGTTTGGGGTCAGTACATTTTTATTCTTTCTTTTTTTTTGAAAGAAATTAATACTTTTATTCACCAAGGATGTGTTAAATTAATAAAAAGTGATAGATAGATTTACGTTGTTAGAACAGATTTATATTTTTGAATAAATGCTGTTCTTTTTAACTTGTTATTCATCAAAGAATCCTGAAAAGAATCACAGGTTGCAAAAAAATATTTGGGAGCACAACTGTTTCCAACATTGATAATTCTAATAATAAATCAGCATATTAGAATGATTTCTGAAGGACATGACACTTAAGACTGGAGTAACAGCTGATGAAAATTCAGCTTTGCATCACATGAATAAATTATACTGTAAAGTATATTAAAATAAAAACCATTATTTTATATTAACATTTTGCAATGTTACAGTTTTTTCTGTATTTTTGATCAAATGCAGCCTTGATGAGCATAAGAGACTTCTTTAAAAAAACATTAAATGAGAGGGTGTGTCCAAACTTTTGACTGGTAGTGTATTTCATTCATTTTATTTATAAAAGCCCTAAACAGTCATTTACCTAATTCTACAACTTTTTTTTAATACATTTTATAAATTTTTATACATATACATTTTCTCATAAAAATGTGCCTCTTCAAATCTTGCGTCAACTACCATACTTTGTCTTTAAATTAGTGGAATTATCTCCCACAACTATGTAAGATTCAGGAAATTATGTCACTTTCCCTTACTGATAAGATCTGAAAAGTGTGCTCTCTCTTGAGAAAATATTTAATGCTAAAAAGTACTTACACCAAGAGTTTATTTATAGTGTCAAAACTGTTACCACAATATTAAAAGTAAAACTGAATTTTTCACTGACCATACTTTGGCTCATGAAACAAGGATTTTTCCTTTTATGATTTTTTTTTAATATACACATTGCCCAATTTGTCCATAACAGAGTTGACAAACAATACCATAAAGACACGTTTTTTTTAAGTAAAAAAAAAAATGAAGCAACTTGTGTTTGGTGCGCTCTGAATTATTAAAATTAAATACGTTTTCAATAAGATACTGAGAAAAAAATCTTCATCACCCATGTAGTTCTGTGCATTTTTTGCGACTTTGGAGCCCCCTGCAGTTAAATGAGTAGAATTCATTGTTCATTCTCGTAATTATAATGAATAGCTGAATATATGACGCAGTTCTAAGAAGAAAAGTCCAACCTGTGAAATATAAACTCAGAACTCAGAAAAAAAGTCAGAACTGTGAGATTAAAAAAAATGCACGGTTAATGTACTACTGAATATGTTGTTCTGCTAATGTCTAAACGGGGATGTGTGAAAGCTGCTAAATCATAGGCTATAAAGAAGCACTTAAGCAGGAAAGGGGCGCAATATTTGGACAAGCTAAAGTTTATAGGTGGTAAAGGTACATACAAGCAGTATTAATTAAGATATTAGCCTAATATTTCACCTACCTGACCGGAAATGATAAGAATAAACACGAATGTTAAGATTCTTGCGTTGGAAATAACGTTACTGGTTCAGTTTGGCCAACCACAAACGCCGTTTGTTCCTCAGACAGTTTTTTTGATCTCTTCTCCTTGATTTGTTATATAAAACTCCAAATGTTTTTTTTTTCTAACCGATTAGTATAGTCCAAAACATGACAATAATCGACCATTTTCAGCAGCAATAATCCGCAAAATATGCGAGTTTCGTTTGGTTCAGTGGCATTGTTTACATTCAGTTCCGTCGATATGGCCGATTGATGACGCTTTGCAAAAACACGAAATTTCGTACGCGCTCAACAAACTTACAAACTCACTTTTTGGAAGCCAATTTAATTATGAACCATACATTAACCTTGAACCTACAAACACATATATTTAATCTTATCTAACCTAACTCCTCTATTTAGTTGGCACACTGATTTGTTTTGTGTCCCGTACTAAAGAATGGAACTGTAACTTCACTACAGTGCAGTGTTATATATTACTTTATACTTTTACCTGTAAAACAATAGGACAAAATATATGTGCAAAATAATTGGACTGCAATGGTTAATGTGGGCTCCAAAGCTATATAAATACTTGGAAATAATATAATATTATATATATATATATATATATATATATATATATATATATATCTTTAAATAGCTGTTAAGCAGTACACTGCATTATTGAAAAAATATGTGAATCACATTCAAACAAATAAATACTGAAATTGTTTATACTCTTTGTTTAGATCATAATTTTAAACATTCTATAATTAACTAAACGTTTGAAGAGTAAAGAGTAGAAGAATAAAAAATTCAGTAGGCTAATGCTTGTTAATCATTGTTAACACCTGTTATAAACCATATTTGAGTAGATGGAAATCAAATAGGCTACATATTCAAAGTAATGAGGAAAATATATAACCAAATAGTTATAAATACATTTAATGATATTCAGAGAAACGCAATATAAACTCATAACTGAAACTGAATGATTCTTGTGTTGTTGTCTTGATTTAAACACTTCAAACTCATGATTCAAATCCAGCAAGATGTGATGCAGCATCCAAATGAACTTGAAAATATAGTAGACAGCATACAAAAACAAATAAATCTTCCACTGACTGGACTGCTGTGGACTGTGGGCCAATAATAGGCCTATGTTCAGTGATATGGAAATCACTCTTTCTCATATGATATAGCTTAATTAAACCATCTATTTATAGACACTATACACATATAGTAAATTGGAAACAGACAGCATTAAATGACACCAAAGGTCTTTTATTTAATAAATGAAAAAAGGACAAAAACTGTCAAGTGTCAGTCTGAAATATACACATTGTAAAGCTTTCAACCCATTTTAGGGGTTTCTCTGAGGCAAGCTGATAATGACAGGGGGCAGTGAGTAGGCAGAGTAGTATGTGTACTGGGGGTACTGTGGGTACTGTGGGTAGTATGAATAGTAAGGGTATTGGTAGTTAAGGTATGAATTTGGGAAGAAGTTATCAGGTCTGGGAACAGGGAAGAAGATATTCCTGGTGATGGTGTCTGTCTGAGCCAATGGAGAACCAACAAGCTGCAGACCCTAGATCAGTAAACACACACTATTCACACAAAGATGTACACAGACTTAGTCATAAATTGGGATGCTGTTATGCAAAAATGATTTTCTCACCTCACCAGTTACTGGCTCATTATCATTGCCTTGCTCCACCTGTAGGAAGAAAGAGCACATTTTTAAGAATGAATGTATTTTAATTCAAGTTTAATCTAGTTTAACATGTTGATTTTTAATGGAACTTACCGGAGCACTGAGACAAAGACCAAGGATCGACAAAACTACAATGACTGTCTTCATCTTTAAGTTTTAACCTAAAATGCACAAGCACCTGTTATAATCACATAATATCACATATATAGTTGAGGTCAAAAGTTTACATACACCTTGAATAATCTGCAAAATGATAAGGATCATACAAAATGCATGTTATTTTTTGTTTAGTACTGACCTGAATAAGATTTTTCACACGAAAGACATTTACATATAATCCACAAGAGAAAATAATAGTTACATTTATAAAAAATAACCCTGTTGAAAAGTTTACATACACTTGATTCTTAATACTGTGTTGTCACTTGAATGATCAGGTAGCTATTTTTTGTTTAGTAATAGTTGCTCATGAGTCCCTTGTTTGTCCTGAACAGTTAAACTCCTCACTTTTCTTCAAAAAAAATCTTCAGGCCCACAAATTCTCAGTTTTTTCAGCATTTTTGTGTATTTGAACTGAAATGGTTGTATAACTTTGAGATCCATCCTTCACACTGAGGACAACTGAGGGACTCATATGCAACAACTGCAGAAGGTTCAAACACTCACTGATGCTCTAGTAGGAAAAACGATGCATTAAGAGCCGGGGGTGAAAACTTTTAAACAGACTGAAGATGTGCACATTTTTCTTATTTTGCCTAATTATCTTTTTTTTTTTTCATTTAGTACTGCCATTCAGAAGCTACAAAAAATACTTACATGTTTCCCAAAATAAGACAAAATAAGTTAAATTTACCTTGATTTTCAAATTCAATAAGTTTTCACCCCTTGGCTCTTGATGCATTGTTTTTCCTTCTGAAGCATCGGTGATCATTTAAACCTTTTGTAATAGCTGCATATGAGTCCCTCAAGTTGTGCTCAGTGTGAAAAGATCAAAACCATTGTGAAATATCATATTCAGGTCAGTTCTAAATTAGAAATAACATGCATTTTGTATGATCTCTCTTATTTTGGTAAAATAATTAACATTTAGCAGATTCTTTAAGGTGTATGTAAATTTTTTAGCTTAACTGTATATAACACTTAAAATCAGCTGGGCAATATTTTGACATATTTTGTCATATCATTGTTCCTCAAAGACTATTTCAAAAAACAAACAAATTCAACCTGATTAAAAATATTCTTTTCAATACTTCTACATTTCATTCTACATTGTTCCACTTATTCTTTGACCGACATATATAGCGAATTGTTTTGTTTAACGGAGAGAATGGTTTACATGGCTCATGGCTTAGAAGGGCCCCTTCTGCTTAGGGCCCCAGGGAGGCCAGGATCGGCTCTGTATCCCGGTCATGATTCAGAACTGCAGATTAGTGAAACGGCATTAAATGCATGTGGTTTGGGGGCAGCCGTGGCCTAATGGTTAGGGAGTCGGACTTGTAATCAAAAGGTTGCAGGTTCGAGTCCCAGGTCCGGCAGGGATTGTCGGTGGGGTGAGTGATTAATCAGCGCTCTCTCCACCCTCAATACCACGACTGAGGTGAGACCCTTGAGCAAGGCACCGAACCCCCAACTGCTCCCCGGGCGCCGCAGCAATGCAATGGCTGCCCACTGCTCCGGGTGTATGTTCACTGTGTGTGTTCACTACTGTGTGTGTGCACTTGGATGGGTTAAATGCAGAGCACAAATTCCTAGTATGGGTCACCATACTTGGCCTCACGTCTCGTCACTTTCACTTTCACTTTCTTTTATTGATAATTGCCGCGCGAGTGCTGGTCAATCTTTAGAAATCTTTGCCGTGTCTCCAGAAGCTTGGCTGTTTTCGGAGAGAATCGTAAAGCTGCATCATTGTTTTGTAAATATGATAAAACTAAAGACTTTTAATACATATGTAGGGTGCAGTGCTCACTGTAAAAAATTGCACTGTAAAATAACAGTAATCTACTGGCAGCTGTGGTGCCAGCATTGTACTGTTAATTTACAGCTTTCTACCGTTAATTTACAGCTCTTCATTGTTACAGTATGTTACTGTTATTATACCATGTGGTAACTCATTTCATTTTGGAAACCAATTGCTTCAAACCATGAGTTTTCAAAGAAGTAGTGCTTATATGGTGTTAGTACAGTGAATTTATTTCATTTGAGTCCATTAAAAATAAATAAATCTTAATTTAAAAGAGCATACACTTAAAGTGTAATAAGAAAACCAACCATGACATGACTTTTACTGAAATCTTTGTTGATCATCATTAGCACACATGTACTAAAGTGACTATCACTGCATCAGCAAACACACAGTTACTGTCTTTAAATAAAACAGCAAAACATCAGTGTTTGTGGCTCATCATTGACTGAAGCACAGACTCTACTCTCCAGCACAATGGTGACCCACAAAACTTAATTAAACTAACAGATCTCTCTTGTGCAAAAACATATCAATACAGTACAGTTAAATATGTACTCTCCTTACCAGTTAAAGACTTTGCATAACTGTTTTTCTATTAACATTCAATAATATTTTAGTGAAATTAACTTGTTTTGTTGGCTAAATCTGACTGTTACAGTTTACAGTATATCACTGTTTTTTCCTTGAATTAACGGTAATCTACTGGCAGCTTGGTTGCCAGCAAGATACTGTTTTTCTACAGCGCTTTGCTGTAAATTAATTACAGTTTATTACTGTTAAATTACATTTAATGCTGTTTTTTTTTCCATCTTACATCTTTAACCCTTTAAATTCCACAGCAAAATCCTCAGTTTTAAGTGAACAAATAAAGTGTCCACACTACAGAGCGTTTGAGTAACACTGAAGTTAATGAGATAATTTTGTGATTAATTAAGTGATGGTTGAGCACTACTGATGAACACCTGCTGTTAACAAGCAGAATCACTGAATGAAAGAGAAACACAAGAACTACAACTGACTTTAGCCACAGACTTAGATGAAATCAACTGAAAATAAGTAATGAAATTGGTACCAGCTTCACTTATTACTAGACTGACTTTATTTCTGTCAGAAGTCAACAGAAGAGCTTATTGACTCTATTGTCTTATTATCTTATTGCCACTACCATGATGGGGATCAGTGTTTACTTTAGTCGGGCTTTTGGACCTTAACATTTTAGCATTAACTTTTTGTTGGCTGCTGTAACAATGTGATTTATTAACACATGGTTTAAAAGCCAAAGAAAAGGAAAATCTGATTCTGCCGTTTATGAGTTTGTTTTAACAACCTTACTCTTGATTTACTGGTTCTTATCAGCATCTTCTCTTTTATTGAATAGCGATAATAAAAGCAAAATAACCTGAGGAGAACTGTTGTGAAAGACCATAAAAACAAAACTTATGAAAATAAAAAATCTCTATTGTGATTTGAACACACATCAAGAATCAACGTATGAATCTCAACAATGGTGATAATCCTCAAAATAAATAAACTGATATTTTCTGAATATTACAAAACACAATACTAAAATGCAACGCAAAAGAAAAAACACATAGTAAGAATACAAGAAAATAAATAGACAATTCAGCAGCATAATTTATTCATGCCGCAATGCATGTTGGGAGAGTCATGAATGAGCGTTGTAATGTGCTGGTACCCAGTATGCATTGCAGCATGAAGCTTTTGATTGTCACCATTGTTGAGATTCATATGCTGATTCTTGATGTCTATTTCTGAGTGTTTTTGAAACAGTTTTTTAAATTGTTTTAAACCTGCACTGTTATTAAATCCTACATTTCTGATTGTCAGCACACTGGTAAAGCTCATAATATAAAGCTCTGAGGAAAAATAAAACATCACTAATGAGTCAACACTGTTAACAGTATTTCAAATGACCAGTAAAGTCAGACTACAATATGAAGCTTGCAGCAAGAACGCTTGCAGCCAACATCACACACCCAACCATAACTGTTCTATCAAAACTAAATAATTGGAAGATACAGTTACAGCAAAGTAATGTTCAAAAGCCAAAGGTCAGGAGCCCAACTAAAGCAAACACTGATCTCCACAATGTTAATGTCAAGCAAAACTAAAACATCATCATCTAAACCTTCATTCTCAATAAGATCATCTGTAGATGTTGACAGAAATAAAGTCAGTCTGATTAGAAATGCGTGAAGCTGGTAAGACTGTGTGTTGTTTAAATATTCAGTTGGCTGTAAATGAAAGTTGTAGTCCTTGTGTTTGTCTTGTTTTTCTTTCAATCAGTAAATCTGCTCATTAACAGCAGCTGTTCATCAGTGTCTGAATTCACTCATTAGTTTTCACCGTCTCTGTCAGGTGGACTGTATTAGTAAACTCATGAAGGGAATAGTGAATGAGGGTGTAGGGTGTGATTTGAAACACAGACTCTGAGTGTCGATTTTGAACGCCGTTAATTCACGATATAGCGGCAGGCTACTTTCTCGAAAATGACAAATATTACCCAGAATGCACTGTTTTAATGGAAAACAGCATGTTACTGTCAAAATTTGCCTGTTTTTTACAGCAATTTTTAACAGTGTACTCTATAGGTAGCTACTCAAGATTAACATGAGATTTGGTGAAACTGTTTGTGTTATGCCCCCTTTAATTCACTTGATGAAGATAAACACTCAGTCTATACATTCAACCACACACACACACACACACACACACACACACACACACTAGTATCCCTGTCATCGTGGGGACATTCCATAGGCGTAATGGTTTTTGTTTTTGTTTCGTAATGGTCTTTTCTGTCTGCCTTTTTTTTTAATTATTTTTAGAACACTTCATTTTGTATAATTTATAGGCTCGTTGTCTCATGGGGACCTAAAAAATCTCTCTACAGGGTCAAGATTTACTGATATTACTATACTTGTGGGGACATTTGGTCCCTACAACGTAGTGAATACCTAACACACAATCACAGACACATACAGTGTATGAAGTTTTTCCTCTTCTGCATCTAATTTTACTAATGTAGAAACTTGTCAAAGATATTTTATGTTCACGCAATAGTTCTGAGAACATTTTAATTAAAAATGCACTGCAGCGATCAGCATGTGTTACTGCTTGATTTTC
The DNA here is from genome assembly GCA_033026305.1 of Cirrhinus molitorella. NCBI lineage: Eukaryota > Metazoa > Chordata > Actinopteri > Cypriniformes > Cyprinidae > Cirrhinus > Cirrhinus molitorella. The sequence goes on along the minus strand of CM065139.1, from coordinate 30,763,782 downwards.
AGAATTTCGTTGAAATATTTCCTTCTGTCACTTTAGAAGAATTAAGTAATGTATGCATTTGAGTGATTTAGATATCTATATAGAGATATATTTTTGTGATTTATGTTTTTACAGTGTAAAAATGTTGTCATATGACAAAATGTCTTCCATACAGTAACATGAGGTAGAAATGGAAAATAGTTTAAGGTACTTTTTGTGAATACGCAGCAAGTCCACGTTATAGTGCAGAATTAGTAAAAGAAGAAAAATATTTTTTTCTTAGTTCAATGACAGATTTGAACCAGTAGAGGTCAGCATCTCTCTCTCTCTCTCTGAGAGTTTTCACCTCTAACACCATCACAGACAGTAATTATATAGAGTATATTCAGTAGTTGATTCATACAAACACAGAGGACCATTGAACTGCTCACCCTAGATGAGGAAAATGTAAAAAAAACAAACAAAAAAAAAACTTTTTTGAAATACACTAAAAAACCTTTGACTAGTAGTGTGTGTGTGTGTGTGTGTGTGTGTGTGTGTGTGTGTATACACACACACACACACACACACACACACACACACACACACAGAAGTCCTTTTTGGTCACCAAGTCTACATTTATTTGATCCAAAGTACAGCAAAAACAGTAAAATTGGTAAATATTGCTACTATTTAAAATAGCTGTTATCTATTATCTAATTTAATCCTGTGATTTGAATTTTTAGCATCATTACATTGTCACATGATCCTTCAGAAATCATTCTAATATTCTGATATGCTGCTGAAAAAAACAGCAATATATGTAGCAATATAATGTCTTCATCATCACTTTTGATCAATTTAAAGCATCCTTGCTAAATAAAAGTATTAATTTCTATCATTTCTTTCCCCAAAAAATATACTGACTCCAAGCTTTTGAAAGGTACATAATGTATAATGTTACAAAAGCTTTTTATTTCAGATAAATGCTGACCTTTGGATCTTTCTATTCATCAAACGAATCCTGAAAAAGTACTCAACTGTTTTAAATATTGCTAATAATAATAAATGCTTTTTGAGCAGCAAATCAGTATATCAGAATGATTTCTGAAGGATCATGTGACACTGAAGACTGGAGTAATGATGCTGAAAATTCAGCTTTGGTCACAGGAATTAATTACATTTTAAAATATATTGAAATAGAAAACAGTTATTTTAAATAGTAAAAAAATATTTCTAAATGTTACTGTTGTTGTTCTACTTTGCATCAAATACATGCATGCTTGTTGAGCAGAAGACACTTCTTTAAAAAACAATAAAAATTTTACTGTTCAAAAATGTATAGAGACTTTAGGCTGACTAGACTTGCAGAAATTATAAGACTTTGCACACATAAAAACACTGTATTTTTATCACTCCACTATTATGAAGAAAGAGATATTTAACTGCAGTTAACCTAATGATGAACGTGGCATTTACAGACAATGCAATGAGACAGAAAAAACAAAAACAGTACAATGAATGTCTTTATCATTCAGTTTTACCCTAGAAATCAGAAAAAATGCATCTGTTTTTATTACATATAGAGTATCAGATTATTAAAAGCAATTGCAGAAAATATTGTAAACTTACCTTTAAGCAATAAATAATCACATCTTGTGTAATTGTGCAATACACAGAACAAAACATGAAATTCATTATCCAATCAGGCTGTCATACATGTGACCACATTTTGTGAAATAATCACACAACTATTCAGATTGCAACATCAGCTTATTATTATAAAATCTGTGGAATAAACCTCAGATTTTTGGTAAACCCAAATATACCTGATACACCCAATAAAATATTTAGGTTCACAAATATCTCATGCATCAACATCACATTTATGGCTTCATAAACTGCAGGTGTATATTTCAAAACTTTCCTTGTGATGTAAGAAAACCACTGTAATCAGGACTAAAAGCAATCATTACAAGGTGGTTTTAATTAATGTAATAAAGCATAATTACAAATTTTCAGTTTTTGATTGTTTTGTTGAAGACGATCATAACATAGACCTATTTTGATTGGTTGGACATACATTTTATATGCAATCAAAAAGATTTAGCAGATGCTTTTTTCCAAAGAGACTAGTACACTAAGATTTATCATCTCTTCCCTCATCTTGAACTAGTTTTTTCCATTAAAAAAGGTGAGTAATTTTATTCTAATTTTACTAGTTTTTTTTTTGAAAATCAGAAATGTTAATGTGAACTTTCTTCTTTTTTTATTTTATATTTTATTTTATATTTTAGAAGCAGGTTAATCCAGTCATGAAGTCTAAGATCCTAGTGGTGTGGGTTGTATTCTGTGGACTCTGTTGTACTGTATGTCAATAACAACAAAAATAATAACAATAAAAAAATAATAATTGTTTTAAGTATTTAACCCTTTAACTGTCACTCCCATTTTTGAAAACAGACATTAAAATGCACTTTAATTTCAAACTTTAATTTCTATAATTCATGAAGAAAAACATTTTGTAATTATTTTTTGATGTACATTTTCCATAGTAATGCAATGTGTGATTTTAAAATGTTTTTGAGATATTTTATATTTTGAGATTTTAAGTTTTCAATTGATATATAATTTCTTATGATTATAAAGCATGATAGGGAAAATGCAACGAAGAAAGTCTTTTTGTGACAAAGGTCAGAACTGTTATGAGATAGATTTTTTGAGGTGCACTTTTGTCATAAATTAATCTATTACACAATTTGTAACACAAAACAGAGGTAAAATATCTGTGTAGGAGTCTTAGACCTTTTCAACGATATATATAGTATAGGATTTATTTATAATATGGTGAAGTAAAATTAGGCGTCCCACTGAGGGGATGCTCACAGTTAAAGGGTTAAATATGATTTTCGAGCTATTTTTTGTGGTTACTGATCATATTTTTGTGAATATTTAGCATGGACAGATTATGCAACCAGGAGATGTCCCTATAAATGTTGGTGTGAGTATGTTTGAAATCCTTTAGAGCAAGGAAAATTTATATTTATTTAATTTATTTTATGTTTATAATGTTCTGATAAATTAAAATGATACATGTGCTTATAGAAAATAATCATACCCTGTGAAAACCTTTCTTTTTTGTCACATTACACCCTGGAAAATAAAATAAATTAAATCTTTTTGAGCTGCATGTACACATAACCTCATCATTAAAGTAAAAATATCATTTTAAAAAATTCTGGAGGATTAAGGATTAATCAGTGAAATGTCTGGTTTGGTAAAGTGTGCTGCTAAAAAAAAGCTAAAACCGACCTAAGCTGGTTGACTGGTTTTAGCTGGTCAACCAGCCTGCTCATAGCTGGTTAGCAGGCTGGTTTTAGAGGGGTTTTGACCACTTCCTTAGCTGATCAGTCTGGGAGACCAGCTGGAACGACCAGCTAAAACCAGCCTGGCCAGGCTGGGAGACCAGCTAAAACCAGCTTAAACCAGCTAAGACCAGCCATCCAGCCTAGGCTGGTTTTAGCTGGGGGTTTTTTTCAGCAGGTTGATCAGCCCCTTAGAGCAGAGGTCTTCAGTCCTGTTCCTGGGGACCCACTATCCTGAAGAGTTTAGCTACAACCCTAATCAAACACACCTAAAACAGCCAATCAAGCTCATCAAGACTGCTTGAAAATTGCAGGCAGGTGTGCTGAAGCAGGTTGGAAATAAACTTTCCAGGAGAGTGGGACTGTATCCGAAATCACCCCCTATAGCCTCATTTGCTATTTCCTACATTAGACCACTCATACGGTCCACTTGAAGGAGTGAATGAAAATGAGTGAGTGAATTTGGACACTGAGTGCACTGGAAGGACTGCTGCTTTTTCATAGTTTGTTTGCTGTTTAATAATCATTTGAATCTGGCAGTTCCAGTAGTAAGATTAATTGGTTTAACTTGAACTTATGGAAATTATGTATAAACCCTAGTTAAACAATTTAATAATCAATTTACAATGAATTTGTACCTGTGTTGAATTGTGTTGTATTACACTGTGGACGAGCACGTTGTAAAATGAATGGATGGATGATTCAGCTGCGGGCGCCATCTCTTGGCGAGATGCAGGAATTCATTCAGCGCGCGAATCTCACAGTGCATTATGGGTTATCTCTAGCCATTGAGTGGACATCAGTTTTATACTCGTTTTTGTGGTGCATTGTGGGATTGAATGAGTGCACTTGAGAATGTCCACTATGGTTTCAGACACCACTAAAAATGGCTGTCCATAGGGGGCGATTTCGGATACATCCTGGGTCCCCAGGAGCAGAATTGAAGACCTCAGCCTTAGAGTATACCATTATAAACTTGCTCAGGTGCAAGCAATTAGCTTCCTGATTAATCACCAGGCTAATTGCCCCACCGGACATCAATAGTAGTGGTGTTGATTACTTCAGAATAAAACCAGTTGTTTCTTAAAGATTTGGCAAAGAGTTTGCCATGGTTGGGAAAGTGCTTTCAAAAGTCTTCTGGGATAAAGCTGTAGAAAGGCACAAGTTAGGAGAAGGCTACAAAAACATTTCAAAGGCTTTAGCTATCCCTCGGAGTACTGTTTTCCCCTTCAGAACATCATTAAGAAGTGGAAAGCACATGGCACCACCAGCACATTGCCTAGCCCTAGATCAGGAGGACACTGGTAAGAGAAGTTACCAAGAGGCCAAGGGCAATTTTGGAGGACTTACAAGGCTTTATGGCTGGGTCTGGTATCAGTCTATGCATGTGACAATTATCCCCTAATCTTTACACAAAGCTGGCCTGTATGGAAAGTCTGATGCAGTTTGTGTATACTTCCATAGCTTGTTTGTGCTATGGAAAAACACATTTGAAAGAGTCTGATACTCTCTGGCAAATGGTGCAATGGTCTGAGACCAAAATGGACTTTTTTGGACTGAACTCTAAGTGCTATGTTTGACAAAAAGCAAACACAGCACACCACCCAAAACACACCATACCTACTGTGAAGCATGGTGGTGGCAGCATTATGTTTTGGGGATGTTTCTCTTCAGCTGGGACTAAGTGATTGGAGTGGATTAAAGGGAAAATGGATGCTGCCAAGTACATCCAAATTCTTGAGAAAAACCTGCGTCCCTCTTCTAGACAGCTGAAGATGGGCAGGTCATTCACCTTCCAACACGACAATGACCCTAAACATACTGCCAAAACAATGAAATGGCTTAAAGATAAGAAGGTGAAAGTCCTTGAGTGGCCAAGTCAGACCTCTGACCTAAATCTAATCAAAAATCTGTGGATGGATATAAAGAGAGCAGCTGTCCATTGCCGCTCACCACAGAATTTGACTGAACTTGAGGAATTTTGCAAGGAAGAATGTCCATTAGCCAAATATTCCCCAATCAAGGTGTGCAAAGCTAGTACAGACATATCCAAAAAGACTGATGGCTTAATTAAACAAAAGTTGGCTCTTGAAGTATTAAATCAAGGGACTGATGACTTTTTCAACCCTGTTATTCTAGTATTTAGGTCGTAAATAAAGCTGGAAAAGTTATTTGGAATAGTGTTTTTAGGCTGTATGACAAAGTAACTATTTCAAAGGGGTATAATGATTTTCTATAGGCACTGTAAGCTTGCACTATATGAACTCAAAATGATGCTTGATCAAGTGTACATTTGCTTTTTTTAAAATACAAAATACCTTAATGTGAGTATGATATGAAGACACTCTAACTGTTATTCTCTTTAATTCTTGTATATGACAGAGTCTCAGATTCATCCGGCGTCCTTTGGCTCAAAGATCCGTCAACACCATGACCAGTACATATTATTATCCCACTCCGAGACTGGAGTATGTCACTCCCTTCAGCCAGACTCCTCTGGACAGCACCCGCTACGCTTCAAACCCCTATATGTACTACAGTCCATCTCTCTATAACCCTCAGGTGTACACACACTATCCTCACATGAGTGGAGGTCACATTAACCCACTGATCATCACTGTGAGAAGTGTGTAAAGATGTTCTTCAACTGCAGACAGTGAATAGCTTAAAAACTCTTATATTTGAGTCTTATTTTTATGAATTTTCCACTTTGACTTTTACAGTTAAACCAAAAATTATTCAGACACCTTTAAACATTTCTCACTTTTTCACAGTTTATTTGCTATAGTTTAGAAAATGGTAATAAAATATGACTAGAATTAATAAGAGTTCAACTGTATCAATACAAATTCATCTTGATAATGTCAGATAACTTTGATTACACTCAACCAAACATTCAGAACACTTTTTATATGGCAATATTTACACAACTATCAGTACTTTGTTGACCAAGTACCAAGCAATGCTTAATTTTGTTCAGTCTGTGGTGTAAAAAGGTCACATTAGCAATTACAGAAAAAAACACTTGGTCAGGTCAAAGTGTCTGAATAATTTTAGGTCTCAAATTTTTAGGTCTCAAATTTTGCCATCCTCACTTACAGTACATAGATGAACTATAGTGTCCTGCACCCACTAGTAAAAACATATCAAAAATCACATCTGGTGTCTCAATAAATTTTGGTTTGACTGTATGTTAAACTGGACACTTTTGATCATTTATTATTTACTAAAAAATAGGATTTAATTGTTATTAAAGTGATTAAAATATGATCCTTGTGTTTTAGCTCAGTGTAATCACTTTTAGTTTGAGCCTATTTTCAAAATCAATTAAAAGTTTTATTTTTAGAGGAGTATTTTGTAGAACATTTGGATTTTATGTTGTTTTATTTATTCTGTTTATATGTGTAAACTCTTTACTGCCCCCTACTGATTTTGCTATTCACTGCATACTTAGGTAATATTGGGTGGTTCTCCTGTAACTAACCAGGTGTTTCTTGCAAGTAGAGGTTACTTTATAGATGATTTTCTTGTTTGTAGATTTAACTTTTGCCCTGAAACTTGAATATAGACTTACTCAATCAATAAACTGAGAAAACACCATGTAAACTCTTCTTGCAATGAAATCTCATGTTAAACTAGGTATGCACGTATAGAAGGTAGTTGTGTAACATGCTACAGAATTCACTCATGGCCTCTCAAGATCATTTTAAATAAATGGTGCATGCATTTTGTAATACAGTGTTTCTGTTTGAATGTGGTCTGTGGTGATCTGAAACCACAAGCATTTGCTTCCTTTTATGATGCTCTTCCTGTAATGATATATGTTTGTTAAAATGCCTTAAGAAATCTAGATATGATCTGAGCAATACTTGAATGCTGGAACATTCTTTCACACAGACAAACTGGACAAGTGATGTTTACAGTTATACCTTCAAATGTAATATAAAATATGAAAAATCTAATCATTAATACCCTATGTTGTTGATATACAGTTGAAGACAAAATTATTAGCCCTCCTATTTTTTAGAATACTTCCCAAGTGATGTTTAACAGCAAGAGAATGTTTTCACATTATTTCCTATTATTTTTTTCTTCTAGAGAAAGTCTGATTTCTTATAGTTGTTTGAATAAAATAATTAAAAAAATAAATAATTAAAAAACTGCTAAGGTCAATATTATTAGCCCCCTTAAGAAATTATTAGTTTGATTAGCTATAGAACAAACCATTGTTGTCCAATGACTTGCCAAATTAGCCTAATTTGCCTGATTAACCTAATTATTTAAGCTGAGGATTAGTATCTTGCGAAACAACTAGTAAAATAATATGCACTGTCATCATGGCAAAGACAAAAGAAATTAGTTTGGACTTGAGATGAAGAATTGTTAATGCTCATAAAGATGGAGGATACACACGTTTATCAAAGCGTTTTCCAGTGTCAAGAACTGCAGTGATGCATTATCAAGAAGTTTAAAGAGACCAACATAGTAGAGAATAAGACGAGCAGAGGCAGGAAGTGATTTCAAAAACTTTGGAAAGGAAACTAGTGAGAGAGGTTTCTAAAGACCCAAGAACAACTGCCAAGACACTAGTGAATGACCTAGCCAAGTCTGGAATTGATGTCTCAATGAAGACAGTCACTAGAGCCCTGCACAGGAATGAACTGCGAGGTTGCCGACCAAGAAAGACTCCACTTCTGAAGAAGAGACACCTCCAAGCTAGAATGAAGTTTGCTAAGGACAACCTGGGGGAATGTGATACATACTGGGAACATGTCCTTTGATCAGACAAAACTAGAGCTTTTTGGCCATAGAGATGTTGCCTATGTTTGGAGAAAGAAGGGAGAGGCATTCAACCCCAAGAACACCGTTCCTACAGTGAAACATGGTGGTGGGAGTATAATGCTGTGGGGATGTTTCAGTGCGTTTGGAACTGGGAATCTCATCAGGGTTGAAGGAAATGTGAAAAACAAGGAAGACTATAAGAAGATTTTGAAAGACAACCTCAGACAGTCTGCAAGAAAGCTTGGTTTGGGTCAACATTTTGTCTTCCAGCATGATAACGACCCAAAGCATACCTCACTTCTGGTGAAGAAATACCTCCAAATGAGCAAAGTGAGTGTACTTGACTGGCCTGCACAAAGCCCAGACTTGAAGCCAATAGAAAATCTGTGGGGCACACTAAAGTCCAGAGTTTGTGCCAGAAGACCAACAAATCTGGAGGAGCTTGAGAGATTTGCTTAGGAAGAATGGAGCTGTCATTCCTCAGGAAACATGCTTGAAACTTGTTGAGAACTATACAGCAAATAACTAAAGGCTGTTATCAAGCAAAAGGGATACACTATTGACTATTAACATCAGAGGGCTAATAATTTTGACCAGTAGACTTTTTACATTTCTTGGTTATACATTTATTTCTATTTGTATTACAAACCCGAAAAGCTTCCTGAATAAGGAATTATGTTTAAAAATGCTGTGTTGATAAAATCGTCTTTCTGTTAACCCTCTGGGGTCGAAGAACACGTCGGCACGTTTTGGTGCGTTTTTTTTAAAAAGCCCCCTGTGTAAACTTAAATTATCTTCTCACATTGTTTTTTTTTTTTTTTACCTGACAGTCACAGTGTCGTTGATGGGCCATTAGGGGAGGAGTTTGTCTCTTTTAGGTGTGAATCATTAAATATTCATGACCATTGTCTTGCATATTCTCTTTCCATCACAAAACATGCTTTGGTAAATTTACATCAATATACTGTTTTCTATGAATGAGTGAATCAGATGATTTTCACATCATTTTGTAGAAAAAACTCTAGCCTACCACATCCAGTTCTCAAAAGCCTTGTGAACAAATGTTCTGTCTGTGTTTCATTGCCTTTTTTAAGTGACTTTATGTTTTTAGTTTTTCACTAACCACGCATAAACGTGGTTAATAAACACAAACATGTACATTCATGTTGCTTGTATATTATTGTAGCCCAGTTTGTGCTGATTACAATATCATCTGACTTTAGTCATGAATATGTTTTTAAGATACGGAAAAATGCACAAATGTCAAGGCATGTCAAAACTTCTTCAGACCCCAGAAGGTTAAACAAGGTCCGCGGGTTGAAGTGACCCCAATAACATAATATTTACTTTTAATGCTAATTTTACCAGAGGAACCCCACCACAAAACTTGTATTTTACCCTCTGAACTCAATTTTTACCAGGGGACCCCCCTCGAAATGCGATTGGGCTACTTTTGGGCTAGTTTTGAGTAGCAATTAGGTAGGTTTTGTTTTGAAAACCTGGCAACCCTGTTGCATTTTAGAAAAAAAATATTTTTGGTAACTGAAGATTACCTTAGGTAATAAAATATTAACCTATCTGAGCTCAGATCTTGCTAGACTTTCCTCAACTAAGCAGTTACGTTTAACCTGATGATTTTATTTTAGCGGATGTATGAAGTTGTCAAGTTCTCAGGTGTTCTAGCAGAGCAACCATTTTCCACTGACATCTGACATCCAGAAAATGTCACAATACCTTTTGTACTCATTTTCAACAGTATTCCTATTGTTTCATGACTTAAATCCTAACAAACTAGTTATGGTGAAATCTTATGCTTTAATCCGTCTTAAAATAAATGGCACTTGATTGATGTATAAGACATCTGATATTTGCAGTTTTAGGTGTGTCTTAAGTTTCCAAATACTTTTTGGTCACGCTGTATACAAATAATATCATGAGATTTGCGTTTTGATCTTGACTTTAAAGTTAGTAAAAGTTATAGTATCAGCTATAAAGGTATAATATCAGCTCTCTCAAGTATCCTAAGTTCACACAGCAGCATTTCATTTTTCTTTCATTTCAGTTTTTTAAACGGCTGAGGAAATGTATCTCTTTACAAAAAAAATGCTAAATCTCTAATGATTTACTTTCAAACCTGTCATACAATGGCATTTTGTAAAGACTGAAATTGTTGTTCACTAATCATCTCCTCATCCACTGGGCTGTTTTCTGATTTTTGGTTTTGTGAAGTTGATCAAATGATTAATTCAAAATAAGATATTAAATAATGTTCACAAATCTGAACATTATTTTTCTTGTGTTGATATTTCTGCATTTCTGTCTGCTCCTCACACTCTGTCAAATGGCTTCAAGAGAGTTGGAATATAGTGCAAAAGTCTATTAGACCACTTGGTAACACTTTATTTTAAGCACCAATTCTCACTATTAACTAGTTGCTTATTAGCATGCATATTACCAGTACATTAGTACTTATAAAGCACATATGTGACCCTGGACCACAAAACCAGTCATAAGGGTCCATTTTTGAAAATTGTGATTTATACATAATCTGAAATCTGAATAAATAAGCTTTCCATTAATGTATGATTTGTTACGATGGGACAATATTTGGCCGAGATACAACTATTTGAAAATCTGGAATCTAAATATAATAAAATAAAAATATTGAGAAAATCGCCTTTAAAGTTGTCCAAATTAAGTTCTAGCAATGCATATTACTTATTAAAAAAATATGTTTTGATACATTTACAGTAGGAAATTTACAAAATATCTTTGCGGAACATGATCTTTTCTTGATATCCTAATGATTTTTGGCATAAAAGAAAAATCATTGTGACCCATGCAGTGTATTTTCAACTACTGCTACAAGTAAACCCCAGAGACTTATGACTGGTTTTGTGGTCCAAGGTCTCATATCATTGTTCATGGAAGAGATCTAAAATATGGCCAAAACTTAACAACTACCTTACTATTAATAAGCAGCAAATTTAACTGAGGCAAAAGTTGTAGTTAATAGTTAGTTAAAAGTGAGTATTTGTCCTTAAAATAAAGCGTGACCAACCACTTTTATTATAGAATACCTTTCACTACTTTACATCCTCTCACTTGACGGCATCAGTACCTAGAAATAATTGGCCAGTGCAATTTCTGAATGCTTTTAAGTTGCATGGAAGCTCAAAGTTGTCAGTAGACTAGATAAAAAATAGATTTGATTATTATCGTTTTAATTATTGGGTGAACTGTTTCTTTAAGACAAGGCTGAAACTGTGAGTTTATGTGTGTTTTTCCTCAGTGATAAACTCAGGTGGTGAAATAGTCCATTGTTATCATATGAATCAAGGTACAATACAATGATTTATTGATTTAAAGACAGTTAAGAAGGTGAATCTGGGCTGGGTTGTTTTTGTCCTTTTGAAGTTATTCTTCTTGACTTAATCCTTGTGATTTCTTTTGTCTGATTCAGTCTTGATGATTTGGCGTGGTCTCAGAAAGCTCAGTGCTGGTAATCCACAGCATAATTCAATATTAGTTCTAGAGCTGCAAATGTAATACATTTATGCAGGCTAATGGTGTAGTTAGAAATCTGAAAATAATAGCATTAGAAAATAAATGGTGCTTTTGTGAAAAGTCATATGAATGGTGTACAATTCATCACTCTACCTACAACAGTTTTCAATGTTTTAATTATGTATATTGGCTTTCACCAATCTCAGTGTATGTGCCATGGAGAAATAAAAAATGTGATCTGCACATTTTACAAAACAATACAGAGAATCTTCACACTTGACTGCGGCCTAGCAGTGTTAGGGTGCTTGTGTCCCAAGTTAGATCTAAACTCTGCAAGACAATGTCGTTCAGGACCATGTTTGCCAGTTCCTGCTTTGGAGTGATCCACACTTCAAAAATCCACTGGAAACAGTAGACCAGACACACTTATTCTAATCTCACACAGTGCACACTGGGATGAATGGATTATAATGAAACAAATTTATTACAGAGCTTTACTGTCAGAGACAATGGGAGAAACAGTAAATGTACGACCAAAGAAGCAGAAAAGCTCTCAAGCCAAAAGAGAAAAAGGACAACAAAGACAAAATAAACATTGTTATATCATACACAAGGTGAGAAGATTTGGTGAAAGAGAAAACCCAGCGTAGAGACAACGTAGAGTTGCTTCCTTGTTGGACAGGTGGGAGAATTAATTATTGTGTAAAAAAAGTACAATGCCTTGCGGAAGTATTCATATTTTTTTCATGTTTTGTTATGTTGCTCTCTATACACCATAATGACAAAACAAAAACAGAATTGTCACAACTAAAAAAACTGAAATAAGTACATTGCATAAGTAGTACTGAAGAACCTTTACAGCCTCAAGTCTTAGGGTACGATGCCACTCAAGGACATTCACAAAGTTGTCTATATGCCACTCTTGCTATGTGCTTAGGATCATTGTCCTGTTGAAAGGTGAAACTTCTGCCCAGTCTGAGGTTCTGAATGCTCTGGACTGGGTTTTCATTAAGGCCATCTCAACATTTTGGTGCATTGAGCTTTTCTTCTACTATGACGAGTTCTTCAGTCCCTGCCGTTGAAAAACAACCCTAGCATAAGGCTGCTACCAACACACTTTACTTGGTATTCTGGTACTCTTCAGGTTATGTGCCTACTTTCCTTCAAACATGAGATTCATCAGACCAGGGAATCTTGTTTCTCACAGTCTGAGAGTCCTTTTTTGCAAATTCCATGTGTCTTCACTAAAGAGAGAATTGAGTTTGGCCACATCACCATAAAGCCCAGATTGGTAGAGTGTTGCAGTGATGTTTGTCCTTCTGTAAGTTCTCTTATCTCCACATATGATCATGGAGCTTAACTAGAGTGACCATCAAGTTCATGCCAGTTCTAGGAAGAGTCCTAGAGTCCTAGTTTCGAACTTCTTCCATTAAGGAAAATGGAGACTACATGCTTCTGTTAACCTTCAATGCAGCAGAATGTTTTCTAAAGTCTTTCCAAATCATACCTATTCAATTGAATTTGCCATAGGTTAACTTCACTCAAAGTGTAGTAACATCTACAAGCAATATGAATGCTTCTTCTCTGGGCTCGACAGAGAAACTAAATTGGGGAACATAGTCTTTTTCTTGGCATGACTTGGGATCGGGAGCCCATTGTGGGCTGGCCAGAGGAACAGAAGTCCTCTCTGGGCTGAACGTGGGAACAGGAGCTCTCTCTCAACTTTGATCAGGGGCTGAAGCCTTGGAGGATTGTCTCTTTTTCTTCTTTTTTTCCTCCTTTGGGCCTAGCTCACTTGGCTTGACTTGGGAGCGGCTGGGGGGCTTGACAAAACACTCCTTAAGAACACCACTTAATCTGAGAAAATGAGACACACCTGGAAACAAATTGTCTAATAATGCTAAACTTTGAACAGATTTACAAATGAACGACCAGGAGGAGGAAATCACACAATTTTACAATTACAGGAATTTTATATGTTCTACAATTGAATGTTCTGTGTGTTTTTAGAAAATTGACCAGTTTATTTGGAAAATATTAGAGTACTAAATGTTCAAGGGATAGTTAATCTAAAAATGAAAATTGCCCCATGATTTATTCACCCACAAGCCATCCTAGGTATATATGACTTTCAGTCGAATACAATCAGAGTTATATGAAAAAATGTCTTGTCTTTTCCATGCTTTATAATGGCAGTGAATGGCTGCTGAGATTTTTAAGCAAAATAAAGTGCATCCATCCATCATAAAAAGCCCTCCACATGGCTCAGGAGTTAATAAAGGCCTTCCAAAGTGATTTGATGCATTTGTGTAAGAAAAAAAAACATATTTAATACTTTATAAACTTTGTGACTGGTGTTTTGTTTTTCCTCTCTCCTCTGTGCGTCAGTGTTCATCACTTACATCACCTAAATCATCTGCTGGAACGTCACTCTCTCATGAACACGCATAGATGGCCATTATTAAGCCACCGGAGCTGTTTGGAGCACTTTTTAATGATAGGTTTATGCACTTTATTGGGCTTAAAAATCTCAACAGCCTTGCACTGCTATCACAAAGCTTGAAGAGTCAGGACATTTTTAAATTTAACTCTGATTGTATTCATCTGAAATAAGACAGTAATATAAGATGACTTTAAGGAGCATATGAACATTTTCATAAGTATTCTTTAACATTTTAGGATTTTAAGCAAGAGTTTTGTTATAATTCTATGTTATGCTTTTATAACTTCTGCCATTTGTGTAGGGGGTTGGTATATAGGAAGATGCCAGATTATATCATCCATTTGGAAAACTACAATTCTGACATCCTCAATCGTCACTGATGTCTTTTGGATCGGTGAACTATCCGTCTGAGCAGCTTGTTTGTTCTGGACATATGAGCTGTTACGTGATACAGAAACCAGGAAATCTCACAGAAAAAGCTGCATATCTATCATGTTTGAGCAGTCAGAATGATCTTCAACAACAACAATAAACAATGAAACTCTGTTCACAGGTTTTTTTTTTCTATTCAAGTACCTTGATCATACCAGGGATTCGGACTGGTTTTGCTGCAAAACCAGTTACAAAGGTAAACGGAAATGTCTTTAATTTTGGTAAATGATGTCATAGACCCTTGTGGCCTTATGTCAAGGTTATTTAAAATACCTGAAAGATGTTGAAAAATAGAGGCTGAAAAATGTCATGTGGTCTGACTTAAATAAAAATGGCATTTCTTAATTAACAATGCATAATTTTTGTAGTGGAAAAAAATGGTTTACTTTATTTTTTTTTTTCTTTTTGAATGATTAAGTCTACACGTACCTTAAACATGCATTTAAGATATTTGTTTTCTTGATAAATCACTAGTAAATCTGTTCAGACATTAACTTTCAAATTCATTCTGCTCCCTACCACGTGTAAATGGTGCGTAAAACGTTCTGTGTGACACTAAATTTTGATGCAGTGCCATAATAGTTACAAGTTAATTTGCCCTTGCCCTCTTTCTAATTATTTGTTGTTGTTTTTTTCTGTAGCTGAGATGATAACTGTAAAACAGCACTTGTCACAGTCACTATTTACGTTAACACCGGACAAGGGAATCTAGCGCAGACAAGACTTTAAATACTACACTTAACGAGGGATAATTGACGAGACACAGGTGAATCAAATGATACAATCAATAAGAGGGACAGTCCATGGGCATATTGTGTTCATGATGAATTACAAAACACTTTTTCTGCTATTGAGGTGGGATACGGATAAAGTTGGGCAATTTTGGTGGTCTGGTTAAGTTTAAGGGGTAGAGATACAGGAAGGGTGAACAGTGTAATTACAGATGAAGTTACAGATATTAATAGCAAATGTAACTACAGAATGGTATTTTCAAATATAAGTACTATAATATAACAGCATGTATGCACATATGTACATAGAACTTAATATGAAGTGGGTTCATTTTTCCTGAATGGTGTAAAAGCCATATGAAAAGGTTTAAAACCACATTAAACCACCATTAGTTTGTAAATTTCTTACAAAAAACTTATGTCACATATGTCTTATTGTCAGTGTTAAGAAGATCTGCCTTCGAAACATCAGTAAAAGAGACACACAATAACATGCATCGTCACTTCTTCACAGACTTTACGCCATCGATTCTGGCTTTTCTTCACACAGGGCTCGTTCTTGGACTGATCCTGGCAATGTTACTAGGTCCCCTGGACCATATATGGTCTGTTTCCTGTTCTTGTGTAGGTTGATTGTTTGATTTCCCACACCTGTTCTCCTAATCTATCCCATGTGTATATTAGTTTCTGTCTCGTGCCTTAGCCCTTGTCTGGTCTCAAGTCTTCAATGTTTTAAATAGTTTGCAATGTTTCCTGTGTATATATGAATGAATATGAATATGAGTTCAGATTGAAAAGCCTCTAAATCCATCTGATGTCTTTCTTCAAAAAATGCATTTTTATCAGGCTCCAATGTATAGGTTTTTATGTAAGTACTGGTACTTCTAATTGAGCTAAGGCTGAAATTTAGCAAGTTTGAAGTCAAATTATTTGATGGATGTATAATATGCATGTAGAGCATTCATTCAGTATCATAATCTCATTTTTGACCGAGATGGCTTTTAGGGGGTTTTGCATCGGAACTCTTCATTAGTGGTGTAACGATTCACTCGTTTTCACGATGCATCGATTACAAAACCTGAGGATGCATATGCATCGATTTTGAAAATGGATTTTTGAATCGTGAATTGTTGATTTCGGCTATTAATCGATTTAAAACACTCAGAATCGAATGAATCGCGATTTCTATAGCGATTCAGTGACTTCAAAATATATAAATTACTACAAGCTCGAATTAACAGAGACCTTGAACCGCGTTGTTCGTTTCCTCGCATCTCTCCTTCACGCGCTTCATTCACTGACTGCCACTGGACGGCGCGCGCGCCCTCACCAGCAGCCAGAGTGTGATCTCCTTAGTATTCAAGCCAGTACTGCTAGAAGTAAGTTTTACTTTTAAACTCTGTCATACCATTGGCATTACCTGAGCAGTTGAAAGCCGCGCGTTTGGATGCGCAAATGGAGCAAAACAATGTAAGTCTCTAAAAGCATACACACAATTCCATTCAACGTAAATGACGTTTAAACTTAGTTAAACGAAAAGTACAACGGAAATGGCCAAAATAACCGCAGCAACCTTAAAATAATAGTGCAAGGTTTAACGTTATCTGTCGCATGCAAGTTGCGTTCAAATGCTGTAGCATTTTATTTTATGAAAATAAGATAAAGAAGCTGACATCATGCAAAGGTATGGCATAAAATGCCTCTTTAAAATCTTGGCTTACATAGGCTAATAAAAATCAATATATGTCTTCATATTGTTCTTATATTCTACATATTTATTTCATGCTATGCATAAATGTACACATTTATGTTCTTAATAAAAAAATACCTTGCAATTGTACTTTTAGTATCCTATACTAAACTGGCATAAAGTGTGCTAAATTGGAAGCATAGTGCTGAAGTCCAACTAAAGATGAACTGAAGTATATTTGATTGTGCTAAAGTGGAACTATTGCAAGTATATTTCACATACAATTTAAGTCTTGCATTTAAAGACCTTTTTATTCAAAGATAATACAATCCTCAGCAATAGTGACATTAAAACACATTTTAGGCTTAATATTAAGAAATGTAAAATTTTAATAAGTTTAATTGTCTTGAGGGATATATTAGTAAATATGTTAATAGATTCAAACTATACCTGGTTTGAAATAAAATAGTATTTTAAAAATATTACTTTTCTCTAGGGTAAATTTCTACATATGCTATATTTCATACCATAACATTCTTAAACTAACATCTAACAGTGGACAAACATTTTTTGATTTATTTATTTTTTGCATTCACTCTCTGACTCCATTAGGCTGCAGTGTTTGCCCCCTGACTAAGCATATAAAGAATTTAAGGGAAGCATTTAAATAACCCTGTGAATACACTTAAAGTATGCAGAATCGAATCGTTAATAATCGAATCGCATCGAATTTTATTGTGAATCGTCTCGAATCGAATCGTTCTGAATGTGCAAAAATCATTCTTGAATCGAATCGAAACCCTATGAATTGTGAATCGCTGTTTACCCAAAGATTCACAGCCCTACTCTTCATACATCCTGCATTTGTTCAATAAAGACTGTTTAAAGTGATTTCCTCGTCACCTGCGTTCCCTGTGCAAAGACAAACTGTGACATTTATGCTGTGCTTTATATGTTTTAGGTTTTATGCTGCATTTGTTTTAATATGACATCAGTTTATATAAACGTCAATGATTTATTTAAATAATCTCACAGGTGTGAGTATGCAGTGTATTATGAAGTATAAAAACCAGTGGTCCATTGAGTTTGCTTAATCTGTGTTTAGAGCACTGTGTGTCCAAAATTTAAAAATACATTCACACATAATTCACATGTGTGGAAATGACATGCACAGTACAGTAAATCCTGCACATAAATATACATAGATTATATTTAAGCTCTGAGAATTGCACCATTACCAAACTAAACATATAGCAGACTTCAATTAAACAGTGCAGTGAGGTAGTGACGTTGCAAATTTTGCAAGGCATTTTGCAAGGTTAGGTAGAGACCTGGAGATTGGTCAAACGTTTCCTTGTCACGTCATCATCATGGGAATTCACTGGACCAAGCCCTGATTTACTTTCATCCATAAAGTATTTAAGGCACAGTACCACAGATGCCAGAGTAAATACAGGCTGTGACATTACAATAACTTAACAAGAACATCTGCGAAAGGTAAACCACTCATCTCTTAAATTTATGCTACATTTATGGCTGTTTCATTTATCTCTATTATTGCTAACTGAATAATAAATGAATACAAGTAAGCAAAACTTATAAATAAAAATTTTAATCTGTGCTAAACACTGTTTCACATTAGGCTCTTTTGTAGCTTTTGATTTGCAGGATGAAGGCTTTACATGCAGTGATGCTGATGCTGCTTGTTGCATCGGTCTTTTCAGTAAGTACTCAGTTTTTATTTTTACTATGATTTTTTAAATAAACTGTTACTGTTTTACTTCAAAAACTTTTTTTTTTCTGAGAGCATACCAGTATTAAAGAAACGAACAACTGTTTAAATCCTCAGTCACGGGTGCGCAGGTCTGATTCAGTAGAATCAGTTGAAAATGACTCAAGCCAACAAGTCGTGGACAATTCTCAGTCGGCCGAGAATTCTGACGAGTCTAATGCATCTTCAGAGGAAGTTGTGCCACCGTGAACCATCATGACACAAGACCTCACAAACCATTTCTGTGGATCTGACAACTGAAATAATTGGCGATACTAATAATATCAATATGCTATCTTGCAATACTACTGTTTAATCATCTTTTCATGCAAAAAAAACAAAAACAAAAAAAACTACTACTACTACTAACTACTACTATTCATTACAGTTTACAGTAGAGAGTAATGTCTATGTGCTGATTATTTTTAAAAATTGTGCTCATTCAGAATAAAAAATCTTTCCAATGCAACCAATTGTCATAATCATAATTTCAAACATAATTTTCAGTGGGTGATATGATAGTACTCTGTCTGAAGTAAGTGAATATAATTTATTTGGCATATGAAATATTACTGATTTAAAATTATAACATGGAACCTCCTACTGTATATACTATTTTTCTAATTCAATATTGTTATTCACCTATAAATTCATAGAGATGCATCTGTGGAGTGATATTAAAAAGGTCAGGGGTGATTCTAGGATTTCAGTATTAATATTAGGGCTCAACCCCAATGATTGTATGATTACAAATTATTTAATATATTGCCAGGGCAGGCAGAAATAAATACAAATAGGTTACATACAAAAGGTTCTACACTACCTATTAAGTCAACTTCTGAATACTGGTTATATTTCAGATCATTTTAAACTAACCAGATAATATGAATTAATATTTAGAATAACAAATCATTTTAGAGTGTGGTGATGTCTTTAATCATTTCTGTGCGTTAAATGAATCTAATGCCACATCTGCAAATATATGATTTAATTTTAAAAAATACAATTTTAAAATATGCTGCATTTTCACTGGAGGAATATAACTGCAGTGATAAGGGGTGAATGTGTATATGCTTGTTAAAATGACATAAGAAATATAAATATAAAACATACCACAAAACAAAGAAATACTGTATGAGAGACTTGAATGCTTTAAATTTGGAGTCTAGCAGAAAAACACAGACAAACTGGACAAGTGACGTTCACATGTAGGCCTATACCTCCAAATTTTATATCAAATATTCACAAAATCTAGTAATTAAAGGCCTATATATGATGTTAATATATATGTGTGCTGATATGTCTATGTGCATTTTTTTCTACTGATCTGGTGTATGATTTATGGGTGAATATATGGCAGATGTCAGCGTTGATTGACAGGTCAAAAGTGTACAGGTTGAATTTATGGGTGGATTTATGGGGGTATCTGTCCTCTGTCACCCAGGCTGTCATGTCAGTCAGGGATGACATGGCCCTAGTGACATGGCAGTTGGGGGTGTGTGTTTGTAAATCAAAAGATCAAGACAATTGATAGGACTGCCTTTCTGAAGTTTTATCTCTCACCACTGTGCTCACCCCCCCCCCTGATGTTTTATGGAGTTCCTTCTCCTTCCCGAACCTTTTACTCTCAGTTGGAACCCCCGGCCTCCCCCTCAAACCTGAACCTTTTGCTCGCTAGTAGCCTGGAGATGTCTACGCATCTCATGAATGAGTCTATCATGTGTTCTCACCTCAACATGGTGTCTGCTGTTTTATTAAAGTTTTTTTTTTTGTTGTTGTTGTTTTTTTTACATAGTAACAATGAAAAGCAGTGATATATTTAAAACAAAAATGTATCAGACATGATCGTTAAGCAGTAACAAATATCTATCACACAAAGGTTAGAGTTTGTTACAAGAGAAATAAAAGAAATAAGTAAAACCGTTAATGGCCATACCTCTCAGCTCATTGTCTAAACTTAGAATGAAGATGTCAATACGTGCGCAGCGGTCAAACAACAGCATATTAAGCTATGTTGTAGTCTAGCATTACTGGTAGACATTTAAAGAAAATAAAAACAGAGTTCTGCATCTTATGCAGATCTAAACCAAAAATGTGTCACATACTATAGTTAAGCATTGCCAAAATGTATCAGACACTGTGTTAAACAAAGGCATACACTAGTTGTCAAAATCTTGTAGTCTAACATTACAGTTTTTTAAAAAAAAAAGGTAGAGTTTGTACAAAAAAAACATCAGACGAGAACATTAAGCAAAAGCATAAGCTAGCTAGGCCTACTTGTCAAAACTTACATTGTATTCTTATGTATTCTTATGTGGTAATTCTTAACTGATTAATGCATTCTGCCTGTTTTTAATATTAATACAAGTAGTTTTTGTTTTTTTTTATGAAAGATTATGAAAACAGAGTGATAGAAATATGTTGTTTTTTTCTTTGTTAGTGGAAAATGTTTATTCCAGTTGGTTGTGTACACTTTAACACTTTATTTATCCCCTTTTTAATTTCTGCCAATCTTAGAATTAATGCAAGTAGTTTTTACTTTAAAGCGCATAACATCTTTCCTTTTTAAACAAATGTCACCTAGGTCACAGGAAAAAAAAAAATCTTTGTTTTATTTCATTTTATTTAGTTATTTACACTTAATATGATTATTTCTTTAATCTGTCTTTGTTTTTAGAACTCATGGCCTGCTATATCAGTTTAAATGGACATCTGTATGCACAGGTTTGTAGTTAAATCTCAAGAGAATGAAGGCAATAGAAACATAAGAGGATCCCTCTTTGATTTTCAAGCTGTAAGACTTGTGGACTGTTAGTTAAAACACATACACGGCTGTGTAGTTAAATGTCTAAACTTAACAACAGTATAGGAAATGCTAATATCTTGAATCACTATCAAGCAGTGCTACGATATCAGAGAGAGGGTAGTGACAGGGGTGCAGAACCGGTGACTCATTAATATCAGATCAACTTTTTTATATTGTTGTGAAAGAGTTTGGTATAAAAATGTTTGTTGGATTGGTGTTCTTCAGACAATGTCTGACCATTGAGACATACACAACCAACATTATTCAATAGTCTCCTGTTTACTGTCATTAAATCGTCTCCTGTTTCTGTTCTTCACCTTTATTTGTTTTTGTTTTTTTTCCTCAGTCAACTTCGAGAGAGGCTGGTGAGGGTCTATGATTACTGATGCATTCCTATCAGATCCCCCAAAATTGTAAAAACTTTCTGGGAGTCGCGACTTATTTAATAAGTTTTGAGGGTCTGGCATTTTACACATTTTTGTGGTGTGTCATATAATGTTCAGCAGGATCTGTGATCAAAAGAATAACCATTCCATACTTTTTTGGTATTCACTTGTGAGTGCAGCTGGGTCATCTCTTGTCATGAGCTTTGCCAGCAGTTTAGCAAAAATGTTCAGTGTCTGGTCAAAGGATGTATACTGAACTTTTTTATGACACACAGCAGGGATCTGCTTAGGTCATCTGGTGACTTGTTAGGTAATGTTTAGGAAGAAAATATTTTATACTAAGAAAAAGCCGGGATAATTATAATGTGGATTTGGTGAATGTGGTTTTAAACCGATGTTCAGAATGAGATTAGATAGATAAAGAAGACAAGTACTAAACTTAAATGGGGACAAAGATGGTCTATGCCTAACAAAAGGTCTATGCTGTTGGAATATTTTGTTCATTTGGTTACATTCACTTTTCCAAGCCTCAACTCATACTCAAATGCAAAAACAAAAACATTAAAACTCAAATGCAAAAGCAAAAACATAAAAACTAAAACTCAAAAGCATAAGCAAAAACAAAAACATAAAACTAAAATTCAAAAGCGAAAAACATAAAAACTAAAACTCAAACGCATAAGCAAAAACAAAAACATAAAACTCAAAAGCGAAAAACATAAAAACTAAAACTCAAATGCAAAAGCAAAAACATAAAAACTAAAACTCAAATGCAAAAACAAAAACATAAAACTAAAATTCAAAAGCAAAAAAACCATAAAAACTCAAACGCATAAGCAAAAACAAAAACATAAAACTCAAAAGCGAAAAAACATAAAAACTAAAACTCAAATGCAAAAGCAAAAACATAAAAACTAAAACTCAAATGCAAAAACAAAAACATAAAACTAAAATTCAAAAGCAAAAAAAAAACATAAAAACTCAAACGCATAAGCAAAAACAAAAACATTAAAACTCAAATGCAAAATCATAAAAACTAATATTCAAAAGCGAAAAACATAAAAACTAAAACTCAAATGCAAAAACAAAAACATAAAACTAAAATTCAAAAGCAAAAAAAAAAACATAAAAACTCAAACGCATAAGCAAAAACAAAAACATTAAAACTCAAATGCATAAAAACATAAAAACTAAAACTCAAACGCATAAGCAAAAACAAAAACATAAAACTCAAAAGCAAAAAACATAACTAAAACTCAAATGCAAAAGCAAAAACATAAAAACTAAAACTCAAACGCATAAGCAAAAACATAAAAACTAAAACTCAAATGCAAAAACAAAAACATTAAAACTCAAATGCAAAAACATAAAAACTAATACTCAAAAGCGAAAAACATGAAAACTAAAACTCAAATGCAAAAACAAAAAACATTAAAACTAAAATTCAAAAGCAAAAAACATAAAAACTCAAATGCAAAAACAAAAACATTAAAACTCAAACACAAAAACATAAAAACTAAAACTCAAACGCTAAAAAAAAAAAAAAAAAACTTAAAACTCAAACGCAAAAGCAAAAACTCACTCAAACGCAAAAGCAAAAACATAAAAAAAACTAAAACACAAATGCAAAAAGAAAAACATTAAAAAAAAAAAAACTAAAACTCAAACGCAAAAGCATAAAAACAAACAAGCAAAAAAAAAAAAAAGATCTCTTATACAAACCTTTTACAAATAAAAACTTTAGCATCATATCTCCACAAGATAAAAAATATTATTATTAACCATGTTGTTTAAAAGCTGCTTATTTATTTTTACACTATAATTTCTATTTTATTACAATAAAAAAACAACAGGGGTCTTTATAGTTTTATTTTACTAAGATTTGATCAAATAATTGATATAAGAAACAAGCAACTATTCGCTAAGTCCATCTGATGTGTCTGATGTGTTAAGCTGTTATGTAAAATATATGTAAAAGTAGTTCAAAATAGTTACAAAAAAAAAAAAAAAAAAGATCTTTTTATCTTTCATGTAGGATTCATGAACACATTCAGTTGGTTTTGTAACAGAATCCTGACAAAGTTCTACTAAAATCGTATCTTTAAGCTAAAACACTCACAGCTCTCTCATGCATGCATTGTTTTATCATTTAGCAGTAGCTGAGATCCCTGAGGGAGTTATTTTCGTATAACTCGTATTGGTTTTAAAACATGTAAACCAGTTAGGTTAACAGGACTTAACTAAATACTTTCAAAATCCTTCATCAGTTGAATTACGATGACAATAATTTATTTCTATAGCACAGCCGACTTACTGTGGGGATTGTTCTGAGAATAAATACACATTTAAAACCATAACAAGATAGTTTAATAGCTATGATACAGAATTGAGATCAAAGCTATGCATAGTTATGACAGGAAAAATTGGCATCTAACACCAGGTTGGAAAGTTGTAACTGTATTTGAATTACACCTTGTTTTCTCTAATTAACTAATTACAATTACATTTATTTTGTTGAAGCTAAAAAAAATAGACATGAGCTAACAATCGTTAAACATAGAACTCAACAAACATACCCCTTTGGACCATAAAAATGGCTGTCTAACACAACACACATTCTCCAGAACGCGGACTGACGATGGGGCTCGTTATTTCATGATGAATATAGACTGAAAATTCAGACAACCGCAGCAGAACTTGATTGGCTTTTTCTTAAGTTAAAGACAATTGTTTGATTTCAAGAGCACACAACAAAAAAAGCCTAATGCTATTTGACAAGATCCATTACAACATACACATCAAATCTGTTTTAGCATACGTATATCATATTGTGTGTATTATATAATAACATGGTTTACCCAAAATATCTTTTTACAAAGATGTTAAGTTGAACACGTATATTTAATACTTCGTTCAAATGCTGTACACTTTCAGCTCAGGGAACTACAATACCCAACATACACCTCAGACTTCAAACAAAGACTTCGGGAGTCCCTACCGCAAAATACTCACACATGGCAGCGCTCTAAATCGCTGGACTCCTGATCATATGTATGCTCAGCCTATATAAAATCACTTACGTTTCCACACACTGTTTGTGAAGTATACACTCCTTCTGTGTTGTGATGTTACGAAAACCTTTTTGTGATCTGTGTCAGTGATGCAAAGTCCGAATCTTTTGTGCAAAATGACTCATTTGAGCAGTTCGGTTCAATGAACCGATTCAAAGAACCAACTGATCGGCTCCTTAAGTGATGTCAGTACACATTTCTTTTAAAAAAAAAACTCAGGGTTATTTTATATCAATGAAATCTTTAAATAAAGTTAGCTGTGTGAATGCGTTTTGCTGATTAATGCCTTTTATTAATTTAAGTTAATTATGTTTTTGGTCGCAGGTTCATGCACAGATCCTTCATTGTTTGTTTGTTTAGCTAAGTATTAGTGTTAGTCAGCTGCAAAAAGTGTCAGACATAAAGTTTATACGTATTTTTTTTACAGGTTTTGGGTAGTTGGGTGCAAAAGGTGAAAACTTGTGGCAGACTTGAGCATTACCCAAACACTCAACAACGTCATCTTTTAATAAAATGTTCCATTGAGTGTCAAAACTACAAATTATGTAACAATGTTCATTAAAACTAATGATAAGTAACAACACAACCGTGCTAGGTACACTTACAATTGTCAGATATCATGACTTTACCCGCGCTAGTGCACTAGGCCTCATCACACCATTGTGAGATATAAACTGCAAAGTTTTTATTGTGTTACTCTTTGAAACCAGAACAATTTTATGTTTCTGTGACTGTGCTCGCTCTTTCTGACTGAATTTATTTACCACAGTTTCACAATCCTTATTTGACCATTGAATTGTAATTGTTAGGCCTTACCCTAATGGCATTATAGATTTTGTTTCCTAGATTTGCAGTCATGTTAGCAGACCCCTTTTTTGTTCGTATAATTCAACATTTCTGTGAATTTGTTTGATTTGCTTCAATATTTAGCTCGTCTTCATTCGAGGCGTTTACGTTACATTATTGTATTAAACTGGTTTATATCAGATTTAAGATGCAAGATTGTTGGGTTTATGTTTATTACACTTAGAAAAAGAATTTGAAAGTCGCTTAGGATAAAAGCATATGCAAATCATTACAAATAAAAAAAAAAAAAAACGCACTCAGAGAAAAGGATAATGAGTGAGACAATATTTTATTTTTTACAATTTATATTGTGAATATACATTCATACACTGAAGTAGTGAAGAAAATTGTTTGCCATTACAAAGAAACGGTAGAAATGACATTACATATGGTCTAGCCAGAAAAGAAAATCGCTGCAGGTTGAAATGTTTCACTCTAATATGAAATCAACCAGCGATTCAACAATTTCACATGTCATAGATGCACAATTTTTGAAACCAGCAATGCACATAAGTCTGTTACAAACGAACACAAACAGAGAACCTCATTAATGTCCATGTCATCCTCACATTCAGACATCACATCCACATCCACGTAGATTCTCTCTCTGCTGATGATAAAATCTTACAATTTTCATTTTGTTCTTGAGATTTGTTTAACGTTTGTTATCCCGGGTGCAATCCTGATTTGGATCACATGCCGCTCCAATGATCTTACACATCAGGCCGATCATTTGTCCTCTGTAAAGTTTTTAAACATATGGTCTACAACGTCCTTTACAACACATTTTTCCTGCAGCACAGTCGCACACGTGTTGCTTAACCGCACCAGAGCCAGAACACCATCCGTGCTCTATCAGCTTTCGTGCATCATCAGGTGACTTTTTCAGAATAAAATTCTTTCCAAGACATAAACGTTGTCCCCTAAACAATGTAAAAGGTTGTCGTTGTTACCTCAAATCTGGATTGATCGTTTTAATCCACAATGCTCTTGTGGAATTTCAATTACAATTAAAGTTTTCTTCAACTTTTGATCAACAAATCTTGCGGTTGCTCTGATGTCCAGAACGCCTCAACTGCAGAGTTGAACAGGCATGTCATTGTTGGTTTTACAGATCAGACCCTTCCTCACCCCTGTTGTGTGGTGTAAGGGGTTGTTCAGGGTATTGTTCAGAATATGCAATGTCTTAAGACATTGACTAGACAAGACTTGACTGAAACAGCTTGTCTATTGTTGAGAAAATGGTGTGCAAAGTAGGTACGTCGCTCTTCTCGAAATAAAGATTTGTTTTGCAGCATCCAAAAGGGTTGTCATCAGGAATAGGGAAGACCGTGTCATACTCATCATCAGAGTCTAGCTCATCAGAGTCAGACTCGTCGCTGCTTTGAGACAAAAAGTTTGTTTTAGATTCCTCCCGACGTTTATTGGCCTGCATGAGATAATTTTGATCGTGATGCATTTTGTTCCAACAGGCTGATATGGATATGTATTCTGGCTGCGTTGCCGCACGGTACCGCATACCATCTGTGGCAGCATCCCAATGATAAACACACCTGATTTTTCCAAAATTTAATTCTCCCCAAATTTGATTGTAGAAGTATGTCCAATCTATGGCGGTCAAAAGCAGGTAGCTACATTCGGTTTTATGTGTTGTATAGTATTCTTCGTCATAATCAAAAACATAAACTTTTACAGTTTTCGCCATCTTGTCGAAAAGAAATCTTCCGACGCGACCATCAGACAGTGAGAAATCTTGTTTCACAAAATCTTCATTTCCATTGAGAATCTTTGTCAGGCCGCGTGTTTCCGGGTGCTTATCTTCACCCATTTTAACAAAACTTCTTGATGGTGTTAAAGACATAGCTCTTGTTTCAGGAGTGACTGGAGCTAGAGCTAGAAAATGTCATCCCGCGTAAAACTGACTGTCCCTAAACCTTATTTAAATACCAAATTCTGAATGTAGGTTGGGGGGTGTGTCAAACAACGTAACGCCTCTAACAGTCATAAAACGTGTACAGCATTAAATTATCTCTCAAATTATCACCGGTTGCTTTTGCAAACTATGCATAGCTTATACACTGTTTTAAAAATCAATGTAATAAACATAAACCCAACAATCTTGCATCTTAAATCTGATATAAACCAGTTTAATACAATAATGTAACGTAAACGCCTCGAATGAAGACGAGCTAAATATTGAAGCAAATCAAACAAATTCACAGAAATGTTGAATTATACGAACAAAAAAGGGGTCTGCTAACATGACTGCAAATCTAGGAAACAAAATCTATAATGCCATTAGGGTAAGGCCTAACAATTACAATTCAATGGTCAAATAAGGATTGTGAAACTGTGGTAAATAAATTCAGTCAGAAAGAGCGAGCACAGTCACAGAAACATAAAATTGTTCTGGTTTCAAAGAGTAACACAATAAAAACTTTGCAGTTTATATCTCACAATGGTGTGATGAGGCCTAGTGCACTAGCGCGGGTAAAGTCATGATATCTGACAATTGTAAGTGTACCTAGCACGGTTGTGTTGTTACTTATCATTAGTTTTAATGAACATTGTTACATAATTTGTAGTTTTGACACTCAATGGAACATTTTATTAAAAGATGACGTTGTTGAGTGTTTGGGTAATGCTCAAGTCTGCCACAAGTTTTCACCTTTTGCACCCAACTACCCAAAACCTGTAAAAAAAATACGTATAAACTTTATGTCTGACACTTTTTGCAGCTGACTAACACTAATACTTAGCTAAACAAACAAACAATGAAGGATCTGTGCATGAACCTGCGACCAAAAACATAATTAACTTAAATTAATAAAAGGCATTAATCAGCAAAACGCATTCACACAGCTAACTTTATTTAAAGATTTCATTGATATAAAATAACCCTGAGTTTTTTTTTTAAAAGAAATGTGTACTGACATCACTTAAGGAGCCGATCAGTTGGTTCTTTGAATCGGTTCATTGAACCGAACTGCTCAAATGAGTCATTTTGCACAAAAGATTCGGACTTTGCATCACTGACACAGATCACAAAAAGGTTTTCGTAACATCACAACACAGAAGGAGTGTATACTTCACAAACAGTGTGTGGAAACGTAAGTGATTTTATATAGGCTGAGCATACATATGATCAGGAGTCCAGCGATTTAGAGCGCTGCCATGTGTGAGTATTTTGCGGTAGGGACTCCCGAAGTCTTTGTTTGAAGTCTGAGGTGTATGTTGGGTATTGTAGTTCCCTGAGCTGAAAGTGTACAGCATTTGAACGAAGTATTAAATATACGTGTTCAACTTAACATCTTTGTAAAAAGATATTTTGGGTAAACCATGTTATTATATAATACACACAATATGATATACGTATGCTAAAACAGATTTGATGTGTATGTTGTAATGGATCTTGTCAAATAGCATTAGGCTTTTTTTGTTGTGTGCTCTTGAAATCAAACAATTGTCTTTAACTTAAGAAAAAGCCAATCAAGTTCTGCTGCGGTTGTCTGAATTTTCAGTCTATATTCATCATGAAATAACGAGCCCCATCGTCAGTCCGCGTTCTGGAGAATGTGTGTTGTGTTAGACAGCCATTTTTATGGTCCAAAGGGGTATGTTTGTTGAGTTCTATGTTTAACGATTGTTAGCTCATGTCTATTTTTTTTAGCTTCAACAAAATAAATGTAATTGTAATTAGTTAATTAGAGAAAACAAGGTGTAATTCAAATACAGTTACAACTTTCCAACCTGGTGTTAGATGCCAATTTTTCCTGTCATAACTATGCATAGCTTTGATCTCAATTCTGTATCATAGCTATTAAACTATCTTGTTATGGTTTTAAATGTGTATTTATTCTCAGAACAATCCCCACAGTAAGTCGGCTGTGCTATAGAAATAAATTATTGTCATCGTAATTCAACTGATGAAGGATTTTGAAAGTATTTAGTTAAGTCCTGTTAACCTAACTGGTTTACATGTTTTAAAACCAATACGAGTTATACGAAAATAACTCCCTCAGGGATCTCAGCTACTGCTAAATGATAAAACAATGCATGCATGAGAGAGCTGTGAGTGTTTTAGCTTAAAGATACGATTTTAGTAGAACTTTGTCAGGATTCTGTTACAAAACCAACTGAATGTGTTCATGAATCCTACATGAAAGATAAAAAGATCTTTTTTTTTTTTTTTTTGTAACTATTTTGAACTACTTTTACATATATTTTACATAACAGCTTAACACATCAGACACATCAGATGGACTTAGCGAATAGTTGCTTGTTTCTTATATCAATTATTTGATCAAATCTTAGTAAAATAAAACTATAAAGACCCCTGTTGTTTTTTTATTGTAATAAAATAGAAATTATAGTGTAAAAATAAATAAGCAGCTTTTAAACAACATGGTTAATAATAATATTTTTTATCTTGTGGAGATATGATGCTAAAGTTTTTATTTGTAAAAGGTTTGTATAAGAGATCTTTTTTTTTTTTTTGCTTGTTTGTTTTTATGCTTTTGCGTTTGAGTTTTAGTTTTTTTTTTTTTAATGTTTTTCTTTTTGCATTTGTGTTTTAGTTTTTTTTATGTTTTTGCTTTTGCGTTTGAGTGAGTTTTTGCTTTTGCGTTTGAGTTTTAAGTTTTTTTTTTTTTTTTTTAGCGTTTGAGTTTTAGTTTTTATGTTTTTGTGTTTGAGTTTTAATGTTTTTGTTTTTGCATTTGAGTTTTTATGTTTTTTGCTTTTGAATTTTAGTTTTAATGTTTTTTGTTTTTGCATTTGAGTTTTAGTTTTCATGTTTTTCGCTTTTGAGTATTAGTTTTTATGTTTTTGCATTTGAGTTTTAATGTTTTTGTTTTTGCATTTGAGTTTTAGTTTTTATGTTTTTGCTTATGCGTTTGAGTTTTAGTTTTTATGTTTTTGCTTTTGCATTTGAGTTTTAGTTATGTTTTTTGCTTTTGAGTTTTATGTTTTTGTTTTTGCTTATGCGTTTGAGTTTTAGTTTTTATGTTTTTATGCATTTGAGTTTTAATGTTTTTGTTTTTGCTTATGCGTTTGAGTTTTTATGTTTTTTTTTTTGCTTTTGAATTTTAGTTTTATGTTTTTGTTTTTGCATTTGAGTTTTAGTTTTTATGTTTTTCGCTTTTGAATATTAGTTTTTATGTTTTTGCATTTGAGTTTTAATGTTTTTGTTTTTGCTTATGCGTTTGAGTTTTTATGTTTTTTTTTTGCTTTTGAATTTTAGTTTTATGTTTTTGTTTTTGCATTTGAGTTTTAGTTTTTATGTTTTTGCTTTTGCATTTGAGTTTTAGTTTTTATGTTTTTTCGCTTTTGAGTTTTATGTTTTTGTTTTTGCTTATGCGTTTGAGTTTTTATGGTTTTTTTGCTTTTGAATTTTAGTTTTATGTTTTTGTTTTTGCATTTGAGTTTTAGTTTTTATGTTTTTGCTTTTGCATTTGAGTTTTAGTTTTTATGTTTTTCGCTTTTGAGTTTTATGTTTTTGTTTTTGCTTATGCGTTTGAGTTTTAGTTTTTATGTTTTTCGCTTTTGAATTTTAGTTTTATGTTTTTGTTTTTGCTTATGCTTTTGAGTTTTAGTTTTTATGTTTTTGCTTTTGCATTTGAGTTTTAATGTTTTTGTTTTTGCATTTGAGTATGAGTTGAGGCTTGGAAAAGTGAATGTAACCAAATGAACAAAATATTCCAACAGCATAGACCTTTTGTTAGGCATAGACCATCTTTGTCCCCATTTAAGTTTAGTACTTGTCTTCTTTATCTATCTAATCTCATTCTGAACATCGGTTTAAAACCACATTCACCAAATCCACATTATAATTATCCCGGCTTTTTCTTAGTATAAAATATTTTCTTCCTAAACATTACCTAACAAGTCACCAGATGACCTAAGCAGATCCCTGCTGTGTGTCATAAAAAAGTTCAGTATACATCCTTTGACCAGACACTGAACATTTTTGCTAAACTGCTGGCAAAGCTCATGACAAGAGATGACCCAGCTGCACTCACAAGTGAATACCAAAAAAGTATGGAATGGTTATTCTTTTGATCACAGATCCTGCTGAACATTATATGACACACCACAAAAATGTGTAAAATGCCAGACCCTCAAAACTTATTAAATAAGTCGCGACTCCCAGAAAGTTTTTACAATTTTGGGGGATCTGATAGGAATGCATCAGTAATCATAGACCCTCACCAGCCTCTCTCGAAGTTGACTGAGGAAAAAAAACAAAAACAAATAAAGGTGAAGAACAGAAACAGGAGACGATTTAATGACAGTAAACAGGAGACTATTGAATAATGTTGGTTGTGTATGTCTCAATGGTCAGACATTGTCTGAAGAACACCAATCCAACAAACATTTTTATACCAAACTCTTTCACAACAATATAAAAAAGTTGATCTGATATTAATGAGTCACCGGTTCTGCACCCCTGTCACTACCCTCTCTCTGATATCGTAGCACTGCTTGATAGTGATTCAAGATATTAGCATTTCCTATACTGTTGTTAAGTTTAGACATTTAACTACACAGCCGTGTATGTGTTTTAACTAACAGTCCACAAGTCTTACAGCTTGAAAATCAAAGAGGGATCCTCTTATGTTTCTATTGCCTTCATTCTCTTGAGATTTAACTACAAACCTGTGCATACAGATGTCCATTTAAACTGATATAGCAGGCCATGAGTTCTAAAAACAAAGACAGATTAAAGAAATAATCATATTAAGTGTAAATAACTAAATAAAATGAAATAAAACAAAGATTTTTTTTTTTTCCTGTGACCTAGGTGACATTTGTTTAAAAAGGAAAGATGTTATGCGCTTTAAAGTAAAAACTACTTGCATTAATTCTAAGATTGGCAGAAATTAAAAAGGGGATAAATAAAGTGTTAAAGTGTACACAACCAACTGGAATAAACATTTTCCACTAACAAAGAAAAAAACAACATATTTCTATCACTCTGTTTTCATAATCTTTCATAAAAAAAAACAAAAACTACTTGTATTAATATTAAAAACAGGCAGAATGCATTAATCAGTTAAGAATTACCACATAAGAATACATAAGAATACAATGTAAGTTTTGACAAGTAGGCCTAGCTAGCTTATGCTTTTGCTTAATGTTCTCGTCTGATGTTTTTTTTGTACAAACTCTACCTTTTTTTTTAAAAAACTGTAATGTTAGACTACAAGATTTTGACAACTAGTGTATGCCTTTGTTTAACACAGTGTCTGATACATTTTGGCAATGCTTAACTATAGTATGTGACACATTTTTGGTTTAGATCTGCATAAGATGCAGAACTCTGTTTTTATTTTCTTTAAATGTCTACCAGTAATGCTAGACTACAACATAGCTTAATATGCTGTTGTTTGACCGCTGCGCACGTATTGACATCTTCATTCTAAGTTTAGACAATGAGCTGAGAGGTATGGCCATTAACGGTTTGACTTATTTTCTTTTATTTCTCTTGTAACAAACTCTAACCTTTGTGTGATAGATATTTGTTACTGCTTAACGATCATGTCTGATACATTTTTGTTTTAAATATATCACTGCTTTTCATTGTTACTATGTAAAAAAAACAACAACAACAAAAAAAAAAACTTTAATAAAACAGCAGACACCATGTTGAGGTGAGAACACATGATAGACTCATTCATGAGATGCGTAGACATCTCCAGGCTACTAGCGAGCAAAAGGTTCAGGTTTGAGGGGGAGGCCGGGGGTTCCAACTGAGAGTAAAAGGTTCGGGAAGGGGTGAGCACAGTGGTGAGAGATAAAACTTCAGAAAGGCAGTCCTATCAATTGTCTTGATCTTTTGATTTACAAACACACACCCCCAACTGCCATGTCACTAGGGCCATGTCATCCCTGACTGACATGACAGCCTGGGTGACAGAGGACAGATACCCCCATAAATCCACCCATAAATTCAACCTGTACACTTTTGACCTGTCAATCAACGCTGACATCTGCCATATATTCACCCATAAATCATAAGCCATAAATTATGATTTGACGTTAAGTGCATGTTAGAACTACTTATGTTTCCCAAAAGCATTGTTAGCCAACTATGGTCGCAAGTTCCGTCATTACCATTATAGTTCAACGATTCTGTGTTTCCCGAAACCATAGTTCAAACAAATATTCGCAAACAGCGCACAAACTTACGTGGTTGGAACTACAGCTCTCGACCTGTGGTTAGAAGCATAGTTTCTTGTTAGTAAGACGTATGGGCTCAATAAATTATGCTCTTGGGCACAATAAGCTAACATGCAGTACAATCAATATCTTCCATTCAACCTACATATAAATGCATTTTAATCTATGTATTTTTGTGCATCCTCTATATGCGCCGTTTTTTAATAGTGCGCATGTGTGTAAATGCCTAAAGGGAACCCCAGAGTATGACGTAAGAGGGAACCCGAGATCAATCAAACGTCAAATAAAGCGAAATGACAAGGAACAAAAAAATAGTAAATTAGTCATTAGGTGGTATGTTCAATATAGCGGCATTCTAAGATTTCTAATCAGTTAAACCTGCAGTCCGTTTTTTGGTTAAAAATTATACAAAATAAATTTCTGAGCAAGTACATAACCAGCCAGTGTTCAAAACTATCGCCTTCCTTTAGCCCGATTCACAACGGTTAGCTTATAATAATGTTTTTAAATTGAGTGGTACGGGTAGGTTTTCGCAGGAAATTCAAGCATGCCACTGCGTCATTACGTCACGTTCGTAAGCATAAAGAAGGCGTCCCGGCTAGTAATAGCATGTGAGAATGCTGCAGGTGGCGGATAGTTTATAGCCTTTTCTCACAGCCGCTGAAATAATTAAACTTATCATTTTGGTTGCGGATTGTAATCCAAAAAGTTTGACTGAAATTAGATTACTCCAGTTTTAAATATGCATCTGTTTGCAGATGGGATTTTTATATTTTAAGAACACCGGTCCTAAGGAAGAATGATTTGCTTTTTCGGCTAAAAGAATTAGACTGTACAGAAACAGGAACGCTAATACACAATACATACACGTAGTTACACAATGATGATGTTTTAACATGAACAATTTGAGAACAGTATAACAGTAATAATATCTTGCTAGTTTGATGTGATATGAGATAACCGATTGTTAGATTTAAACAGCTGTAGCGTTTTTCCTCAGTTGGTCATAACAAAAGTTTTAGACTTGCTACTTACTCTTAGATGACAATATCCAATGAAAATTCTTATTTGGCCCATACATTTGAATCTGTGATTCCTAAATACAGTGAAAATCCACAGGTAGGGTGACTGACCGCTACTGAAACATTATTCATCCGATTCATCCACACTGGAGCCGTGCCGCAGCACAACCCACGCATTGAAGATAATTCCGCAATTAACTGCAATTGCAGGT
Source organism: Cirrhinus molitorella (assembly GCA_033026305.1). Lineage (NCBI taxonomy): Eukaryota > Metazoa > Chordata > Actinopteri > Cypriniformes > Cyprinidae > Cirrhinus > Cirrhinus molitorella. The sequence goes on along the minus strand of CM065139.1, from coordinate 30,728,579 downwards.
GTTCAGACATAGATGGCGACAAAGAGGCAAAGCTTACGGACTGCACCTTTAAATAGCAGAAGTTATTAATCTGTGACGTCATTAACAATGGCCCTACATTGTTGAACTAATGTGGTTCGGGGGAGCACCAAGATGGCACTGTGGAAAGTCGTGTTTCTGTGAGCTGAGAAACAAATCGGGTATTTCTCACAAATGAATACATAAACTCCTTAAAGTTGCTAACTACTGTCGATAGGATGATAAAAGTTACTGAATTTGACACTGACAACAAAGTAACATTTAGGTACCGTCAGTTAAACCTGAGGGTTATAAGAACTAGTTGCACTTTAAGTTATTTTTTCTCTCAGTGTCTGCAACTGTGAATATTCTTGGTTATCATTTGTGAGAATCCCATTATGTGAAAGTTTAAAGTTTTATGAAAGGGATTTCAGATATGACTGATTATAATCACTTTATTGAGGATGATAGTTTTATTTTATTTATTGATTTCTATAAAGCATTTGAAACGGTGATTCATAGTTATATTTTAGTTAAGTTATTGTTTGGTTTCGGAGATATGTTTTTGAAAGCAGTTAAAACACTGTATAGTGGATGTAATAGTTCTGTCAAACTAGCTCATGGTGCCTCACAAAGATTTGATATTCATCGTGGCATTAGGCAAGGATGCCCTCTCTCTCCTTTTTTATTTTTGTTAGTTACTCAAGTTTTAACATCGCATATAAAAAGAAATCAATTTAATGGTATCACAGCTTTAGGTGTACAATATAAACTTAGTTTGCGGATGACACTGCTATTTTTTTTTTTTTTTTGAAAAACAAATTTGAAGTAACAAAAGTAATTAGATATATTGAGGAATTCACTGCTGTTTCAGGCCTTAAAATGAACTATTTCCCCTTAAAGATGGCTCCTTTACAGAAATAGAGAATATTCCAGTTAAACATAAACTAACATATTTTGGTGTAATAATTTGTAAAAATGAAAAACAAAGAAGATACATTTTAAGCTAATTATTGAGAAAACTAAAAAGAAATTTAATTTGTGGTTAATGCGAGATCTCTCAATATTTGGGAGGGTATTATTGTCAAAGGCGGAAGGTATAGCTAGATCTGTGTATATGTCATTATCATTAGATGTGCCTCCCAAGGTTATCAAAGATCTAGATCAGATTCTTTATAACTTTATTTGGAGGAAAAAAAACACATTATATAAAAAAAAGAGGTCATTTGTAACCCTAAAGAGCAAGGGGGCTGGAGGTCTTAGATTATAATACTCTTAACTCTCCTTTAAAGTTAAATGGTTAATCGAGTTTATGAAGAATAGAGAAAGTCCTTGGAATGTATTTCCTACTTATATATTTAATGCTCTGGGAGGCATAGACTTTTTGTTGAAATGTAATTTTTCTGTTGACAAAATTCCTGTTAAATTGGCTGGTTTTCACAGACAAGCCCTGCTAGCATGGAAATTGGTGTATAAGCACAAATTTTCGCCCCACAACTATTTCATATGGAATAACAAAGACATATGATGCTTGGTTCAATGAAGGTATTCTTTTAGTAAGATAGCTCTCATGGGTATTTGTTGTCATATACTGAATTTCTTCAAAAATTCCAATTACCAGTTAAACCAAGAGAATTTGCTATTGTTCTTGATGCAATTCCAAGGAGTGTGACAGTACTTTTAAAAAGCTATATTTCAGAAGAAATCAGCATGGTTAATTCTTGTGGAAACATTTTCATTGAAAATGTTGATGTTATAAAACAACAGTGTAGTAGGGATGTAACGATAACCGGTTTGACGATAAATCATGATAAAATTCTCCACGGTTAGTATTACCGTTTCATCTTTAAATTATCATTAAAACCGTATTTGATTACCACGATTTGAACAACTTATGATAAATATATTCTGTCCAGTGTAAAGCAGAGTTTAAATAACAGTCTCATGTGCGCAGAGCACGCAGAGTAGTTTCGTTTTGAATGAAATCATGACGGAAAGATTGGAGGTTTTAAAAGGGTGCTGAGGGAATATACAAATGAATATAGAAGTGAATGAATTATATGAATATACCTTTAATGGTTCTGACTGTCTTCAGAAAAGATTCGATGGCATTGTGTTTTGATCTTCATTCCATGTAATGCCTAATCAAGTTGTGTTCTTAATCGCAATGCTTTGTCCACGGAGTTTACAGAAACAGTTGTAACTTTGCTGTTCCACAAGTGCCGCCTAGTGGCAGAGAGTGGATTTACATTGACTTACAATTATGTTCAGCCTGTTTGTAGTTTGTCTAGCTAAAACGGACCAAATTTTCATGCATTGCTGTCATTTGACCTTTTGACTAAAAACAAGGATTCTACAAATTTAAACAATTCACATAATAGGCTACATCTAGAATTATTTTGATAAAACACATATAACCATTTATTGATTTGACAACCATTTTCTTTATTTAAAGGCTAAAATGTGGTTTACCATTTTATAAAACTTTTTCAAAGCTTTATTTGAACATTTCAAACATGTTATTAGATAAGTGTTGAAGAGAACTGTTGTCAGTCATGTTATAATATAAAATCTTGTTGGTAATGTTATTGTTTTAGAGTTTGTGCAAACAGAAGTCATTTTATGTTGTTTGTTGATTTTAAATATAAAACTTGGTGAAACAATTTGTGTAAGTACTTTTTAAACATTTCCAGCACATTTTAACAATACCGTGATAATATTGATAACCGTGATCATTTTTGTCACTATAATCGTGATAAGAAAATTTCATACCGTTACATCCCTACAGTGTAGTAATAAGTTTATAAGGAATGCTCTTCACTCTTCACACGCAAGATTTTTTTGGTCTTCTTTATTTGGTAATATCTCTTGGCTTAAAGCATGGAAATTGCCAAATAGGTTTTGCATCAATAACAAAATTAAGGAAGTGTGTTACAAAATACCTCATAGAATTTATCCTGCTAAGCATGTTTTGGAAAGATTTAAGCTTAATATTTCATATTCTTGTGAATTTTGTGGTCAAGAAAAAGAAATCATTTTGCATCTTCTTTTTCATTGTATTTACTCAAGATTATTTTGGAAGGATGTGTAATTCTTTATTAACAAAAAAATGGAATGTATAATAGAAATTTGTGTATTTGATGGCTTTTTTTACACAGAAAATGAACTTTTGAATTGTGGAGAGCAGAAAATTGTACATTTGTTGATTTTGCTAGGAAAATTCCATATACATAAGAAAAAGTGGGCTCAATGTAGACCATTTTTTTCCCATTTTATTAATGAATTCAAATTGTATGTAAATCTCTTAGAACAAACAAAAAACAAAAAAGCACTGAAAACATATAATGCTCTGAAAGCATTAAAATTTATGTAATTTTATTTCTTTTACTCTTTTTTTATTTATTTTTTTCTCTTTGACAGCTAATGTTAATTTGACATTTGAAGAATATGTACCTCTTGTTGTGGCATTGATTTAATAATAATAATATTAATAATAATAAAAACTTAATGTGGTTCAAACGACAGAGATGCGACCGTGTTCGGGAAACAGCTAGTTAGTTTGTTTCCACAATGCATCGTACTATGGAGGTTAATCAGCGAGTTACATCGTTGTACGGGAAACGCACCCCTGAACGGGTAACAGCACTGTTAAAAGTTTACCTCATGAATTCACAACAGTGTAAGTGCTAACGGTGAAGAATCAAGTTAATTATTTCCGGTCTCTGATTCATTTAACCACTTGCATCTATAAAGTGTACAGATGTTGTTTGAGAAAAAAAATGTCTTTGTGGTAATTAAAGATTTTACATTAGGTAACAAAATGCTCAGATGATGCAAGAGGTTCACTTTCCTCAATTGACCATATGCACGAAGCGTTCTTTAGATCTTCCGCATAATGATAAGCCAGCTACGCGCATTTTATATGTGCTATACATAGATGGAGACTCTTGAGACTCCTCTCCTGCCTTGTTCTTATCAGAAACTAAGAAAAATAATAGTTGCAACATTGTAAATAATGATAGGGGCATGAACATTCAGTTTCATATTATTTAACAACATATCATTTAAATGCCGAGCCTGATAATCCCAGGAGAGTACCTAGACATGTAGCCTAGTTGTACATTTAAATGCTGACAGCTAAAAACTATCCTAAATTGTTTAAGCTAACGTTAGCGATGCTTCTCTTCAACGACATCTTAGTATTCTTGATAATCAATAGCTTGCCTGTATAGTCATGAACACATTTTTAAAATCTTGTAATATTTTAAAGCCTTTATTATTTTTCAACTCTACAGCTGTGCAATAAAATTCACCTCAAAGATTCACTGTTCATTTGTAAACACGACTTGGAAAAAAGTCTTTTAATGAAAAACAACACCTTTTTAAGATGAAACTGAGATGAAACTACCCTTATAACCAGAAGATGCAGCAGAGGATTACTTATTGGCTGTAACTGCCATTTCAGCTCCCTAGTCTTGCTTTTCGATTCATTATAAAATTATTGGTATAACAAATTTTAGTACTTTTACCGCACTACAAACTAAATAAGTTAAATAATAATGGTACAATAATTAAATAATGCATTGAATATAAAATAATATGAAACATTGTTTATGTACATCAAGTTTTCTCCTGAATTGCAAAAGATACTAAACAGCCTACACTCTTAAGAAAAATGGTTCTTATAGTACCAGAAAAGGGTTCTTTGGCTTGTAACAATAGCAGAACCCTTTTTGGTGCTAAATAGAACCCTTTTTATAGGGTTCCATAAAGAACCATGCTTTAAAAATGGTATATAGAACTTTATAAATATAAACTTTATAAATAACCTTTTCAATGCTAGTTTATTTTCATTAATATTAGTATATTTATGTAATTATTAATATTATTTGAATATACTATGTATTAATTAACTGTTTTATTGCTTTTTACTCTTCTGTCTGGTATTTCAGTATCTTGTAGTGTATATACAACAACAACATGTGTCAGTTAGGTACTTTTTTTTTAATGACATGAATTGTTAGCAAAAAAATGACAGCACTATAACAGCAAGAAAACATTAATAGATGCCTTTCATATTGAACATAAATGCCTAAAGAAGTAAAAATAGAATCAAAATGGTGAAATGAAGACCAGGTTGCAGTGAAATACTGTATTTTCATAATCCTCTATGATGCCTGTAAGTTCATCATTATGTGTTTTGATGTGACTGAGTGGCAGTTTCTCTCTGCAGATGTCGAGGTTGTAGGATGTGACAGCATCTGAAATACACAATTGAGTTTAGATTTACAGTGTGTCTCCTTCCATGTGTTTTTGTAAAAACAATAAAAGAACCATAAATTAAACATTATTGTTACTTAAGTGGTGAAGAGGTATCCTTAAAAAGCATCCTTAACTGAACAGGACTGGTCACTTACATGTTCTCTTACACTGAAAAGAGAAAAAGACATGATTGGAAAACAGGAACAATTTAAAAAGTAAAAAATTATAGACATTATTAGAAACAAATATGAGACTGTCCTCAAAGAAAATACGACCCAGTTGTACGTTTTTGAATCGACCAAATACGATCCATTCTTACGTTTTAAAGTTAAGCGCCCTCTAGCGGTCGTAAAAATAATGACAGTGTCGCGTTGGATCTGACGTCATCGAATGACGTATGAGTTTTTATACGATTTCAGGGTAATTTAAAGGTGTTTTACTCATAGACATCATATAGGTAGACGCCCTATCGAACGCTACTGCCTATTGGCACGGTCGAGCCGTGGAGCCGCCATCTTGGACCGGTCGCCAGCTCCACTCAGTGTAATTTGTTTGCCAGGTGCAATGAGCTGTCAGCGCATTTAATTAATCATATCTCACTGAATACCTAACTGATTTTGACGCGGGTTTTTTTGCTGCAAAGGTCATTCATGTAGCTATGATATAGGACACATGGTTCAGCGTATTTTAATATTCATAGTAGGCTTAACAGTTATATAATATTCTGATATAAGATATAACCTGATCAGACGTCCAAAATCAAAATATGTGATGTAGGATATACGGTAATTTATAAATCACACACTATAAATGTAAGATTCTATAACATCCTGTGTCCCTTGTAATGTGTCTTTTTAATATAAGTTTTCATGTTATCTCTCATATTTGGAATCTAGACAATGATGTAATGTAAAGGTCATGAGACTGTCTGTACCTTTCCATATTTCTGCTGACAGTACAATATTTCACTTCCCTAAATAAGTATATATAATACATCACTTGCTCTAAATAAACTGCCTTTGAGTGAATTGCACTGCTGTTGTGTGGCTCATTCATTGGTCCAGGATCCTGTCTCTTGTGCTGTATCGTTTCATCCTAGCTCGAATTTCGGCGATAAGATATAGAATACACTTTTTATTCTAACAATAAATATGATAAAGAAGCAGAAACAGATAGTTGCAGTAAAATAAGATATTTTAATAAGTTGAAGAAACAATTTATAATGATTTGTGACATACTCTGACAATGAAAACTGAAGATTTGGGAGAGTCTACACAAAAACATTTCACAAAGGAGGTCAAGCTTATTTTCTTTCTTCACATTTCTTAGAACCTTTCTTCAACAGAACTCCTATTCTGAAATAGGACAACTGAAAACTTACTTGATTCAGTAAATAGTGAAGCTAACAACAAAATACTAAGTTCGCTGGCCAATGTTATACCAATAATAATTGTTTTATTTCTACATAGCATTCTTGTGTCAACTGTAATCTAAAGCCTTATTCGGGCGGGATTAACTTTACATGGGTAGATGGAGTGATAATGTAATTTATACACAGACGTCTGTAATATTAATGTCCAATTCGCACGGGATAAGATATCTCAGTAACGTTACCTAACGCTAAAAGTAAGTTTCGTGCATCTAACAAGTGCTTTCGAACTTCTTTCTGATCTGAATAGTAAGTTATGTGAAAAACACTTGAGTTGAGGGAGGGAAATACATAGCCTAGCTAACGTTAGCTAGCTACGATTTCAGTACAGTAAGTTACTATCAAAGATCCTTGCTCCTTCTCAATTCTCTGGATTTAAAATACAACCAATAGTACGATAGTAATGTTAAATCTTAATTGTGAAAAGTAATCCCCCGAGCCCTACTTGTGATGGTCCGCCGATTACAACAAGAAAATGCTGCACAGTGCTCTGGCATCTTAACTGTTGCTATGCAACGAAACTAGGAGTACGACCGGTCTAAGATGGCGGCCGCAAATCTCATCGCCCAGCGGCCAATAGGGCGTCTACCTATATGATGTCTATGGTTTTACTAGGTGTAATTCGTATATATGACCACACCTAACCCTACCCTAAACCTACCCCTTACAGAAATAGTGCAAAATCATGATTTCTAGTGCATATTTTCAAAAAAAAAAAAACATACAATGAAAACATATACGTACTCCGGAATCGAACCTGTGTTCATATGATTATACCACTCCGCAGTGCAACGCGCTACTAATTGACCTACACATAATGCTAAGACTGAATTCGATACCTGTTACTGATAAGGGAGCAAATGTTGAATACGCTTTACAGAGACGTATTTGAGGATTTGTGAAAACGACTTTAGTCGGTCGTATAAATTGGAGGACATGTTGTTTTTTTCTGTTAGTAAAACATAAATAAGTAATTAAAAAAAACAATATGGATACAATATGGATCTGTTACTTACGTAGTGAAGAGGATTGTCAGAGCTGCTCACACTCTACATGTGATTTAAAAAGAAGAGAAAAGAACATATTTGTTTGGAAACCAATACAATTTTAAATGTAATTTTGTATTTAAAAGTAAGAATGAAATCATTTACCTGTTGAGAGTGTGCTGACAGTCTGTAGTTGGATCTCTCAGCTCCAGAAACTTACTATTAAGGTGCTTTGACAGTTACAGATTTGAAAATCAAAAGGGCGGGAATAAAGAACCCTAACTCTAACTCTAAGAACCATTTCAGCATTAAAAGGGTTCTTCAGGATGCTATGGTTCTAAATAGAACTGTTACTACATGTAAAGAACCTTCAAAGAACCATCTTTTTTTAGAGTGTATATTCAACCAATACAAACTTTTTAGGCTACTGCTGTAGATTTGTTACTCTGAATTAGTCTAAATCATTTAATGCACAGCTCTGTTTTTGACATCGGCTTGTCAGATGTTTTGTTCGGTTATTACTGTCAATCACAGCAAGGAGTACCACATATTTAGTGGATTTACTTGTGTAATTTTTCAAACTCGTGTTTGTCATTCTTGAAATGGTATACATGGAAGTTTGGTCCTCTAACAAGCCAGCTCTGTTATTTCCAGTTAACTGTACTAAGCCGTAATAGAGTGTCCTTTGCTCATTTTCTCTACATAATCCTTTGACAGTTGAAGAAAAGTTTTGTTTGTACGGCTTAGTACAGTTGACTGGAAATAACAGAGCTGGCTTGTCTAAACAAGGAAGTAATCCGTGCATATGGTCAAATAAGCAGTTACGTTTAACCTTCTGGTCACTAGGATATTTTAGTGGATGTGTGCAGTCGTCAAGTTCTCACAGTTCTCAAAGGTGTAGTTGATCACATTAATTTTCCACTAATGTTTGGTGTCCAGAAAATGTCACAATACCTTTTGTCTTTTCAACAGTATTTTTATTGTTTCAGATCTTAAAACCTAACAAACAAGTTATGATGAAATCTTTCACTTTAAAACATCCGCCTTTGTGGAAAAAAAAAAATCCTTTTGTCTGATTCTATGCTTATGGAACATTGTGTAGTGTATATTTTATTTAGACTTATTGTAAGGATGACATGAGATATGGCTTTGGGGCCTAAATGTAAGGGTAGGAAGATTTCAGAAGTATGATATAGTATAATGTGTTTCTGACTTTCCTTTCTTGTGTGGAAAAGTACCAGCTGGTAGGAGATGTAACCTTGAGGGAAAGAGCAGAGATATAAGGTGGGGGACTGCCCTCCTTCCTTTGTCTTACACTCTGCAGCAACTTGTGTTCTGTATGACTGTCTGACCTTTCTCACAAGAAATAAACCTTTTAAAGACACTAAGAGTGAATTTGTCTCTTATGCGGTGAGAGCCATTGTTAAGAATATTTTTTGCCACAACACCTTCAAAGCAAACAGCACTTGTGTATAAAAATAATATCATGAGATAATACCTTGTGCATTTTAATCTTCAGAGTTAGAAGAAGTTATAGTTTATAGATAATTTCCACTATCCAGTAGCCTAAGTTCACCAATGAGAAAATGTATGTGGAGACAGCAGCATTTTTGTTGTTTGTGCCCCTTTTGTGTGTTTCATTAACTGTTTGTAAAGATGTACACTCACAATAACAACAAAACGTTGCGCTTTTGTAAAATAATGAAAGCAAGCAGGATGTGCTTTCTGCAGTCTCGGTCTCTGTGAACTTGGGCATGACAAAGTTACTTTTAAAAGTAATACGTTACAATATTGCGTTACTGTCTAAAAAAATACCTAATTACGTTTTATGGAAAGTACTGTGTTACAGTACTTTTGTGTTACTTTTGAAATATGGGCAGGGCTTGCTTGTTTGTTTTAATATAAAAAAGTTTGATTCTTAGCAAAAGTAAAGGCCCTTTCACACCAAAATTAAATGAAGTGAATAAGCCTAAGGCTGAAGGAAAATTAAATTGACGTCTGTGCAGTAAAACTATAGAAAAAGAAAGTTCAACACTCTTCAGCAATGAGAAAAAAAGCACAAATGTTAATCTAAAGTACGTTTTGCTTATTAATACACTGCAAAAAAATGCTTTTCTTACTTTGTACTTTGTCTTGTTTCTAGCCAAAATAAAAATTCTTAAATTAAGAAGGATTTTCTAGAATTTTCTAAAAATGAATGTCTTCTTTTTCCTGAAAAAAAGTGTTTTTGCTTGAAACAATCTTGTTTTCTGTTTGAAATAAAATTATTTTGCTTGTTCTAAGCAAAAACTCACTTAATTTGGACTTTTTTTACTGAAAACAAGAAAATAATTATGTACTTGTCTAGAAAATCCTTCTTGATTTAAGCTTTTTTTATATTTTGGCTGGAAACAAGACAAAAAATTTAAGTAAGAAAAGTATTTTTGCAGTGTACAGTTGAATTGGATCAACAAAGGTCAGCAGCAAAAGTCATTGGTTAATAAACTGGGATTAAATACATAAAGGAAACAAAAAGTAACTGGTGTTACTTTTTTGAAAAAGTAACTCAGATATTTTCTTGGAAATGAAAAAAATAAAACATTACTCTACTAGGTACTTGAAAAAAAGTAATATTATTACATAACTTGTGTTACTTGTAATGCGTTACCCCCAACACTGGGCTTGGGCGATGTACAGAAATCAAAAGAAATGGATGTGGCTTATGACCACACTAAGTGTCTGTTTGCTCCAGTCTTTGAGAAACCAGCACCCTCAGGAAACAGGATGAAGCTTTTAATCTGTTTGCCAAGTAAGCGCAACAACCACCTCTCAGCCAGCATAACAGGGTTTTGCTGTAGCTGTGATAACAAGAAGGAGATTAGAGTGCTCAAAGTGGGCAGCAAGCTGGCCATAGTGACCATGAGCCGGTTGCATGAAAGTAATTTGACTTAATGATATCTCTGAGGGGAAAAAAATCCCTGAGGCAAGGGATTTCTTTATGAGTGTTGCAACAAACGTCTTAACTGTCACCCTTTCTTTAGTGTTTATACTAAGCGTTTCACGGTAGTTTCTGACAATATACGGCAAAGGGCGTTGCGGTTGCTATAGTTACTGCATTTCATAATAAACATAAAATAACCAAATAGAAACATAACCTAATAGAAACATTTTATTAATTAAACATGAGCGCTGCACGTTTCTGCGCTGCTTTGTATTCAGTCTTTACTGGAGAAAAGGCTATTTTTAGGTCTTTCCGAAAGTGCCACCTGCTGACTGATGACTGAAAATTTTGTGAAAATGTTAACTAGTGTAAACTAGCGGATCGACAAGAAGATAATGCATTATAAAAATCTAAACAATTAAGACAAAACTACATTTATATTTTTGTTTAATTTATATAATAATTGATTGATTAAATAGAATATAAAATAATTGATTGATTAAAATTTATATAGAATATTTCATTTTTGTGAAAATGCGTAAGTCATGCTTTATATAGTCATTTTACAGTTTAACATGCTACCATGACATTGCCCTAATGTGCTCATATGGTATTAATTTTATTTTTGTAGATCTTAAAAAAAGGCTTAAAAGTCTTTGAGCTTAAAAATGTACATTTGAGCTTAAAATCTTGCAGATTGTCACAAATCAGGCCTCTGTGGCTCCCTCTGATCACCACCAGAGGCAACCATCACCTGAATATTAGTCTTTCCATTTCGGACTCCATTACCCATAACCACGTACCTGAGGCTGATTGCCACCAGGTGTCAGCCATTTAGCACATACTATTTAAGCCACGCTCATGCTCAGCTTTTTGCGAAGTCTTGCCTTGCTATGCAACCAATTCTGAGTGTCATTCCCTGGACTGCTTTCCTGTTGCTGACTCTGATTGTTTCCTGGATTTACGAACCCTTGCTGCCTGCCTTGTGGACTTTATCTGACTCTGTTTATTGCTCTGTTTGTTGTCATCAGCCTGCCCCGACTTCTCGCCTGCTTAACGATTACGGTACTGTCTCTTCTCTGATATTCCTGTCGCCCCTGATAACCCATTTTCTATCTGACATGTCTGTGATTTCAATAAAGCTGCAAATGGATCCCACTGCTTCTGACTCCCTGTTACACAGATACTGAGTTTAAGATGATTTAAGGGAGCTGTTTTGCTGCCTTAAATTTCTTAAGGTGAAATGGTTACTAAGGACTTTGTAGCAACACTTAAGTCACTGGTCTCAAACTCAATTCCTGGAGGGCCACAGCTCTGCACAGTTTAGCTCCAACCCTAATCAAACACCTGATCCAGCTAATCAAGGTCTTCAGGATTACTAGAAACTTCCAAGCAGGTATGAGTTGGAGCTGGTTGGAGCTAAACTGCAGAGCTGCGGCCCTTCAGGAATTGAGTTTGAGACCTCTGACTTAAGCCGGTGACACACTGCACAATTTTCAGCCATCCCAGATGAAAGATTGCCATCGTGAAACAATCGTGGCGATTTCGGTGATCGTGGCTCCTAAATGGTGGTCTTGTGTCGTACAGTGAGAGAGGTTCAAAGACGGCCGTTCTCATGGTCTTTCAACCAAAGATAGTCTGTTCGCTGCTACGACCTACGTCTACTGACTAGCCAATGAAAATGCAGCATGAAATGACGTATCGATGAACGTGACATGTGCAGCATATGTTAACGGAAGTTATTTACCTCGAGCTCCCTATGCAAAAGTGGCATCCCAAGTTGGTCTCTTTCTGTAGCTATGACCGGGTCCATATTTCCCTATTCAGCCGCCACCTCTTCTTTTTTTCTTCTTTTTTTTTTTCTCACATTTCATGTGTGCTGACGTTGTATGTATGACGTTGTGCTAACGTGGGCCGCAGCCTACGACTCAGGTGTCATCATCGCACAGTCTACATACATGTCGTACCCAAGATTATTAGAACCACGTCGCACAGTATGATGTGCAATGATCTTATAAGATGGCTGAAATCGCACAGTGTGTAGCAGGCTTTAAGTGAACACTTAGATAATTAAGGGAAATACTTAAGAGCCTTAAAGTTCCTTAAGTTGGCATTTAGGTTTTTTCTTGCAACCCAAGTTTCACTAAGGGTACCCTTAACCTTATAACTAAGGGATTTCTTAGCTTAAGGGCTTTCATGCAACCGGGCACAGGGATAGCTCTGGACCTTGGGGAAACCATACATTTGTGGTTGTGGCAGCTAAAAACTGTCCGCAACCACCCCAAGGAGATGAAGAGGCATGTGATCTGACATGCAGGTATTTCCTGGCCCTTCTCTCTCCACCCGCAAAGAGAAGATGGTGGGAATACAGCCATCTTGCTCTGAAAGGGCCTATTCAGTGAGCTTTTCACAGATCCAGAGAGGTGAGGGAGCTCAGGATCATGTTCAACAATGTCACTAAGCACTCACACAGTGTTTTTAAACATTTCAGTTTGGATGAATTGACTAAGAATGCATTATCACATGAAAAGCCATGAGCTGAGAATGACATGCGTGGAGTGACACAAGGTTTTTTATCCCTCAGGGCAACTCATGTTCTGGGGATTTTAAAAAGGGGAGCAGATCTATTGTGCAGGGGAAACACCCTGTATGAGGAGTGGAAACTCCATTCCCAGGTGGTGAACCAGGTATTGCAATAAGGTATGGTCAGGCTGCTGTAGATCTCTTTGCCTCGCAAGAAAATGTCTCTAGCAGATAGAAATGCACCATTGGGTGTGGATGCTCTAGCCCACCCATGACCCTACTCTTGCTCTGTAATAAGTTTGTGCTAGTAAAAGCACACAATGCTGGAATAATCCAAAAAGAGTCTTTTAATGATAAATCCACAACAGAAACAGAAGGAATTTAGGAAAAGGGGTAGCACAACCCGTAAAAACATTCAATAGCAGACAAAGGACCATCAAAGGGTCATCAATACTAGGAACGTAATCAGGGATAAACAGAAACAGGTGTGGAGCTAATTTATCAAAAACCATGTCAACAAACTAGGCAAAAGAACGGAAACACAGAAAACTAAAGTAAAACAGATCATACATGTGACAGGTGCATTCCGGAGAAAAGTTTTATACAGGAGGAAATAAAATGTGTTTTTGTAAATACTCATCTGAAGGGTGTAGAATTCATCAGATAAATACTGTACTCATAATAGTTACAATATGATACATACAAGGTGGGAAGAATTGGTGATGGAGAAAATCCTAAGTAGTGACATCCAAGTTGCTTCTTTGTTGCTGGTCAGGTAAGAGAAATACATTTTTGTGTAGAGTTTTCTAAAATACACTGGTATCAGTGTAATTTACATAAAGTTTTAAATAATTTAATTTACATGAGAACAGTGCAGCATCTAACCACCACTATTGTGGTATTAAAGTGAAGAACAGATATGCAAATTCTTGCTCAACAACTACTGAATGTGCATTTAATTTTCCATAGTTAGCATCTGTGACATAGCATATGTGTGCTACATGTATTTAAAATGTATTGTTATGAGCGGCCTAAAATATTCATCTTAATTTGTTCATATTTTTAGCTTTTCTAGAGAACCTTACATCATAAATGGTGCTTATAGTTCATTGTTATGTATTTATAACGTTAGCCATTTGTGTATGGGGTTGGATGTCAGATATCATCAGTTTGGAAAATTACAATTATGACTGTTTCACATCCTTAGTCATCAATGATGTTTTTTTAGGTTGGTGAGACATCTGTCTGAGCAGCTAAACTTGTTTGCTCTGAGCTGTTAAGTGATACCAAAAACAGGAAATCAGCATATCCATGACAAGGCAAGGTTTAGGTTTTGTTTGTGTTTTGTTTCCATGGTCCCATGTAATGATTATACTATAAAAATATATTTTTTTTCTCTTTATCCTAAACTTTTCCCTCACGCAAAACTTTCTGCTATTGTAGATTTATAATAATAATAATAATAATAATTGTGTATGATTTTACCAAAAATCACAAGTCTCCCGTCTTTTTGGTGGCATTTTGTCCCAATAACGTAGGGTATTCCTATAAGGAGTCACACTTCAAATATGTTGAAGAAGTTGAAGAAGCAAAAGTAAAAAAAAAAAAAAAAAAAAAGTCGAAGGAGTCAAAAAGTCGAAGAAGCCAAAGTCAAAGAAAGGGTCAAGGAAGCCAAAGTAGAAAAAAAGCTGAAGAAGTAGAAGTCAAAAAAGTTGAAGAAGCAGAATTCGAAAAAGTCAAAGAACTCAAAAAAAATACAAAATTTGAAGAAGCAAAAGTCAAAGAAAATACTGAAAAACAAAAAAAAAAAGTCAAAGAAGTCGAAGAAGCTGAAGTAGAAAAAAATGTAGACAAAGCAGAAGTCAAGGAAGTTACAGAAGCAAAGAAGCAAACTTCGAAAAAGTCAAAGAAGCAGAAATCGAAAAAAAATCAAAGAAGTTGAGAAAGCCAAAGTCAAAGAAGCTGAAATAGAAAAAAGTTGAAGAAGAAGAAGTCAAAGAAGTTAAAGAAGCAGAATTTGAAAAAGTCAAAGAAGTCAAAGAAAAATTGAAGAAATAGAAGTAAAGGAAAAAGTTGAAGAAGCAGAATTTTAAAAAGTTAAATAAGTCAGAAAAGTAGAAGTTGAAAAATTTGAAGAAGTCAAAGAAGCAGAAGTTAAAGTTTCAGTAAAAGTTGAAGAAGCAGAAGTCAAGGAAGTTGAAGAAGCAAGAGAGGAAGAAGAATCTGAATCTGTCCACTTCAAAGCGAGAAATTTCGTTTTTGAAAAAAACCCTTTTCAAGAACTACAACAAACAGCTCATTTAAACTACAAGCTTTGTTTTCCAGATGTTATGATGTCATAACACGGTCCATTAGAATATGTTAAAATAAACCCCGCCTACAGAAATTCTAATGATTGTAATGCAGCATGGAGAACCACTTTTGGGATGCTTTAACAAGCCCCAGCGCTTCAAGCATTGACAACAGTGATCGCAATCTCCTCCGGTGGCTGCGTCAGAGCCGCGCGCCGCAGACATGTACAGTATGGGGGGCCAAACACATGCCGAGGTGAGGCTGATATAAAGTGACGTGACGTGTGGCCAAGTATGGTGACCCATACTCGGAATTTGTGCTCTGCATTTAAACCATCCAAGTGCACACACACAGTAGTGAACACACACACACACCGTGAACATACACCCGGAGCAGTGGGCAGCCATATTGCTATCGCTGCGGCGCCCGGGGAGCAGTTTGGGGGTTCGGTGCCCTGCCGGACCTGGGACTCGAACCTGCAACCTTTCAGTCACAAGTCCGACTCCCTAGCCACGGCTGCCCCCAAACACAAGCATAGACTAGAGTAGCCGCAATTGGATCCGTTGGCTGGATCAAAGCCGTAATTGCAACTATACCTTCATATATCCTTAACTATAACCAAGTCAGAGCTTGATGCTTTGGCAGGGGTCATGGCAGTACTAAAACACAGTCTAACCTGTTTGCCAATCACAACGCAGTGGAAAAGCTAACTAATCACAACACACTTCGTTTTTCGGAAGGCAGGCCTTCCTCAAACCTGGAACTAATTGAGCCATTTGTGCCAGGCTGGGGAGAAAGCAGTTGTAGTAATGTAAATTATGTGAAAAATAATAAATTTTTCTGAACCACCAAAACAAAATCAAGACTTTGTAACATAATAGGACCCCTTTAAATAATTTGACAAGTATGCATCTCAGTTGTGAGTATGCAACATACCATACAGTGTAAAAAACAACATGTCCAAAATATAAAAATACAGTCAAAAGCCATAATTCACATGTGTGGATCTGACATGTTAAGTACAGTAAATTGTGTACATAAGTATACATAGATTATGTTTAAGTTCTGAGAATTTCACTGTTACCAAATTGAACGTGTAGCAGACGGTGTGGTTTATCTAAACAATACAGTGATGCAGTGGTGTTGCATGATTTACACTCTTGGATTTGGGTTTGGATTACTACACACTGAGCATAGAAGGGATTTTGCAAGGCATTTTGCAAGTTTGGCAGAGTCCCGGAAGTTGCACAAATGTTTTTTTGTCACGTCATCATCATGGGAATTCACTGGACCAAGCCCTTGTTTAATCACATCCATCCAGTATTTAAGGCACAGTACCACAGATGCCAGAGTAAATACAGACTGTGACATTACAATAGCTGGACAAGAACATCTGCACAAGGTAAGCCATTCATTTCTATGTTATGTTTATGGATTTTAATTGATATTTATTAGTGTTAACTGAATAATTAATGATTACAAGCAAGCAGAACTTATAAATACACATTTGAATCTGTGGTAAACACTATTTGTATTTGACTTAACCAGAGAATAATAGTTTCACATTAGGTTCTTGTGGTGCTTTTATTTTTCAGGATGAAGACATTACATGCAATGCTACTTATGCTGTTTGTTGCATCAGTCTTTTCAAAACCAGTATGTAATATGGTTTATTTCTTTTAGTATTTTTAGTATACTGTACTATTATTAATTAAATTAACATCTGTTTAAATCTTCAGTTTCCTTCACGCAGAAGATTTCATTCATCTGTGCGAAATAGATTCAGTTCAGGGTCCAGGTTCAGGTTCGATTCACAGTCCGATGAATCAAACGAGTCTAAATCAAGTGAATCTGAATCTTCGGAGGAAGACAGGAGAGTTGTGCCGACCACATTCCCTTCAGCTCGCACAACTAGTTCATCGACCACTGGCAAGACAACAACACCATCAGTTACCACAACACAAGACACCACAGATTGTGCTGAAACAAGGGGTGATGGTATACTAATTTGTGTGTAATAATTATGTTATTATAATAACTTCTGCTTGATCATGTTTTCATGCAAGACAAACGCTAAAGTTGAATAAAGGTGTACAATTCATTGCAGTTTTCATTATAAAGTAATGTTTATGTGCTAATAAAGAAGGTCTTGATACTGAATGATGCAACTTTTAAAATGATCTACTTTTAAACTGTATGTCTCTGTTATGGTTTTAAGTGCTTGTTTAGAATAAAACATCTTTAGAATGCAATTGTCATAACAGTTATATGATTTCACAGACTTTAATATTATTAAAAATAAATAAATAATCCATTGTTTTCCAAAAGGTTTCTTTATTGGTAGTAATTTATCTTCATATTGAAATGAGATGAGAGTACAGTACATTTAGTAATTTATCAGTAAAAATAAAAAACACACACACACACACATATATATATACACACACATATATAAATAATTTATTATACATTGTATTTTGGGACACAGTATTTTGGCAGTCAGTACATTCCAGTTTCATTTGCAATATGTATTATTTTGTCATTGCATCAAATGTGGACTCTCTAATGAAATATAAATATACTAAAATGTATTTGAAATACAGGCTATGCTAAGTAAACTACAAATACATTTACGTACTTAATAAAAATTCTTGCAATTGTACTTTTAGTGCAATAAACTGGTTGTCACAGTGTACGTGAGAGAAACGCAATAAGAGATTGAATCGAATGCAAAGTTCTTCAATGACATCCACAGAGGGGTAATCCACAAACAGAAGGAAGGAACACACACACACACACACACACACACACACACACACACACACACACAAAGTAAACTTAATACCAGACAAAGAGACAAGAACTGAATGCAACTTATAAAGGAAACTGATTAATACAAACAGGTGAAGGTGATACACATTAATGAGGGCACACACACAAGATAAACTAAAACAGACAGTTTACAGGGGTGTGACATTACTCCCCCCTCCTGTAAGGTGCGATTCCGCACTGTAGAAGGATGGATGAACGGAGGGGATTTAGGTGGCAAACAAAGGAGTGGATGTGGGATGGACAAGAGGAAGTCTTTGTAGGAGGAGGCTTTGGTGGAGACCGGACTCCTGGGAGGAGGACAATAAACAGAGTCCAGGGTGGCGATGGCGGAGGAAGGTGCCATGGAGGAAACAGAAAAGTCCAAGGAGGATCCGACAAAGGGAGGAGCCAAGGAGGAGACAGGAGGGATCCAGAGCAGGAGGAGCCAGGTGAGACCCAGGCGTCATCTGGTCCATGATGGTGGCCCATGTTGGAGCCAATGGAGAGAGAAGCCACGGCGGAGACGGAGAGCCGATGAGCCCGGGCGACATCGAGGATCAGGAGGACCGAGATAGAGCAGATGTCACCAGCAACCGAGGCAAAGGCGGGGATCTGGAAGGCCATGGTGGAGCCGGAGCAACAGAGGACTGAGGAGGAGCCAGAGGGATGGAAGAGCCTGACAAAGCAGGTGGGATGGAAGGGCGAGGTGTGGCAGGAGCAGTGGAATCCCGAGGCGGCGGATATTCAACGACAGACCAAGGCGGAACCGGAGAAACAACGGAGCCTGGTGGAGCTGGTGGGTTGACGGGCCACAGTGGAGACAAGGGAGCTTGGTGGCATGGCAGAGCCACTGGGTCGGAGGGCCGAGGCAGATTCCAGGACTCTGAGGCTGGAGGTGGAGATGAGGGATCCTCCAGCCACGATGCCGGTGGAAGTTGGCAGACCCGTGGCTCATCGACTGCACAGATGGTTGGGCTGAGAGTGAGCAGAGGGGCTGTCAGCAGACAGCGGTGGTGTGGCTGTATCTGCATGGCAGATGGAAACAGGCAAGAGAGGGTGGGTCAGTGGGAAGATTTGATCCGGGGTGATGATAACTGAGGAGAAGTCAATGAGATCCTGTGGCAGAGCCTCCCTCGTCAATCTTCCTCCGTGGTAGCTCTGATGCCAGCACACTCACCTGGTCTGATGGTGCCGGTCAGTGGTGGGCTCAGACTGTGGTTCTGCACTCCAGGATGATGGAGGGCTGGGCACTGGATCTGGAGTGGGGCTGGCATCCTTCAACGATATCAATGGTCATGAGTGATCCGCAGGACACCAGCATCCACTCAATGTAGGTGAGGGGGCGCTCTCAAGGAGCGTTCTCGGACAGCTGCACTTTGGTGGCAGAATTGAGTCTATTCGGATGTGAATTCAGATAGGAACATGAAGGTGTGGTCCTCGAGAGAGCGTTCCCCCTGCTCCAGCAAGAGAATGAGGACGAACGTGTTGTTCATGGTAGGGGAAATGAAAAAAATAAACACTGGTGAAAACGAAAATCAAACGCGGGGCAAGGCACGCAGCTAAACTGTTGTTGATACAATATTTTGTCACGGTGTCCATGAGAGAAATGCAATATGTTGTTCAATCGAATGCAGAGTTCTTGACATCCACAGAGGGCTAATCCACGAACAGAAGGCAGGAACAAATGCACGCACACAAAAAGTAACCTTAATACCAGACAAATAGACAAGAACTGAACACAGCTTATAAAAGAGGCTAATTAATACAAACAGGTGGAGGTGATACACATTAATGAGGGCAGAAAAAACAAATATGGGCACACACACCACAGAATGTGGGAATATGGGCACAGAAACCAAAACAGACAGTTCACAGAAGTGTGACATTGGTATACTTAAAGTAATTGGAACAACTCTTTTTTTACTTAATGCACTTTAATTGTGTGGAAGTGGTGCTGAGGTCCAACTAAAGATTTAAGTATATTTAATTGTGCTAAAGTGGAAATATTGCAAGTATACTTCACATACACTTTAATATATCTTGCATTTTATGAAATTTTTTAAATGTATAAAATATTGTAAATAGATTTTTTTACTAAGGCTGCTTTTTTTTTTTACATCTCAGCCTCATACTCAAATTGAAAATGTGTTTTTGTTGTTAGGTTAGGTTAATTATATATGAAAAGTGTCTGGAAAACATTACCAGACGGATGAATACAGTAGTTTGGTTTGATTTGATAGCTCTGTGATTATAAGATGTGGTTAAACTTGTACGTTGAGAAGAGCTTCACATTAGTGAAGCAGAAGTAATGTGCACCATGCTGTTACTTTGTCAACACCAATGTCGTCTGTGGTAAAGAATTAGACATTTTATAGTATAGTATTTGTTTTTGTAAGAAATGGTCCAGACTATCTGGGCATATGAGCAGGCTAATTACAGAGGACTAGAGACTTCTTCAAACTTCAAAGTTTGACAAATATTTGTCTGAAGTCTGCACATCAAGACAGTGGCAAAAAAAAAAATAAAAAATCCACAGCTGTACAGCTGCATGATATATAAGAATGTTCACTTTTAGAAATCACACTGCAAAAAATGCTTTTCTGACTTTTGTCTTGTTTCCATCCAAAATATCTAAAAATTCTTAAATCAAGAAGGATTTTCTAGACAAGCAAAAATTATTGTCTTGTTTTCAGAAAAAGAAGTTACAATTAAGAGACTTTTTGCTTGAAACAGCCAAAATAATCTGCCAATGGGGTAAGCAAAATAATCCAGTTTTCTTCTAGAAATAAGATTATTTTGCTTACCCCATTGGCAGATTATTTAGCTTGTTTTAAGCAAATTATGACTTAAATATGACTTAATTTTTTCTGAAAACAAGACAATAATTTTTGCTTTTCTAGAAAATCCTTCTTGATTTAAGAATTGTTAGATATTTTGGCTGGAAACAAGACAAAACATCTAAGTAAGAAAAGCATTTTTTGCAGTACAAAAGTTTTGACACATATCTAAAGTTAAAGAATTAGTTCGCCCAAAAATGAAATTAGCCCATTATTTACTCACCCTCAAGGCATCCTAGATGTATATGACTTCCTTCTTTCAGACAAATACAATCTGAGTTATATTAAAAATTGTTTTGGCTCACCCAAGCTTTATAATAGCAGTAAGAAAAATACAAAAAATGCATGAATTCGCTACAAGAGGCCTTTACCACCTAGAGCCATGTGAGGCACTATTTATTATCGATGGATGCACTTTATTGGACTTGTTTTGGACTGTTGAAGAGAAACACCCGACCATTGCCATTATAAATCTTAAAGGAGCCAGAACAATTTTTCATATAACTCCAATTGCATTTGACTGAAAGAAGGAAGTTATATACACATAGGATGCCTTGAGGGTGAGTAAATAATTTTTGTGTGAACTAACCCTATAAGTCCTGTAATTTAGACACTTGCATTGCTCTAACTAGTAGAAAGGTATTTGTGTGTGTGTGTGTGTGTGTGTGTGTGTTTCTCTACAAAAGTGATACAAGTGGTTTAGGGTTGCTATAATGATTCTTATAGGTTTAGATGCTAAAGTGTTATATTAATAAAATTGTTTTAGTCAAGAACATACAAGGCTGGAATCTTACAAAATTAATCATATGTAATTATTTTAAAAGATCAGCTTTCCCTTTTTCTAAAAAGAATAATTACTGCAGAAATATCAAAGGAAATTTCGTAGATATTATAGGGACTTTTGGATATTGCATTGGACGTCAAAGATCTTGATCATACGGCTGGGTTGGTGAAAAAAAAACAGCCTAAGCTTGTTTGCCAGTCTTAGCTGGTATAATCTGGTCTCCCAGTGTGACGATCTAAAAAAGTGAACAAAACCCCTCTAAAATGGCTCAAAATTGCATCTTGTGTATTTTCAGTTCACTAGGAAACACTGCGTTACTGATATAGGACAAATTTTATTCATAAATGATCAATCATTACATACATAGAGCAGTATAAAATTACATTTACATTAAGATTGTAAATAATTGTGCAATGAACAGGAAGACATTGTTGAGATGAAACTGCATCTTAACAGGTTCGGCAGCAGTTCAAGAACTTGTATGTACTGTATCTTTGTGCTCTGCCGTTTGCCTAACTCACACTAACATCAGGTGGAGTGAGTCACCAAGCACCATACAATTAATACATTTGCATTCGTTTCTGTCGAAAGCCCATTGAGGGTTTGTGCTCGGATGCATTTATTTTGCTATGATAACGGTAGCGTCAGTGGTCTGAGTGGTCTCCTCATCTGAATCGCTCTCCTGGCTCTCTGTGCTCTGTGAGGAGTCGTCGTCGCTGTCTGCAGCTCCAGGCGTGGTTGTGGTCTCCTCGCTGCTCGGGCTGCTATCTGACTCTGCTTCATTTTGCTCCTGGCTGGCGCTGGTGCTTGCACTGTCGCTAGGTGTGTCACCTGCGCTTGCCCCCTCGCTGTCGGACTCTGCTGTAGCATCCTGGTTTCCGGTGGGAACGATCTCTTGACTTCCCAGAGGGGCCTGGCGGTCGTTTGGCTCCATGTTCTGCACCTCTGGGGTGCTGGTGTCCTCATCCTCTAGAGGAGTATCATGCACCTGCAGAGCCTGAGAACCAAAAAATGTCTCAGCTACAGTGATACAGTACAGGAGAGTTACAATGTTTGTTAAACCTGTAATCAGTGTTGGGGAAGCAACTTTGATAGTGTAACTTGACATAAAACATGCTAGTTATAATTTAAAGTAGTTAAACTACAGTCAATCTACTGCTTAGAAAATTGTTACACTGCCAAAAAAGCTTTTCTTACTTTCTTACTTTTTCTTACTTTTTTTTTTTGTCTTGTTTCAAGCCAAAATATCTAAAAAATTCTAAAAACAAGAAAGATTTTCTAGATAAGTAAAAACTGTTGTCTTGTTTTCAGAAAAGTCAAAGTCAAAATTAAGTGTGTTTTTGCTTGATACAAGCAAAATAATCTGCCAATGGTGTAAGAAAAATCATCTTGTTTTCTGTTTGAAATTCGATTTTTTTTTTTTTTTTTTTTTTTTGCTTACCCCATTGGCAGATTATTTTGCTTGTTTTAAGCAAAAACTCACTTAATTTTGGCTTATTTTTTCTGAAAACAAGACAATCATTTTTGCTTGTCTAGAAAATCCTTCTTGATTTAAGAATTTTTAGATATTTTGGCTGGAAACAGGACAAAAAAATCTAAGTAAGAAAAGCATTTTTTTGCAGTGTAGCTTAGGAACACCTAAGAATATTTCAATTAAGCCTACTTACATTTTTATTTTTAAAAAATATCAGTCATATTTTTGCTCCCCTTACGAAACTTAATCATGGTTTTACTACAAATAAAACTGTGGTTATACAAATGGCAATCAATATGCCAAAAAGACCATGGTTATATACTTTTACTGTAATAAAACCATCATCTGATTTAGGATGACAAAGTATCAAACTACTAAACGCAACAACAACAAAAACTCTAATTTGCATAGGCCTAACCAAGTTAAAAACATAGCAGATAGTTTAGAACAGGGAGTCAAATTGGTGAATCTTTTTTGTTAACATGTTCATTTAAATGAATCGTCCGAGCGAATCGATTCACTGCAATATATCAGATTTTCCAGTACTACATAAATAATATAGAGGACCGTTTAGGATAAATCACTTTGGTGAATCTTTTTTGAGAACGCGTTCATTTTAAGTGAATGTTGAAATGAATCGGATCGGAACAGAGAGGACCGTTTAGGATGAATCGATTCCCTAGAACAAACCGGACTTTCCACAGCTAAATTCTACACTCAGTACGAGGGAGAACCGTTTAGGATGAATCGGTTCACTAACATGATTCTCCATTCAGAGGAGATGTGTGAGAGAGGACTGTTCAGGTGAGTGCGTTTGATTATTCCCTCAAAAACAGTCGCATTTGGTCGCTAAATAAAGCTTTTTCTTACTGAAAAAACTACATTATTATGGCACACTTCTGAAACGTAGTAAAGTTAGTAGCATCGTTAATTTTACTTGGTCACGACAAAACACTCAACACTATTAATAAACACCATTTGATAACATGGTTCTAATCACAGTACTTTTTGTACTGTGTTTTTTAACATTTGTACTTCTATCCACCCTCTTGGATAGAAGAGTGGGCTTGGCCATTTGTAAATTGTATGTGTTTGGCTTCAGGTCTCATCTGCATGCAGCTATTTTTAGCTGTACAAAACAGCTTGTTTTGCTCCTTGATATTGCAAATTGGTGTGTCATACCATATTATTTTAATGTATTTTCTCTATCTTAATTAATAGCACGCTGGTTTGTAGTGCAAACAGTTTTAGCGTTTACTGCACGTTGCTATTCTTCTCGTTATTTCCCTATAGCAAATAATGAACTGGAAGTCTTAAGAAAAAGGTGGTTACTTGTCAACCTTTACAAACGTAAAGTAACCTTTCTATTTACCTTGAACAGTTTAATTTCTTTCTCCACATCATTGATGCTCTGGTCATCATAGGCAGACGACTTCTTGCTCACGAATGTCAAGCCGCCCAACTTGTCGCTGCTGTAGGACTTGTATGGGGAAGGTATTTTTTCCACGTCATTTGCGTCCACATAGACAATGGTTTTTTTGTAGTCGCTAGGGAAGCCCATGCTGTCTCCCCGGCCTGTGTTGATGATGGGGTCCAGCGAGGGTTCTACTGTGGATGGGACAGCAGTGGTCGCAGTTTCTCCAGATTCACTCTCACTGGAATCAGTATCCTAAGGGGACGTTATGTGTTAATGAGCAATATAAGTGACAATATAACACCATTGCTTTACTGCTATCATTCAATTTCTGGTTGAATGTATGCTGTGTTGTTGTGAAATCTCAATGGTCCAGAATTCTGCTTTCCATTGGTTTGTTAGGAAAGGACAATATTTGTCAATAGATACAGCTATTTGAAAATCTGGAATCTGAGGGTGCAAAAAAGTTGCCTTTATAGTCCAAATTAAGATATTAGTGATGCATATTACTAATCAAAAATTAAGTTTTAAGACATTTATGGTAGGAAATGTACAAAATATTTTTATGGAACATGATCTTTACTTAAGAAAATCTTGATTTTGATAATAAACCATTTTGGTACTGTGTTTTCTTCTACATTTTACGCTTTATTGTTTGAGCTGATGGAAGTCCGTCACTTGATACCCATGATCAGTTCTGGGCTTTGAGCCCAAACCAGTTGAAAACCACTGATTTAGTCTATTGTTTGGACAAATGGGCACAATGGTTCAACATGAAAGAAAACACAAGCATTTTAGCATAATCAGAGTGACTCACGTTGTCCTCTTCCTTCTCATCTGTTTCAGATTCCTCATCTGCATCCTGCAAATGCAAGAAACAGTATTGAGACTCGCGGCAGGGTCACTTACAGTGCGTCTAGACCAGCAGAAGGGTATTTTTAGAGACTGTTGTCTTTTATTGGCTATAGTGGGAGTGCAGTGACGTTTGATGTGGTTAGAGGATGAGTTTTCATTTACCTCACTTTCATCTGCACTGTCTGTGCTTTCATTGGATTCTGCTGGCGTGGTCTGAAACACAACCAAATGCCTCAGCGTAAATATAACAATACTCACTGTACTTCTCATGTACGTGCCAATTATCGTGTCCATGAATTTAAATAGCTTACAGGTGGCGGTTTATATCAGTATTTTGAGATTAAAGGAAAAGTTTACTAGAGTTCACCTATCGTTTATTCACCTTGCAACTATCCAAAACGAATACAAAAGGAGAATTTTTAAATATGTACTGGTTTATCTTTTCAATGCAATGACATTGAAAAGCACCGTAATATTATTAATAAAAGTGAACTCATTCAGATGTAAATAATGGCTAGCATTTCTATTTGTTTCTCATACAAAGCAATTGTTTGGCTTTAAAAACACTGACTTTTTGGTCAAAAATTCGTCATTCTTCAAAAATTATTCTTTTTTTGTTCCACAAAAGTGAGTAAGGGTGAATAAATATTGACAGAATTATCATATTTAGGGTGAACTATTAATTTATAGGCACAATACAGGGTAAGGAATGGGTTTTACCTGTGTAGGTTCTTCCTTGAACATAACATCAGCAGCTTTTCGCAGAATAGGAGGTGGCTATATAAGACAAGACAGATGTTTTTGTTAAAATGTTATTATGCAATACTGATTTCTGCACTGTATTCATTTCAAAGCGGTGTCCAAGATACTTGCCCGTTGAACAGCCACAAGTTCTTCTGAACTCTCTGAACTGCTCGCTGAGCGCTTCACCTGAGAATTAAAAAATATATATTTGTGAGTGGTAGTGTAAAACTTTAAAGCCCAGATTTTTTTAATTATATTGACAGTGAACTTACAGGTAGACAGATGACTGTGGCAATGAGGAGCGTTAAAACGATAACAGTCTTCATTTTTGTGCAAAGTACTCTAAAAACAGAAGAAAAACAAAAAAGCTCATCCACAGTTATACAGAGCATCAGTTTTGACCTTATAAATGTGGTTACAATAAATGCTTTACAGAAAAGATTGCCTGTGCTGTTTTGCTTTAACGTTCTGACCATAAAGTGCCTCAAGTGGGTATTTTTGGTATTTGCGCATTTACCGACTCGGAAGGAAGCATGCCTTTTATGGGTGTTCAGAAACATGTTAGCGAATGCCAAAAGACTTTCTGCCAGTCCTCGCCATGAAACATGTCGTTTGTTTTCAGCTACAACTACATTGGATAAAGTATAAGTTGAGGTAGTGTGTGTTTAGCTATACCTATAATGATCTCCTCTGGTGTATAATTCCAAAAGTTATATGTAGACTATGTAGCAGCCACAATCCCAAGAAATAGCACGCCTCTGGCTCCAGACTTAGTTTCTCATTAGAATCTCAACGCTGTAAGAGCCAAGGCCTGAAATTTGTGGCGTCAAAGGAAATGTGAAGTGCAGCGCAGAACACTAAGTGTGGAAGCGTTCTGTTGAGGCTGCAGGCAGAAGTACTGGTGGCAACTGTCACTCAGCCAGTATTATTATTCTTTTGTATGGAACTTTAATTTAGTGGTTGTGTCGCTGGAATAAATGAGTCAGTTGACAAATTAGTAAGGCCTTTATGTGCCATAGCCACAACTTCCTCTTTCGTCTGTCAAGTTATGTTAATCATCTCTGCCTATAATAAACTGTGGTCGGAATCATTAAAAAGCTTCATAACATCAGTCTTGTGCTTACATTGAGGCTGAACAAGAACAGCATTTACTAAACTTTGATGCTTATTCTTGCAAGAACTGCATTTGATGGATGAATTATATCACGATTAAAGGTTAAAATAGCTACAGATGCCTGACGAACTTAAAAAACTGCAGACTACAAGCAAGTAAATACAGTCCATGAGTTACTCAAAGCTTCTCCCAACTTCTGCATATTTAAAACCTTTTAAAACGCAAGTTGTTTTTGTTAAAAATACAAATAAATGAATGCGAGATTTGACTTACCTCTTTCTCTTTGAGAAATTTGAAGTCGGAGGATAGACTGAGGTCCTGTTTATCAGATGAGGTCTTGCTATGTTTTGATGCTAGTGAGAGATGGCTGCAGGATGGCTTTTTAAACCCTGTTCCCACTGGAAGCAGCCAATGGCAGTGGAGCTTGTGATGTCATGAGGTTTACCACTGCTGTCCCACCTTTTTGCTCCCACTCTTCCTGTGGTTTATGGGCCAGGCAATGCAAACAATCACCACGAGGCATGACATGCAGAAAAAAATAATACATATCCTGTGTTGCGCTGAGGATCCTAGATATAATATTGTCATGCTTATTATCAGTAAAATAGTAAGTATTTACAATGGAAAGACTCAATGTACGCTTTAATTGTTATTATATCGTAAAACGGCAAATAAATATTTAATGGCTTCAGTTCAGGGGTTTAATGCATCTGGCTGTAAAGCAGAATGAAGTGTTAAGTGTGTAATCAGTTCAGATTTTAGTAGGGAACAGTGTGTCACAAAATCACAAAAAGCCAGTTTATTTTACAAATAATGAAAGTCTATATTTAGTACTGTTTGGTGGGCATTATTACTTTTAATTTTGCTCACACTTAAGGTTAGGGATCAAAATTCCCTTGATTGATAAATCAGTTTATCACATTATAGGTAAAACGTATGTATATTTCAAGTGTTTTTTCACATAAAAGGTAGATTTTAAGTTTTCCTTTTTTTCTTGAGTAGAATGATGGTGTGTCATACCAAAATCACATGATTTTCCCATCAGTCAGTATCATTCCTATGATTCACGGTCTGTTTGTAGCAATGCAGTCAGATGTTCAGAATTTTCAGTCAACAGTATTTTTAAAATGCTCTCAGGTTATTCTGTGCACTTACAACATGTATACTGTTTGACTATATTGTATATTTTATGGAGGAAGACCAGACAATTTTGCATTCCCTAATGTTTACTATACAATTATTCACCGTTAGCGAGCAGCACATGAACATAAATAAGTCTCTAAAATGATAGTTAGTGTTCATGATTCATGATGTGCTGTGCTATTGTGAGATGTACCTCAGGGCAGCATTTAAAGAGACTGAATATCAGTGTTAATGATTGACAGGCAGTGTATAGACTTGAAACACTATGCATTACTTATAGTAGTTGGTAGAATGATTCTTGTATAGAGAGTGAAGACAAAAATGTCATAGGGACTTTAAAGTTAGAAGTAAATGGGGAAAAACATCATAAAACATAAAGCTACATCAGACGTGCTAATCGTAGGCTGTCATCTAGAATGTGCTATGACATGCAGCACTGAACCACCATTCATATAAGAAGTGAAATGTTTTTCATTTCTTCACTCAGGCTAATGTCACAAGGGGGGAATGAAGTCTGTAGTTTGTGTCTGGAATTTTTTTCTTCTTTAATGTAAAAATAAACGCCTTGCTGTCATGCATGGCGGCCAAACCGCCTGTGGCTCACGGATGGATTAACAAAAAAACTCAGAGACACCACCACAACACCACAAAATTACAGAAACTTTCCCATTTCTTTAAGAAATAATCACGCGGACTGGTGTGCTTTCACACTGTATAGCTTACGTATTCCCAAATGCAAATCTGAGTCAAATTTAAAGACTGATAATACAGTTTACAGTCAAGTTTGTGTTTCAGGTTATTTTTTTACATTTTAAAACAGTAAAATACAAATGATCTGTCCTAGTGAAAATGATATGTAATTTTTAGGTCTGGCCCTCTAATAGTTGACTAACTGTTAGTCAATGAGAAGAGGCTTGGTCAACCAAAATTTTATTAGTCGCTTAGTCGGAGGGAAAGAAATCCACAGGAGGTTGCAAAGTCACGCAGTCTGTGACAAACAGATTGTTAATGGCTGGTTTATGTGGTAATACACTACATTGCGCAGAACATCCAAACTATTACATGGCAAAAATGGCTTATCTAAAATATGTAAGTATTAGCAAGTTCAACCGCTCAGTTTAATGTTAACCGAAAATGTGCGCTATTGAAGTATGTGGAGTGTGGAAGCTGAATAGTAGCACGCTCACTGCATGACAGATGGAGGCACCGGTGCGGTCACTTGCTCTTAAAATACTTAAATACTAACACATCTTTTGAATTTGTAAAGACTCTACGTTTGTTTGTGTGCACTCACAATAACAACAAAACATTGCGCTTTTGTAAAATAATGAAAGCAAACAGGATGTGCTTTCTGCCATCTCAGAAAGAAAGAACAAAAATAATTAACCAAAACTCTGTGTATACTTGCCTTACAGACATGAAAAATATAGCTATAGAGTGTGAAATGTCTACTTTCAAATGAACCAATTCAAGTCAGTGTTGACGAATTCTGAAAGCACTAGTTTATCAATTAGATATTACAATGTTAATGCAGCCTCCTTACTGTTATCTCCTGACACATTCATAATCATTACTTCTGCCAGTTTGCCATGGCAAGCTTTATGTGTGCAGTTGTGTGCTTATTAGTCTATGTAAGCAATTAAAGGCTCATTATTATGATTTAAATTTCATTAATAAACATGCATTCAGCCTACTAATGCTTAAAATTGAACGGCCACTTGTCGACCAGAAAAATCTTTAGTCGAGTACAGCCCTAATAATTTTTCAGTCCTCACTGAAAAGGAAATTGCTACTTGACACAGCCAATCAAAGCATATTTGATTTGGCTATTCAAAACACTAGAATGGTAGAAAAGCAAATCCAGTGACTGTTATCTATGGGTCCTTTTCCACCAGCAGGAACTGGGTCTTCTAAGAACCGGTTTGCTTTTCCATCACTGAATAAGTCTTTCAAACATAGCACAAACATCATCCGAACACTGTGAATCCAACTTGTTTATGTTGAAATATGAAATAAGATGCTTATAGTTTTTGTAGCAGTGGTAGGGAAATTTATGTGCCTGGATTATAGATCCTAGTTGTATTGTGTACATTGAGTACAGGAAAGGTCCAAGTACCGAACCCTGAGGTACCCGCTTAATTGAAGTGACTTAGGGTACGTTCACATTTGGTTCGATTGCCTGGTCCGAACCTGAGTTCGATTGCTCCCCCTGCCCCCACTGGACTGTGTTCATATTATTTTATTTGGGTCCGAACCATGGTTTGTTTGCATCATCAAACCAGCAGCTGTTTAGCCCAGTAGCAGTTACTAAGCTGTTTGCTTAGTAATGATGGCGCAGGAAAAGGCGGCAAAATGCATAACATTACTCTCTTCACTCATATATATTTAGTTTTTAAATGTTTTGTTGTCAAACCTTCAGTACATAACGGCACCTAACATCTGTTTTACAAATATACTGCAAATGCTCTAAAGACCACTGAAGACAAACAGAAATGACATTTACAGCTCTCTACTTGCAGCGCCTCTGACATGTTCCTCAGGAAAGGGAGTGAAACACACACACAAACACAATTTTTTTATCAAACAATGAGTTATCAATAGTGGTTCACTTCCGCGATTTGGTACGATTGCATTCATATCAGCAGCGAACCGTACCGGAGTTCACATGAACCGTACCCCAGACTACCCTTTTAAGTGGACTCGGGTACAGTTCGTGGGTGCGCACCTGAGTTCGAAAGACAGCCTTCACATCATTCAAACGTACCGAACTCTGACGTCAATCGAACCCGGGTGTGCACCAAAAGTGCTAGTGTGAAAGCACCCTTAGATGCCTCTTTCCTCCACAAAACCCTAAACAGTCTACATATGAGGTGACTGTGAGACTTGACCATGATGACAATTGTAGACAAGAAAGTAGAAAAGAAAATATGGTAGTAAATATGTTGAAATTTTATAAACTGCAAGGATCTCTCGCAAAAAAAACATATGAATCTAAAGAGTGATTAGCAGGTTGTAAACCTGATTGAAAATGGGTTTTTGCTTGAACCATGAGTGAGTTGAGCATCATTTATGGTGTTTTATGTACTTTCTAAAACAGATTTGATTTAGCATGTGTGGCAGTTACATTTGCATGAAGTTAAACTAAACTAAACTAAACTATCATGAATTCCAAATAGTCACTGTCATTTGACTTACTTACTGACCCAAGACAGAATCGTGACTGTCCGATGACATTTCGGTGTTACCACAAAGTCTGTGTGTGGTGATCTTCTTTCCACAATGTCTGTGTTTTATGCAGGATGGACTTTATGAACTCTGTGAAGCATGCACCAGGACTGCATTCTAATCAGCCTAGTCTTTGCTTCTGTACTGTGGTTTGGTGGCTTTGGAAATTAAGTAAAAAAGGCCACATGGCTTCAATTCAGCCCTGATCCACAACATTAGTTTATGAAGTTGATGTCACCCTTTACAAGACTTAAACCAATGGAGTTCCAACTTGCGTGCCATTAAATAGGACCCAAACCATTAATCTTTGTGGTCAGTTTGTTTGGAAATATTCTGTAGGAACACATTACCTATATGGATTATACATACCCAGGCAAGATTTTAAAGCATCGTTGAATTAAACGATCAGCTTCTGAACTGTTAAAACTATATTAGGCCATTAATATCAGATGCGGTCTAGATTACACTGTTTTACAACTTGGGAATAACATGATCAAGACCTACAAACCATTGAGACACTTTTATGGTTATGGCAATGGAATATCTGTTAAAGCCAGTCAACATGGAAAAATCTGTCCTGCACTTTGTGGACATCAGCTATATGTTGTATATCCATATGTGAAAGTCAAAAAATTGGCAGGGTATGTTAACCACCAAGCGTGTAGGTTTAAGTGGTAGGTTCTTAACCCCAAAGGTTCAGCAGACATGTCAAATGCATGTGCGGCTTCCGTTAGATTCCGTCTGGATCAATTTAGGCATGAAACATTTTGGGAATTCTTGGAAGGACTGGGAGAAGGTGATGTGAAAACACAAACAGGAAGTTATACAACATCTTTCTTGAACTGGAGGATGGCATACTGTGGGTAATTCGTCTGAAACTGAACTACATAGAGTTGGTGTATTCAAAACAGCAGGCATTGTCATCCATAGTCGCCAAACTGAATAAAAAGATGCACAGTACGTGGAAATGGTGGCATATAGTAGAATATATTAAAGGTCATATTATACTGTATATAGATTGACTCTAATGTATATAAAGATATACAAAGCTTTGAAAGAGCTTTTCAGTTGGTTCTGTATGTTATGTAATGTTATTTGGGGCCTGGAATGGGAAAAAGAATTTATATCCTTGCTTTTCCCACTTTGGATGCAGCTTGAACATAAAACACCCAAACGTTTTTACTGTCTAGATCCAACAGTAACACAATAAGAATAATAAAATTAA
This sequence comes from Cirrhinus molitorella, assembly GCA_033026305.1. Lineage (NCBI taxonomy): Eukaryota > Metazoa > Chordata > Actinopteri > Cypriniformes > Cyprinidae > Cirrhinus > Cirrhinus molitorella. The sequence goes on along the minus strand of CM065139.1, from coordinate 30,695,544 downwards.
TCTTGTGGAAACCTCTTAAAACAAGGAACTTCTTCCATCAACAAAACAATTTTGCTCTGTTTGATGACAAAAACTGGAGTAGGCAGAACAACAATGCATTATATTCTGGTTTTGGATTTTAATTAATTTATTTTTTTGGACTGAACAAGTAAAATTCTTATGTATAATGATTTTTGAAGTTTTGGTTTACTACTTTCAGTTTTCAGGAACTAAATATACCACTAATAATGTTCATTGTAATCCATAATCTCTAGTCGTTGGGACAAATTGGAGCAAAAATCTGCCAGACAGTGACCCACCAGGAAAAAAAAACATACAGTTGAGGTCAAAAGTTCATATACACCTTGCAGAATCTGCAAAATGTTATTTATTTATTTTTTTACCTTTATTTTTTCCATTGGCCTGAATAACATATTTCACATAAAAGACATTTACATATAGTCTACAAGATAAAATAACAGTTAAATTTGTAAAAATTACCCTATTCAAAAGACTTTTTTTTTCTTTAGTGATAGTTGTTTATGAGGCCCTTAAACAGTTAAATTGCCCGCTGTTGTTCAGAAAAATCTGATCTCACAAATTCTTCAGGTTTTTCAGCATTTTTATGTATTTGAACCCTTTCCAACAATGACTGTATGATTTTGAGATCCATCTTTTCACACTGAGGACAACTGAGGGACTCAAGGGTTCCAATGCTCACTGATGCTCCAAAAGGGAAAAAAAAAAAAATTCCAGGGGCTGAAATCTTTCGAACAGAAAGAAGATGTGTACATTTTTCTTATTTTGCCTAATATCATTTTTTTTTTTCATTTAGTACTGCCTTTTAGTACTACCCTTTAGAAGCTACACTACTGTTCAAAAGTTTGGGGTCAGTAAATTTTATTTCGAAGAAAATAATACTTTTATTCACCAAGGATGTGTTAAAAATAAAAGGGAATAGCATTGATTTACATTGTTAGAAAATGTTTATATTTTTGAATAAATGCTGTTTTTTTAAACTTATTCATCAAAAAAAAAAAAAAAAAAAAAAAAAATTCCTGAAATTACAGGTTCCAAAAAAAAAAAAATGTTTCCAACATTGATAATAAATAAATAAATAAATTATATTATAAATTAGCATATTAGAATGATTTCTGAAAAATTATGTGACACTTAAGACTGGAGTAACAGCTGATGAAAATTCAGCTTTGCATCACAAGAATAAATTATATTTTAAAGTATAATACAATTAAAAACCATTATTTTATATTGTAATAACATTTATCAGTATTATTGTTTTTTTTTTTTTTTATCAAATAAATGCAGTCTTGATGAGCATAATAGGCCTCTTTAAAAATATTACTGATCCCAAACTTTTGAGCGGTAGTGTACAGAAGTTACTTACGTTTTCCAGAAGACAAAATAAGTTACATTTATACTGATCTTCAAATCAGTGTTTACTTCTGGAGCAACAGTGAGTGTTTGAACCTTCTGTAATAGTTGCATATGAGTCCCTCAGTTGTCCTTGTTGTAAAAAAGATGAACCTCAAAATTATTCAGTCATACTGAAAAACAAAGAATTTGTGGGAACTGAAGGATATTTCTGAAGAACAGCGGACAGTTTAATTGTTTAGGACAAACAAGGGACTCATGAACAACTATCACTAAACAAAAAAAGAAAAAAACAAAGCTGTGGATAATTCAGGTAACAACAGTGTTAAGAATCAAGTGTATGTAAACTTTTAAATTGTCATTTTTATAAATTCAACTATTATTTTCTTGTGTAGACGTATTTTTAAATGCTTTTATGTCAAATATCTTATTCAGGTCTGTACTAAATAAGAAATAACATGCATTTTGTACAATCCTTCTTATTTTGGTAAAAGAATTAACATTTTGCAGATTCTGCAAGGCGTGTGTAAACTTTTGACCTCAACTGTACCTGTTCAAATTGGTATATACTCTATGCTTTTATATTTATTATTTGGAGCTGTTGAGTCAGAATGCATGGGAAAATGTACCAGGCTTACCGCATTTGTTCTTGGATGTTTATGTCATGTCTGGAAATAAAGAAAACAAAAATTTAGACTAGTCAGCTAGCTAGCATTTAACATGGACAGTTCTTAACGGCAACACTCGTTAACCTCTGAGGAATCGACTAATGTCAAAACAAAGAAACCTCAAACTGTAGAGTCAAAAGTAGTAAAATAATCAGAGGCAAAACTTTGCTGGAAATAATTCTTATTATCAGTGGGGCATGTTATATCATGACAGATCCACGTTGAAATAGTGTGCAATGCATGCCAGAAGTAAAATTTCCACTCATTTTGTCAATAGGCGAGTTGATTTTTAATAGTAACATATACACCTGTAAAGACAGACTTACTGTGAGCTTTGCGATTGTTAATCAATGGTTTATGCTTTTGCGTAAGCCTTTTTGTAACTTACAGTTGAGGACAAAAGTTCACATACCCCTTGGCAGAATCTCCAAAATGTTAATTATTTGACCAAAATAAGAGGGATCATACAAAATGCATGTTATTTTTTTATTGAGTACTGACCTGAATAAGATATTTCACATAAAAGACATATACATAAAGTCCACACAAGAAAATAATAGTTGAATTGATAAAAATGACCCTGTTCAAAAGTTTACATACCCTTGATTCTTAATACTGTGTTGTTACCTGAATGATCCACAGCTGTTTTTTTTTGTTTAGTGATAGTTGTTCATGAGTCCCTTGTTTGTCCTGAACAGTTAAACTGCCTGCTGTTCTTCTGAAAAATCCTTCAGGTCCCACAAATTCTGTTTTTGTTTTTTTTTTTTGGCCTTTTTGTGTATTTTAACCCTATCCAACAATGACTGTATTTTTTTGACATTCATCTTTTCACACAGAGGACAACTAAGGGACTCATATGCAACTTTTACATATGGTTCAAATGTTCACTGATGCTCCAGAAGGCAGTTTCACATAAGACAAATGCATTGTGTTTCCTTCTAAATCATCAATGAGCGTTTAAACCTTCTGTAATAGTTACATTTGAGTCCCTCAGTTGTCTTCAGTGTGAAAAGATGACTCTCAAAATCATAGTCATTTGTGGAAAGGGTTCAAATATACAAAAATGTAAAAAAAAAAAAAAAAGAAGAAGAATTTGTGGGACCTGAAGGACTTCTGAAGAGGACTCATGAACAACTATGACTAAAAAATAAATAAATAAATAAAAAACACAGCTGTGGACCAATCAGGTAGCAACACAGTATTAAGAGTCAAGTGTATGTAAACTTTTGAACAGGGTCATTTTTATAAATTCAGCTATTGTCTTCTCTTGTGGACTATATGTAAACATCTTTAATGTGAAATATCTTATTCAGGTCAGTACTAAATAATAAAAAAAAAGAACATGCATTTTGTATGATCCCTCTTATTTTGGTAAAGTAATTTCCAGATTCTGCAAGGTGTATGTACACTTTTGACCTCAACTGTATTGTTTAAATTGTGTTCAACATGATCCTGCAAAGAAATCTCCACCAATGAGAAAATCTCAACAAGCCAAACATGGCGCCTTGCACCCTTTTCTTCCTGTCTGATTTTCAGTTGCTTCAAATTTCGACTTCAAAGTTTGTAATATTGTGCTTCCCCTTGTAACTGGTAGGTTTGGTTTATGACTTTGGTTTATAACTCTTTAATAACAACTTTAAAAAATCCTAATGGGAAATATTAATGGATTTTTGTACTCTGTTAACTATAATGATCTGTGACAGCAAGTAACAAGTGTTACTCTACAAGTAGCATACAGTTTATTTGTAGTTTCATAATGCAGCTTTAAGTAGATGAATTCAACAAAATGTCTTGCTGAACTAATTTTTTTAGTGTTTATATATTTAAAAAAAAAAGAAAATATTCTGTATGATCTATTCTGTAAACAATCTGCAAAAGTACTGTATTTTTACACTATAGCTTTTGTTATGTCAGCCATTTCTGTTATGCTACTGCAATTTGAGAGCCGCAACTTTTCAAAACCAAATCTTTACAGTAAATCATTGTGTTCTGGTCAAAACGACGTGACACGGCACATGTCTTTTATGAAGTCTGTTTTTTTTCATCCCACATGTCTCTACCCAGGTTGTGTATGCACGGATGTTATACCGTCTGCTGTATTTTGATTTCCACCCCCATTTTCCACCATGACTGGAGAACCATACTTCCTGTTTCAGTGAGCTGCTCTTTAGGCTTTAGCCTGAGGATCCACATGTCACTGCTTTGTTTGACTACAACAAATCTAAACAACCACAAGAGCAGATATGGAATTTTACAAGTAATACATATCAACAATTAAATAACATTTCGAAACTGGGTGAATGTAGTGCACCACTGAACTTAAGTTTCTGGCAGTTAGTATTAATGACATAAGTATCACCTACGCAGTCTGTACCATTTCATACCCAGGATGGAAATAGTCTATAATAGAAGGTACATTTCCTGTCTGGTAAGATGGTTTTGGACGGTGTCTCAAAAGAGTTGCTCAAGTGCTTAGTTCATAATTAGACACCATGAGTAACCTTGAATAAGATGTTGTAAGAGAGCTGTTTTTGCACGTCCCAAACCAAATCTTTAGTGAAAACAATTTGTGCATCATTCTTAAAAGTGCTTAATCCTAAAAATAACTCTTTTTGTGTAATGGAAAACTTAATGTTACATAATGGATGTGCAGTAAGAAGCACATGTTCTAAATGTGAGGGAAAAAAAGAACATAATCATGTGGTTAATTATTTAATAGTTATCATATTGACAGAATGTACTAGTTTGCAGTAGATCTGTGTCACTCGCCTTTCAACTGAACTTTTTTATGAATATCTAAAAACAAGCTAGGGTTCAGCAAACAGTACTGCAAACATAATTGGATTCAGTTGTGTTTAATGTTGCAGCTCAAAACGCATAAACCGCTTCCTGTAGACTTGTCTCTATTGTTATTAGTTTGTGTTTTTCGTAAAGGGGTGAACACGGGTGTGACTAGAGCCTGGCTTTTGGGCTACAGCTCCAAATGTTTCTTCTACAACCCCAGATCTTATTTTCTGCTTTTTTAAAGCTTCAGAAAAAAAATTCTTTATTATGTTTATATGCGCACTGCAGCAATTTAATTGAAGGAAACTGAATAAATGAAAAAGACAAAGCGAATAAAAACTAAACAAAACAATCCCCTTTCACTCAAGAGATTTGACTAGTCCAGATTTGAGGCGCCTCCACACATGGCTAAGGAACAGTATGGGCCAGACATGTTTGAACAATTTACACATCCTCTCAATGGAAAAGAATGTGTGGTAAATCCATTAAAGAAGATACTGTTCTAAACTGTCTCATAAACCTTCATGCAAGTTATTTGCCTCAGGCACCTCAAAAATGAAGTATATCACTATTCTGTATAATGGGATAGTTATCAATAATTATCTAATGTCTGCTTGATATTTGTCTGGTGTATAAGGTAGGCCTACAGCTCTAAAAAAAAAAAAAAAAAATTAAGAGACCACTGCAAAATGATCAGTTTTTTTTTTAAAAAATCTATTTTTTGTATTATTAACCCTAGCAACGCCCCTGGTTCCAGTCTGGAGATTGGGCTACTTTGTGTGTGGCTTGATTCTAATGCTCTTCACAAAGACGAATATGCCTGAATTCAGCCTTTCTGTGTTTCCATCACCCTGTTTTTATGCACATTTTTAAATATTGCATTAAAAACAAGTAATAGAAATGGCAAAAAACAAAAAACAAAAAAAAAAGTTTATATGCTCAGTTGAGGTGGTTTGGGGCTTGTGAAAAAAAGGGTTAATGGGAATAATGGAAGATGGAAACACATTTAGGATGGCATAACCTGACTAACTGTTGGACCAAATCTTGTTTGCTTGCTCTGAGGCGCAAGTCGTTTATTATATATAAAAAATATATATATACTTTTACTTTTAGTACTCTTAGTGATATTTATTGTCACTTTCTCAGGAAGTGACAATTTTGTTCCCTTAGGCTCATTGAATAGAAACAGTGCTTATTTGCAAATGTTTATGTGATATTCCAGTTTTCACATAAGTTAACTCTTAAATGCATACCTCGGATCTTTAATGACCTGGGACGTCATTTACTACCCTCTTCCTTCTTCTTTTTTTATGTTTGATATCAACTTTATTAGTATTCCTCAATCTATTTATTATAAACAATAAAACAAGAAAAAAAAATATATGAGAATGTCTGTTTTCTTAATATTTTGTAAAAAAACAAAAGTGTATAGGGTCGCTAGAGACCCTAGGTGTGTAATAGTGTAAGTATATTTTCTATGCGCAAAAATATGTAAATATCTGATTAAATATGTGCAATTTATCTTTATTCCTCGAGGTGGCACTGTTTGATGGACAATAATGATGTGATGTTGGCATAAAACATAAGAATATCATCAGCAAAAACTGAATTGGTTTGAAAGGCTTTGCTGCAAAGCAATTACTGTATGCAGTAAAATATAAATGCCATTTGATGGTGGATGTGGTGAATAAGCTGCCAGCGGTCAACATAATGATTTTGAAGTAGTTGAAAACGGTAGTTTTGAGAATAATGAACCCTTCAATAATGAAGTTTCAAAAGGTAACAAAAAAGACCTAAAGACCTGAATATGTAATAATGATTGGCAAAACAGTCATTTATTTAAGGGCTAAATTCGCAGAGGGAAACCAAGCTACAGTGGCTTCTTAAGGCTGGGACACACCAAGTCGACTTTGGCTGACGCCCGATCGTCGACTTAGTGTGTTTCAGGCTTGTGTGCTTAGTCTCAGCCTCACATGTCATGATGCATATGGCACACAAAAGTAGAAACACTTCAGGATTTTTAAAGTCGTCATCGGATTGGTTGAATTATACAGGATTTCCAGCAGATGTGTGTGTTGCGTTTTTCAATGCTCCACCTGGAAACAAAGATACCGTGATGCCAAAGCCCTCATGGAAGAAGAAAGCTGTCATGTTTACAACTGTAACAATGAGCACTTATCAGGATCAACTAAACGCTGGATATTCAAATGTATGAGAAATATTTAAAGCTTGCAACACAAAATCTTTAACATACATCAAACAAAACAAGACTGGTTACTATACCTGTCAGTCATATGGCCTCTTGGGCGGGCATTGGCCATTCAAAATGGACAAGGTTCTCAGACCTTCAGCTTGAAGGTCTGGCTACACAAGACTAGTGGTTTGTAGGCCTCTCCAGATGCCCATCTAACCATTAGACGATCAGGTGTTAGACGATCAGCTGAAAATTGGACTCATCAGAGAAGGTCCAATCTCTGTGGTCTTTTGCAAACCTCAGCCTGGCTCTTCTTTGCTTATAATTGATGAAGGTCTTTTTTTCTAGCTTTGCACAACTTCAGCCATGCCCCTAAAAGCCTGTTTCAAACTGTCCTGCCATTTGCCTGTATTTTTGTAGGTCACTTGATGGCATCCTTAGATGTTGAGTGACATTCGAATGAGTTGGTGGTCATCCTGGTCAGCAGAGAGTCATTTTAACCCTCTGTCAGTCTGTAGCTTTGTTGTCCCCAGTGTCTGCAGTTGACCATCTTCTTTTAAACCACTGTCTTTGAAATTTTAAGGATGGAAGCAACCTGATGCTCACTGTGTTCCTCTGCCAGTAAAGCCAGACTTGAATCCCATCTTTTCCTCACTTAAAACCTTTCATTTCAACCCTTTTGGCATGGTCAGTTGCTATTGTTTGATTCCAATTACTTTTGAGGTACTGCTAGGATTGTTTTTGCCATCCAGCTGGACCTATTGCATGAGGACAGTGATGAGAGTGATGACCACAGTAGTGGTTTTTATACTTTTCCTCAATAAATATGACTTGGTTTAGGTGATGACCTAATCAGTACTTCATTAAGCAGAATAAGGTGGCTGTCATACGTGTATAGATGCTGATTTAAGAAAAATGTGTATATGTGCATACTGCTCAATTAATTCCATCATTCATCCAAATATCATTTCAGTCATAAGGTTGTTTTTGTGTTTTATTTACCAATCCTAAGAAGCTACTGTTTTAATTGCCACTAAAGGAATAAGATTGATTTTGGTTTGTTACACTCATTTCCAAAGGTGTTACCACTATAAAATATAAAAGTGTTAACAAATGGAACTGGACCTCATAAACTATCCAAAATTAAAATTGAACTTGAAGAAATGTTTTACAATAAAACTAGATGGAATGTGTACAATTCATTATTTAAGAACTTGGGTAACTGTTTCCAAGTACCCATGAAGAAGACTATTCTAGTATTTAGACAACATTTTGAGATAAAGGCATTAATTTAGCCATTAGTTATCAGGTATTTTTTCTTAATTTTTTATGTGACAATTTCGATTTAAGCATTTGTCTCATTTTTGAGGTGCCATTGCTGTGGTCATCTGAAAGTAATGTTTCACTTTAATGACTTGTGAAATGTGAGTTTGTCCAGCCAGGCCAACATTTAATCCCATTCATGCCAACATTAAGTCAACACTATCATTAAAAACAAGCTCATTAGTTTCACCGCAAAAGGACCTTAAATGTACTTGTTAAAAAAGCAATATAATGTTGTATTAATTAATAGGTGTAATATGAAGAATTTTCAAATAGAAAATATTGCAGAACGCTGTAATTAGCTGACATGATAATTTAGAGATTATAGTGGCATATAGATTGACAAACAATGGTCACAAAACAATAAGGTAGTGAATTAGTGTTATTGGCACTGTATGACATTATTCATAAAGCATTCCAAAAGCATAACTAAAAGTACACAGACACATTCACTTCACTTATCATAATAATATTTTTTATGTGCCTTTGAAACTTATGGTCAACTTACACCGGTTCAGAGAAAATGGATTGAAAACAAGGGTCCTGTTTTCAGCTGAGCACTGATCACCATAATGCCGACTTCATGTGAAACACACAATTTTTTGCATTGTTGGTTGAGTTTGGCCGGCAATCAAGAAATATAACATGTTGTGGCTTACTGCCAGTTTTATGAGACACTTTATTGGTATGTAGATCTGTTGCCCAGAATAAAAACATAAACATGAATGCAAACATCTGAAGAACTCAAGTGTTAATGAAGAGGAAAAACACTTATTAGGGAATGGGGTAAATGGGTGGGATAAGGAGGGTCTCCACAAAACATTTAAATGTACACTAAAATGTACTGTTAAAAGTCTCTAAGGGTTTCTTTAAAAGGTTTTCCTGATCATTTTCACTTGAGTAAAGACAGAGTTTATAGGTGGTATTAAAACCATTTTTCACTTGACTCATGGACAAAAACATCTTTGCTCATTATGTAACACTGTCTGTCCCTGTCCATGTCTGGATTTTTAAAACCAGTTCCACTAAATGTCATTCATTCAAAGAAAACTTTACTGTTGTATTGCTGTTTAATTCCCTAAAGGTCATTTAGACCACATATGTGGAACCAGAATCAGGATCCAGCTTGCCAGGCTAAGTATGTGCGCAATTTTATCATATACATGTCAACACATATTTCAAACACACATACATGTGCCATTAAAAATCTGCCAAAGGCAACACATCATGAGACATAATGGTGAAAGTATGTAAGTAAATGCAGACATCTAGTCTTAGGTGACTATCTAGTTTTAGTTCTGTCTGGTCAACCTTGATTTTCAGAGCAGTGTCGATTACTGCGTGTTTTAAGTGAGGACACTGCAGGCAAAAATGCTGTTTTTTTCATGCACCTCTCAAATTTGAGATTTTGGGCTTTTTGGTTTTTCATAAAGTGTTTTTTTCAGACTAGTGGAAAGAAAACATCCTAAAGAAACTGGTAAATGTTTCTTTTATAGCACTTTATCTATTTGTGTCGATAAATTTAAATTATAATACATATTTTTAAAGGGTGTTTTCTCAAAATGAGTTTTTTCTCCTACACTGAGTTATAAATCTCAACTTCAGTAGCACTTACACACACCAAACTTTACATTTTTATTCCTGTCTATATACTGAAGGTTTTTACAGAGGGATTTGTTCATATATAATTTGCTTGATTATATATAAAAATGTAAAAAAAAAAAAATAGGGTTTTCTGTCTGTTCTAAGTATTTTCTGAATTTTGGAGGTACAAAATGAGATACCCCAAATCCCCTCTGTAAAAACATTTGACTCTAATATGGCAAACAAATTAAACAAAAATTTTGAAACTGACTTCATCCAGTGTTTAGATTTTTGTACTAGAAATGTATGCAAATTTGTGCATATTTCATTAAATAATGCCTCATTTGAATATTTAAACCTAATATTTTAGAATATTTAACTGGTAATACAAAAAATGTTTGCAATTTTCAATGTAAACAATCAACTGGGTAAGTAAGGTGATACTTTTTTTTTTTACCCTATTCACCTGCAGTGTCTCGCCTTAAGATATGCTTTTTTGGGGACGTTAAATAATGGCACAAATACCAGTAATTTGACATGCGCAAATGTTAGTAAATTCTCCCATAATTTTGCGTCTTAAAGGGAAACTCCTACAAATGCATATTCAATAAGGTCAGGCACAAATATAACTGTGTTTCTTCGCTGTGCATATTAAATTCCGACAGTACTATTTTAACACCAAAAGACGGTTTGTGCTGGCGCAAGCTGTTGGTAAATCTGAGTCCAGGGGTGGTGTCATGAAAGCTGAACTTGAATTCTTTACAGATCTAGTAGATTTTTTTTCAGCAGGTGGGAATCTATCATGACACATGACATTTGTGTATTATCTCATTAATAAATATGTAACATTTACATATACTGATTGTTATTAGGTTATCAAAACAAAGGGATAACTTTATTTCAGTATTGTGATGTAATACCAAGTGAAACAGAATAATGACTTAAAGAGTGGGTTTTTATTTTAGCGCACCTTGTCTCTGTCTCTAATTTTTGATTAACTTGCACAGATAAGTTGTTCACCCCAAGGCTAGCAATGTGCTCTAACAAACTAAATAGTGTCAGTTTTAATTCTGTGGACTTTGACCACTAATCTAGGAAATATGTAAACTTATACAATGTATCAAGAGCTGGAATATAGAAACTGACATGCATAAGAATATCTAAACATCTCCACCGAGCATTTGATTTGCACAAATGTGAAACGTATTGTAAATATAAAATATTATGTTTATCATAATTATGGTAGGATGAGTCATTCTTTTTTTCCAAATGGCAGAACGTAATGTACCATACACTAAATATAGTTCCGCCTTGAGCTCGGTTTTTAGCTTTTCAAGTGGTGTTCTTCAGGCACAAGAACTCTTAATATTTAATTATGCTATAACAAGGTGAAATAACAAAGTGTGCAGCCAAAATTTTATCCACAAACTACAATTTCAGTGACAAGTTGAGAAATCCATTCATATATTTAAAACTGAGGTCCCTTAGTGGTACAAATGTCTCATAGATGCTTGGAATGAATAATAGCGTGACTGGTAGTAACAGGAAAGCATATATTCCTATATTTTTCCAGATAAGGAAATGTGTAGCATGTCATAAGATGTATGTTTTAAAGTTTCTGCTTTAAACATGTCAAGTTCTCCACTGGTCTATTTTTAATGCAGTAGTCTATAGCAGAATGAACAAATGTTTTAATAGATGTGGTCATACCAATACATGCAATAAAAGTCCAATTAAACAAAACTGTAAACTTTCATTTTTTTCATAGGAGGAAAATGATTATCAGTAAAAGTCATAGTTAATGGATTTACCACCAGATAGACAATGTATTTTCATATCAGAATGCCAATGGAACAACTGAGAAAAATGGAAATTCCCAGTAGAATGAGACCTCAGAGATCTTAAAAAAGTTATGATCTCTTGTTGAAAACATATACAAATGTGCACTATTACTTCATAGCTTTATAATTTTATGACTTCTTATATAGTATGCTGACCTCCAGTTTAAATGGTTTATAGACTATGATTATGTATTAAAGCTCAAATAGCACTTGCAGAACTGCATGCTTGTTTTGAACAAGAAACTATTGTGCAGAGTGCTATTTTATTGCAGGAAAGCTGCATATTGTTCTTTATAATTTTGTAATGACTGAATAAATCATGCTTCATTTAATATTGTAATTTTAAAAAATGATGTATGCAAATATATTTCCACATTTGTCAGGCACTGGTGTTTATGATCAGTTTATGAACAGTCCAAAAAGAAAATTATAATATTTGTCATGTACTATTTTTATAATTTGCACAACTCATGTATAGTTTAGGCAAAACTGATTCAAATAGCATTCCTGTATCTAGGATTATCCCTGGATGTGCCAGGGAAAGTTTCAAATAAGTAAATACCAGTGAAGGGAACATACAAAAAAAAGTTCTGGCCTTATAAAATATGTTTTTCAAACCATGTTTGTCGCTGCAAGAGCCTCAAAGACTTGACAAAACAAATGAGCAAATATATAAAAACCATGTTCATGACCATTATGTGGAAATATTTCCCTATTATTTCAAGGAATTCAGAAGAAGATGTAAACAAACTTAAAGTCCTCCCACACCAAACTTGGTATTTATAAGTTAAGCGTCACTATTACTATTGCTCATACTTACGGTTAGGGAATGGATCAAACACCTAAAAATAAGCATTACACTGTGGTAACTTGTTATTGACAAAAATCTTGACAAAAAGTTTTTAGACATACATTAAAAAGCCTAGGCATTTGTGTATGAGTGTGTTATAAGTCTGTCTATATTCAGGAATAACAAGGGGGAAAGGCCAGCAAAAGGCTCTTTGCCGGGGCAGTGTGTGGGAGAAGGGTGTTCATCGAGAGAAGTCTGTTGCGGTCGACAGTAAATCCTCCACAACTAGCTGCTGGAGCCCCACACCACACAAATCAGCTCCCTAAACCTCTGCCACAGCTGTCTGTTTACTTTGGGAGCCGTTTTCTGTCTGAGAAAACACTTGTTTCACAATGCTGCAGGTTTAAAGACAACTGGCACACTGAAAGGAATTTGTGTATGTGCGACATACACTTTGGTTGCTTGTTACATAACTGTAAATGTGTAGTTGTCTTGTGCTGTTAAAATGTGCTGCCTATGGCGAGAGATGATGTTTAATTTTCATGACACTGAAAGCATAAATGATATATGTTGAGCTCATTCTGTATTATAGAATAGAGAATCCAATGTCATGAGCTTTCATGAGTTTTCGCACTATATACACTACTAGTCAAAAGTTTTTAACTCGCCAAGCCCTCATTTATTTGATCCAAAGTACAGCAAAAACAGTGACATTTTAAAATGTTTTCTATTTAAATATATTTTGAAATGTAATTTATTCCTGTGATTTTAAAGCTAAGATTTCAGCATCATTACTCCAGGCACATGATCCTTCAGAAATCATTCTGATATTCCAATTTGCTGCTCAACAAAACATTTATTATTATTATTATTATTATTATTATTATGCTGAAAACATCTAAGTAGAATTTTTCTTCAGGTTTTTTTTTTGATGAATAGAAAGTTTAGCTGAACAGCATTTATTTGAAATAGCAACCTTTTGTAACACTATCAATGTCTTTATCATCTTTTTATCAATTTAAAGCATCCTTGCTAAATAAAAGTGTTAATTTCCATAATTAAAAAAAAAAAGTGTACCGACTCCAAGCTTTTGAATGGTATAGTACATAATGTTACAAAAGCTTTTTTAGGATTTAGGATAAATGCTGATCTATGGATCTTTACATTTATCAAAGAATCCTTTAAAAAATACTCAACTACCTGCTCCAACATGGCTACCTGAACTGCCTGCTCCAACATGGCTACCTGAACTGCCTGCTCCAACATGGCTACCTGAACTGCCTGCTCAGCCATGGCTACCTGAACTGCCTGCTCCGCCATGGCTAAATGCACTGCCTGCTCCGCCATGGCTACCTGAAGTGCCTGCTCCAACATGGCTACCTGAACTGCCTGCTCCAACATGGCTACCTGAACTGCCTGCTCAGCCATGGCTACCTGAACTGCCTGCTCCAACATGGCTACCTGAACTGCCTGCTCCGCCATGGCTACCTGAACTGCCTGCTCCAACATGGCTGCCTGAACTGTCTGCTCCAACATGGCTACCTGACCAGCCGGCTCCGCCATGGTTAAATGAACAGCCTGCTCCGCCATGGCTACCTGAACTGCCTGCTCCGCCATGGTTAAATGAACAGCCTGCTCCGCCATGGCTACCTGAACAGCCGGCTCCGCCATGGCTACCTGAACTGCCTGCTCCAACATGGCTACCTGAACTGCCTGCTCCGCCATGGCTACCTGAACTGCCTGCTCCGCCATGGCTACCTGACCTGCCTGCTCCGCCATGGCTACCTTAACTGCCTGCTCAGCCATGGCTACCTGAACTGCCTGCTCCGCCATGGCTAAATGAACTGCCTGCTCAGCCATGGCTACCTTAACTGCCTGCTCAGCCATGGCTACCTGAACTGCCTGCTCCGCCATGGCTACCTGAACTGCCTGCTCCGCCATGGCTACCTGAACTGTCTGCTCTGTCATGGCCCTGCACCTGTGTATCAATAATTATCCTCATTTGTTAGTGTATTTAAGCCCCAGTTTGTTCTTTGGTTTCCGGTCACAGTTATATTATGTTGTGTTTGCCATCTTTGTTCTGCCTGTATCACTGTGTTTATTAAATCGAGAAGTTTGGATTTTGTCTCCTTCACCTTCCTCCTTCCTACACAACTCTGACACATATAGATTATACAGAAATACTTTTAGATATACAGAAGCTTTTACTGTTTTTGTACTCATAAATCATAAACACGACAGTAAATGTCAAATGTGGAAATATGTGTTAAGTTTTGTTGCATACATTGTTTACAAATAAAATGAACAGTATAAAGCATATTTGCACACACGTATCAGAATTCTGCACTAAATCTAAAATCATCTATTGTGAAAAAACATTTTGTGATGGAAATTACATCTTAAACTTTTTTTTAATATAATGGCCAATTTCTCTACCTTGCTTTCATGGCTATCATTTTCTGCATCCTAAATATACACAATTAAATGCCACATTCATTTGCATAATTTGACAAAATTATAGCTCAGTTGAAAATGACGCACAATAAAATCTGTACTGTTGAAGTTGTTTACTTTTTCTATTTATTTTTATGCACTGTTTCATTGGAAAACAAGTAAACTAACTGGGGGAAAACTTCTTGTTGATGTTGTAATATCAACAACCATTACAATCAATTTCTTGTAAAATTTTGAAATATTTTACATCTATACACATTCTGTTTAGATCATAGTGGTTTTAAATAATATTTAATGATAAATGTTCGTAATGTAAAATGTAAAGGTTATAACAAAATCTATTTTAGGAATTGGGTCCTTCAAATAATTAAGATTCAGATGCTGGTTTTAATAAATGTGACCCTGTCTTAAGTAGCACCCTGTCTTAAGTCTGTTTGTAGCAAAAACCAAAAATGCACTGTATGGGTTTTTATGCCAAAAATCTTTAGGATATTAAGTAAAGATCATGTTCCATGAAGATATTTTGTAAATGTATATCAAATATATCAAAACTTAATGTTTGGTTAGTAATATGTATTGCTAAGACCTTCATTTAGACAACTTTAAAGGTGATTTTCTCAATTTTTAGATTTTTTTTTTTTTTTTTTGCAATTTCAGATTCCAAATTTTCAAATAGTTCTATTCAAAAATAAAACCATACATCAATGGAAAGCTTATTTATCTTATTATTATTATTTTTTATTGATCCTTATGGCTGGTTTTGTGGTCCAGGGTCACAAATTTCAGTTATAACGCTTATAATAAATTATTTGGCTCCCCATTTTGCTGATGAAAATAGTTCTCAAAAACCTGATGATCAAATTTGAACAGGATATTAAACATATTAATATATTATTTAAAAATCATAATGTATAGGCTTAAAATGGTTGATTTTGCTTTTATGTTCATGTTTAAAAGTCAGATCATGCATAGGCGTATACCCAGAAATCTGTTCCATAAATACATGAAAAATTCCTTACTACTGTTAAACTTACTTTAAAAAACATAGCCTGTCCTCTGTAGGGCAAACAACTCTAAAAAGAAATGAACAAACAATAGCAGACCACAGAAATGTCAATAATAGTGGGCAGAAGTTTGTTTAAAGTCCATTTGGTCATCTAATGCGAGATTTTTCACAAATTCTCATTTATCTGTCTAATCAAAACAGCTGTCACACTTGATCGAAAATACTTCAATACAGTCAAATGTACTGACATATGCTCTTGTATATGATCTACTGCATAGGCATCGCCTTGACCTAAAGATTGCCCATCATTCCTGCATCCTGTCCTTTCTCTAAACACTGCAGATGGGTAAAGCTGTAGCATAAGCTTCCTGGAACCTGCATGTGGTGTTGGTTTGTTGCCGCCAACGCTCACCCGTGACTGGGCCTCTTCAAAGGTAATTACAGAGTCACACGGAGGTTGCGAGATCGGCTTGAGTTCAGCCTTCTCTGAGGAGGAAGTGGACTTACATGGTCACGACTGGGGTGACGCCCATTGTGTTGACCTGTTCAGACATGGGCCACTGTGCCAAACATTGCAGCCACATGCTGGTGATGTTTTAAGACAGGTCAGGAAAGTGTGGTGTTTTCAAAGAGTGCGGTCTGTCTATGTGTTTTTTTGGTTATTTTTGGTAACAAGACCTCCTCTGCACTCTTTTTTTCCTACAACGTGTTTTTTCTTGGGTCTGTATTTCATTATAATGCTTGAGTGTAAAAAGAGTATTAACACAAAACTGAATATATCTTCTAGTTTGCTTGATTGCTTTATTGTTTTAAATTATGTCTTCTCTAAACAATTACTAAACAATGTTTACAGATTTGGAGAGAGGTAGCATTACATCACTTACTCACCAGTGGAATCTCTGGAGTGAATGGGTGCCGTCAGAATGAGGGTCCAGACAGCTGATAAAAACATCACAATAATTCACAACATGACTTCAGTCTTAAAAAACATCAAATAACATCTTAAAAAAAAAAAAATAAATAAATAAAAAGCTGCATGTTTAAACAAATATACACATCCATTATTAAGACAATTTCTTCGAACTTCGAACTGTGGCTAAAATATGAGTGCTCTATTCATAATATTACTTTTTCCAGTCTCTGTGTGTATTGGTGGATTTTGATGTGAGAGACAACAGAAGATGGACTTTTTCACTGGAGGAAACATTATTATGGATTATGGAGTCATATTTTGGACAGAAATCATACAGTGATGGTTTAAAACACCTTAATGATGGATTTGTTATATTACAATGATGCAGGCCATTACTGAAATGTATTTTAGACTATTATTGACTTTTTGCAAATCTTCATGTCATGTTCAGCAGTTCACACAATAGAGAAAAAAAATAGATCTACTTTGTTGGCATTTGTGAGGAGAAAGCTTAGGGTATAGATTTGTAGACATGAACATTTTAATAAAGTATAATAAGAATTGCTGCATTTTGGTACAAATCAATGCAATGATTCATTCATAGCACATAAAATGTGCTAATTTGTCATCACCTACTGATGTGAATGTGCAATATCTCTGAATGAACCAGCATATGAAAATTACATCAGCAGATTTTGGGGAAGCTGTGCCTCCCCTGCCTCCCCCGACGAGCCGCCACTGAAACCTACCATAACAATTATAGACTGATAATTTCTTTGTCATTGGGAAAACGTACAAAATCAGCAGGGGATCAAACATTTTTCCCTCACTGTGTGTCTATAAATACATAAGGTCTGGTTACTATATGGTGTGTGGCTTAGCTACGATAAATAGTGTAGAATGAACTAGTTAGAAAAAAAAAACTCTTAATTCTGACTTTTTTCGTAGAACTGCGCAATATAAATTTACAGTTGTGAGAAATTGCAAATAAAAACTCGCAATTGTGACTTTTTTTCTCGCAAATGCAAGTTTATAACTCACTTTTTTTTTCTCAGAATTGTGGTCCACATTCCAATTTTGAGGGGAAACTACAGGCTGATATGTTCTTAACGTGGTAATATCTAAATGCGAGCTTTATTGTACAGATCGTAGTCAAGACAGGCAGGGTCGAACACCAGCAAACAACAATATCCGGGGCAAGGCAAAGAGTAATCCAAAACACAGGCGTGGGTCAAGGCAGGCAGTGAAACAATCATAAAACAGGGAAACAAGTCCAAGGGTAAAAATCCAAGAGAGCAGTCCAAAGAAACAAAATAAAATAGGCAAAGAAACAAAACAAAAACAACAGCAATGAAACAAAACAATGGCCATGTCAATGAAACAGGACAGGGAACAGGGAAACACTCAGTAGCATCCACAACAGCAAAACAATACTTCGCACCGGCCTGTTTGGCATGGCCCTCTTCATATGGCTGCCAAACAGGAAGTCACCACAGAAGAAGCAGAGGGAACGGTAACAGTCAGTACAAGGGGAGGGCTCCCTCTGCTGGCTTGGCGTCACATTCTGACTAAATTTCTCCGAATTGTGAGTTTATATCTCACAATACTGAGAAAAAAAGTCAGAATTGCGAGATGACTCCATTTGCAAGAAAAAGTCAGAACTGTTAGATAAAAACTCGCAATTACCTTTTTACATTTAGTTAAATAAACAGATGCTTGGTGTGCTCTTGAGAAAAAGTTAAAAGTAGTTCATTAGTGTTTTAAGTATAGGAATCTCTGGCCTTTCTTGGGCTTTTTAATAGGATTGTATCTTTTATTTGATGCTATACTTGTCTTGAGAAGCGGCTATTTTAAGTGGCGACCGTGGCAGGGGTTTCTGACATACTTTTTTCCCATTTCCTGTCAGAGACGTGAAGCCTGTAAAATGTCTGTTTGAGGGACTTTACAAGGGCTGGGGAGGGAGCAAAAGCTCTGCTGCTTTCTCACAAAGTACAAAAATACTTTGTGTTACTTTTTAAGTATTGCCTTCTGGTGTAGTAATATTGTCCATATTCTTTTGCCAAAGGAATGATCAGTGATCTTCTGCCTGTTAATAAACAACATGCACATATCTCTGTTTGAAGAAACACAGTGACCTGCATCAGCTGACGTCAAAGAAATTAAAGGTGTTGATGTTTCAGCAAATTGCTGTAATTAGGGCCGTCCCTGGCCCTGTGAAATTACATGACAGTCCAGGCTGCACATGTTTTCCCATACACTGGTGCAGTGAGATAATAGTTATGTAGTGTGACACTATAGCCACAGTGTTAAACCAAAATTTTAAGCAAAAGTGTTTGTAGTTTGTAGTGACTAATGCATATGATAGGCTGTTTCTCTGCTGTCATTGGTAAGCATGTGACAGGTTTCAACATTTTGATTGAGAACAATATATCAAAAATGCTGAAAATAATTGAATCATCAGTTATATAAAAAGTAATTGTAGACCTATAACTTATTGTATTTTTTTTTTATTTGTTTGTTCAGCTACATTGCAATACTTAAACATAATTATTTACATACTGTTTATGCATTTTATTTTATTTTTTCATTGTTGTATTGAACTGGTTTTTCTTGTAAACAATGCTTGATCTGAATTATTTAATCTCCTGATTCAGATAAGATTTAAAATGTTAGGTCCTGAGTCTGAGATTGTCGGACTCAGAACCTAAAAGACACACTCTGTCTTAAGGGAAACACCACATCTCTAAGGAGTATAGGTGTGAATACACACATGGGGCCACACTAGGAGCCACTACATGTGGAGCACCAACCCAATATGAAAGTTCACAAAAGGTAACGTACCTCATATTGGATTCTGATAGCAAGTTCCTCCGAACTTGGCTACGTGTAGCGTGCTAAGTGATGGAAGGAAGTAGTTCAGGGTTCGCACCAGGAAACTAACTGAACTGAAAAGGCATAATCACCCAAGGGGGAAGATGCTATGGCAAGCTTCGGAGTTTTCTGGAGTTGCAGGTTTTGCGTTCAGGACTCCTGAAGACACTAGTTCCATGCGTAGATTGTAGTATCTGGCGAATGTGTTAGGTGTAGCCCAACAGATGTCTGTTAAAGAGGTCCCGTTCGCTAATGCTGCTGAAGCTGCGATTCCCCTGGTTGAGTGGGCTCCCACTCCCAGTGGGCAGGGTATACCTCTGACCTGGTAGGCCATACGAATCGCATCCACGATCCAGTGGGAGATTCTTTGCTTGGAGACAGCATTCCCTTTCTGCTGTCAAAGAGCTGATCAGAACGCCTAAAACTTTGAGTGCGTTCCAAGTAAATGCACAGGGCACAGAAAACACATACTTGAATAGACCCCTGGGCCAGCTGTGTGCCAGTGCATCTGTGCCAAGAGGCACCTCGGACAGGCCGTACCAACACTGGCAGTGAGTGGATTCTGATGAGGCAAACAGGTCTACCTCAGCCTGGCTGAATCGACTCCAAATCAGCTGGACCATCTGGGGGTGAAGTCTCCACTCGCCCTGAAGCGAAGTCTGTTGTGAGAGTACATCGGCCACACAATTGAGTTCGCCCAGAATATAGGTGGCACGTAGAGACTTGAGTCTGTGTTGACTCCAGAGTAAGAGATGGCAGGCTAGTTGTGACATGCGAAAGGAGCGTACACCAACCTGGTGCTTGATGTACGCCACTGTCGCTGTGTTTTCTGAGCGGACCAACACATGCTTGCCCTGAAACAAAGGTCAGAACCTCTTCAGGGCCAAGAGTACTCTCAACAACTCAAGGCAGTTGATGTGCCAATGCAGCCAAGGGCCTGTACAGATCCCTGAGGACGCTTGTCCATTGCATACAGTGCCCCAGTCTGTCTTGGATGCATCTGTTGTGGCCAAGATGCGTCTGGACACTTGTTCTAGGGGAACTCCTGCCATATGAGACTGCATATGCCCACTTTCCTGAGAGGGGCAAGGGCAGCCTCCGTGACCTTCGTAAAGACGTGGGTGGAGAGGGAGAGCCTGAAGGGAAGGACCTTGTACTGAAAAGCCCGTCCCTCGAAGGCAAACACTACGAACGCCCTGTGCCTTGGAAGGATCGAGACATGAAAGTACGTGTCATTCAGATCTATTGCCACAAACCAATCCTGGTGTCTGACACATGTGATAATGTGGTTGATAGTTAGCATTCTGAACGGAAGCTTGTGCAATTCAAAATTCCAGGATTGATCTGAGTCCACACCTTTCTTGGGTACGATGAAGTAGAGGCTGTAAAAACCAGACACGCTGTGAATTACATCCAGGGAAGAAGGAAATTGCTCTTTTTATTGATCATGTGGTGGCCGTCCTCTGGAGTCTAATCCATCGCTCGTCCCTTCGTCAAGTGCGGATCCGGGAAGGTCAGCAGGTCCCTCTCCTTTGGGCTGCCCATCTCAGGGACACTTTTAACCCTGACGGATGTCCTTGTATCTTGAGGATGAGCTAGCGGTGCCACCTTCCTGCGAGAACTGGACCACAGGGCAGGTCTATGGGACCTGAGCTGATCTGATGGGGGGCCGTCCCTGGCGCTGAGCAGCCCACTACCACCTACTCCAGTTTCCTACCACAGTGGCCATCCTTCACAAAACTAACATCTAGTCACAGGTAGAATGCTGAATGTTTCAACACAAGCATTTCAGTCAAATGGAATTTGTGCAATATTTTAACTTTAAACCCACCGCAACAGTTTAAAATCATCTCAGTTCCGTGGAAAAAATGTGGATTTGGCAACCCTACGTCCAACACAAGCTGCATCCAAAGTGATTTAAATACTCTGCATATAGATAGCGACTCTGTGATGCAGTCCCGTGCAAGGCTTTAATGCAAAAATGCACATAATGAATGGCGACTGTAGAAAGCAAAAGCCGAATCCTGGACATTTTGGGCGATTTAGGAATCCAGAAGACCAAAAAGAGGATGTATGGTCACCCTAATCAACCATGAATAATGTTATTTGGTCTTTCTTCAATTGGGGTGACAAATGAAAGGCAGAATTTGTAAAAATGCTTGTTTTTTTATGCATTGCTTTGCATTTAAAATTAGTTTAATATGCTATATCCATTAAAATAGAAACTTAAGAATATTTTGTTTTTTAAATAATTTTAATCAAACACGTGTGACACCCACTTGTGTCTATGGTGTTACCAATTTTTTTAAGCAAACTTTTATTGTTAAGGGAGATTGCTTTTTATTGCTGCATATTGTGCAGAGCAGGGTGCCCCAGGACTATAATTGAAAACCACTGCTATTCTGTGGTGTTACCAGGAAAAAGTAACACCACAGACAAATTAGCCTTTTCTAAAAGAGGCTGCCATCATGATGATTTCAAGATCAGGGGACATTTTGGAAATTTTGATTAAAATATGTAAGATCATGCAAGTTACCAACATGACACCACAGACATTAATAAAGTGTGACACATGAAATTGTCAGAAATTTAGCTAACTTTAAGAAAATTAATAAGAAAGAATGCACTCAACATTAGATCAGCCAGCACCTGCAATGACCTTTACACACAGCAAGCACTCCAAATAGATTTCCTCCTTTTCTTAAACAAAATATGTGTATATATTTTTTATTTGACAAAAATGTTAAATGCTAAATAAAATCTATATTCAGGCTATTTTCTGGCAAAAGCAGTCTCTCAAACCCAATTAAACATGCATTATAAAACAAAAATGTAACTATTAAGAGTGCACAAATTGTGTTCACCCTACAGAATACAAACATGCAAGCATTCTGTGATTTATTGGTATTTAAAGTTTATTTCAACTGTTGTAAAGTAAAGGGACACCACTTGTCACCACAAATGAAGAATGACCCTATAAACATTATTTTAAGAATGTTCTGTCCTAACCTTTAAATACCTTTGAAAAACATTTATGAAAGTTGTGGGAAAATTCTCTGTTTGATAGATTCACTGCACACAAGTAATGTTTTTTTTTTCCCTAAAGGCACGTTTATAGGAGTTACTTAGATGTCCTAATTGAACTATGACCTAATCGTGGTTTAGACTATGCTTTGTGAAACCTGGCCTATGTGTTAAGTGAGTATTTATTTATTTATTTTTTGCAGTATGTGTCTCCAACAGCAGATGGCGTCATTTACTATAACAAGATGGGTAACCAACGTTAGTGGATTCCTGCTATCATTGCTGTCAAGTACTGAGCCTGCCTGATATGTCTTGTGACACTTTGATTTTGTTAAACAAAAACTATATAATAATGCATCAAAAATTATTCCTAGAGGGGGATATTGAAAAACAAAAGGGTCTCGGAGCTTTCTATTTACACTAATAATTCCCAATACAAACAGCTTGATGGGAGCAGATGATCTGAATAAAATGCAAATATATGTTTTTATGTTTCCATATAGTTTAAACATTAATCCAGAGGCTTCTCTCTTTTCAAATTATAGAGGTAAGAGTACTTTTTATTATTATTGAAACCATATTGTTCTGAGAGAAAAAGCAAATGCTTTGAGTCAATGTAAACATTTCTTTTGAATGAAAGATAATAATAGAAACAATCGCAGATGCGTGGGCTAAAGACATTCGTCAGTCGCACTCTGAGATGTGGGTGACTTGCATCGGACATGCTTTCACTTCCTCTGAGCAAAACTTCAATTGTTATTGAATCTCTTTCAAAACAATATAATGATACACAGTTATTCAGTACAAAGCAAACAGATCAAAAACGAGATTAAACATAAAGAAGTTGATGTAGAATGAGGCTTCATCAAAGAAGATGCATCTTATCAGATTCGTTTGTACCTTCCTACCTCCTGAGGTAACTCAAAGTGCCTTTGCTGTGACTTAACTACTTTTAATAGAGAGTAATTAGTGGTTCTGCTTTCATGACCTACTTAAGTGCACCGTTTTCATGTTCATTATCTGCAGAAGTCAAAGGCTCCTGTGATGTGGCTTTATTTTTGGTAGGCCACACAAAGAAACCGCTATTTAACTGCTATTAGATCGGTATTTAACCTAACGTATTCTGCTAAGCAAGCTTTAGTAATGCATGCAGAGAACTTGTATATACTGAGATAAATGTGCAAATTTAGAATGAACTTGACAGTTTAATAGGTATATCAAATTTTTTTATAAGATATAGGCCTGCACTACCATGCAAAAGTTCGGAGTCAGTCATTTTTTATTGGTACATTTTATTCCAGGAGTGTTTCCTCTGAGGAGGCAAGGCAGCGTCTCCTCCAAAAAATTGGATGAGAAAAACATTCACAGTACAAAAATAAAACAATGCAAATATTACAAAATATGACATAAAAAGCATATAAATCGCTTGTTTTGGTCATTTAAAACTGTCCAACAGTGACACCAAAAGGTAAAGTTACAGTAGGAGTCTATGTCTCTCTTGCCTCTCCTGAGCCCATTGAGTTTTAACAGAGGAGGCAATGGTTCCATCGCGATATGATCGGATATGACTGGTTATGATCGGTGCAATGCCATAATCATGCTTTTTAACTAGATTATCAATCTTTTAATAAGCAAATAAGCATTCAAGGGCCAGAAAAATAGTAAAAACATTGATAAAATAGTCCATGTGACATCAGTGGTTCAACTGCAATGTTACGAAGCTACAATAATAAGTTTTGTACGCAAAGAAAACAAAAATAATGATTTTATTGAATCATTTCTTCTCTTCCATGTCAGTCTATTCCGCACGTTCACAAGAGTACATGACGCAATAATTTCAATTTTAAAATAAACGTAATTAATTTTTAAATGTTTTTTATTAAATGTAAATGTTTTTTGGGGGGGTTATATGAACATTAAGGGAATGCTAAAGTTCCACTACTGAAACTAAAAAAAAAAGTCGTAACATTCAAAATTAGTTTGACAAATGAGCATCCAGCGAAAACATTTCAGAAAAAAGTTAGGATTACTGGAAAAATGTTTGAAAGAACTTTGCTAGAACATTCTGAGGACGTTCTTCTATTACCATAGCTGGGATAATATTAGTGTGCTAAAACTTTTGAAATAACTTCAGAAATAGTCAGCAATATGGAGTTTTGTATCAACAGATGCATTGCTGATTCTGCATTCTGTAGCATTTTTATACAGCATTGGGGTAACGCTCTATAAGTAACGCAAGTTACATAATCAGATTACTTTTTTCAAGTAACTAGTAAAGTGACGCATTACTTTTTCATTTACAAGAAAATATCTGAGTTTCTTTTTCAAATAAGTAACGCCGGTTACTTTTTATCCCCATTTATTGATTGAAAGCTCTCCTGTCCCCATGTTGAGAGAAATTGGGAGTAAAATGTTACTTTAGTTATAGAATAAATGTGAACATGCATTAATTCATCTCACTCACACACACACACACACACACACACACACACACAAAATCAGTTTTAATTAAAATGAACACCATATTAATAAGCAAAAAATACTTTTTATTTATTATCATTGCTGAAGAGTGTTGAACATTCGTCTTCTGCAGTCTACTGTACAGAAGTGAATTTACTTTCCTTCAGCCTGAGGCTTTTGTTGTGAAAGGGCTTTTACATTTGCCAATAATATAACTCTTTATGTAACGTAACGCATTACTTTCCATAAAAAGTAACTAAGTAATGTAATTAGTTACTTTAACGCAATATTGTAATGCATTACTATGCGGCATTATATGTGCGGCTTGAAAATTGTATATATCCTTCAAGTGGAAAGTTTTTGTCACTGGTCTTGACTCATTGTTTTCCACTGTCTGTTGCTATAAGAGTAGTGTTCAAAAAAAACAAAAGACAAAAAAAAAAAAAACATATAGTCGGAAAACAGACAAAGACTACTTCTATAAAATTTCGTATGATAAATTTGACTTGGTAATCTGTTTATTTTCCTTCAATTTCTCTTTCTGTTTTGTTTTTTGTTCCGGTTATTCTTGAATAGCCCGTGTGGGTGGAAGACGACAGTGAGGTATATGGAAAACAAACAAAACAGACATTAAGACACTCAGAGTCGGTTCTCAGTTCTCTGTGCTCATTTACATGCCACTTGCTGGAAGTCTACAACCACACGGCTTCTATAGTACTTCCTCTGTTTGTGGGCTTATGTCGTTTTTCAGCCAACTGTTGCTTTTAATCTGATTTTATGCATTGCTTTTATTTTAAGGCAGAGGCTATTACTAAGTGTAAGTAATAGTTTGACCCTATTAGTTTTTTTTATATATACATTTAGTGCAAATATAGTAGCAGATTCTATTTGCACCTCAGTGTATTTTAATACATAATAACAAGATATTCAGTGTATGTGATTACATTTATAGTGGAGTCTGCCTTATTAGGACTTTGCTTGTCTCTATAGCCCACCCTTAAACCAGTTAGGCACTTTATTTTTATTTTTTGAATATTTTCTTTGAAACCAGGTTCGAAGAATTAAAGCTAAAGCCACTGTGTTTTCTCCTCACACAACTACTCATGTTACCAGATGGGTTTCTTTTGTAACTTTGTGTGGTTTAACCAGACAATAGTGAGTGGAGGTTGTGTAAATAGCCGTTGCCAGAAAGATTACTTATTATTATAAATCATTTAATAACTGTTTAATTATTCATATAGGCCATTATTTTGTTCATAGATGTGGCCAGATGTTTTAAGATGGGCATGAAACAGAAATTGCAATCTGTCTTTTGTGGCCTATTGATGTATATCAGAGTGAAACGGTTTACTGAAAAATAAAAATGTAAGGTGGAACTTGATTGTTCAATGGAACTTGTTCAACCGGAACTTAAACTTATAAAATGATGATGTGCAGCATCAGCAAAAAAATAAACACAGCAAAATGTTAATTATTTGACCAAAATAAGAGGGATTATACAAAATGCATGTTATTTTTTATTTAGTACTGACCTGAATAAGATATTTCACATCAAGGATGTTTACATATAGACCACAAGAGAAAATAATAGTTGAATTGACCCCTGTGTTTTTACCTGAATGATCCGCAGCTGTTTTGTTTTTGTTTTTTTGGTTTTTTTGTTTAGTGATAGTTCACGAGTCCCTTGTTTGCCCTGAACAGTTAAACTGCCCGCTGTTTTTCAGAAAAAACCTTCAGGTCCCACAAATTCTTTGTTTTTTCAGCATTTTTGTTCATTTAAACCCTTTCCAACATTGACTGTATGGTTTTGAGATCCATCTTTTCACACTGAGGACAACTGAGGGACTATATGCAACTATTACAGAAGTTTCAGTATTACAGTACTGCCACGACCCTTGCCAAATCATGAAGTTCAGTCTGCTCCTCTATAGCACAGAACTTGGTTATAGTTAAGGATATATTAAGGTATAGTTGACTCTACAGTAGTGTTAGGTCCTATGGTCAGCCTGCGAGATTGCAGATACTTTATATAATTGTGCTAATTTATTAAATGATTTACATGCATTCATTGCCTGAAACCATCTCCAGCATAAGGCAAAAAAAATCTGATGTTTTTAATATGACTTACTTTGTATTTAACATGACAACAATTGAATGAAGACATTGTAAGTTACTAATTGTAATGCAATTAATGTGATTTCCTTAGTTATTCAAAAAGCAGCTACAGAAAACAAGCTATCAAATAACATCACTTATTAGTTAATAAATTAAATTTACCATTTAATTTACAAATTCAACAAGTTTTCACCCCCAGGCTTTAATGCATTGTGTTTCCTTCTGAAGCACTAGTGAGCATAATTTTGCAGATTCTGTAAGGTGTATGTAAACTTTTGACCTCAACTATATATATATAAGCAATATTTCATTAAAACTACAAAATTCACATGGTGTTCATAGGTAGTATATTTTCATGTGTATTAATAATCTGCTCAGTAATCAAACATTATGTTTTCTAAACCTAAATAGACCTAAATTTAACCTTAACAATTAATTCAAGCCTTTAGTTTGAATGTGGACTGTGATATTATTTTTTTTATTTTATTTTATTTTATTTTTTAAGTTTAAAAACTCCTATTGACTTACACTGACTAAATATGCATCATTAAAATCATATTATTGCACCTAATTGCGTTATGAATTGTGACTGGTAATTTTATTTTATTATCGATATTTAACCATATGGTCACCATTTATAACTCAAACGTGCCGTTGCATTGCTTTTTAATTTTTGTAATAAACAGCCAACAGAAAACAAGTCAAAAGCAGAGCATGTCTGAGGCAACGTTTCATTTATGCAAACCTAAAACCTACTTAAACCCAAACGTAGTGAGAACTTTGAGACTTACTCTGCAGCTATCTTGCAGTCACTGCCATTTAATTCAGGACATGCAAATCTACTTACTTCATGAGGATGATGTAACATATGACACAAAATTATTTTTTCTGTAATTGACACATATAACAACGGTTTCCATAGCTAGACACATAAAATCTCTAAAACAAGAATTTCCATTCTCTGTTTCCAACACAATTAATGGAATCTGGAATTATAAGCTGAATATGTGAAACTCTGCAATAATAATAATGCAATTCAAAGAATTATGCACTTATGGATGTTTTAAGATACTGAGTGGGTGGCATGTCTGATTGAAACAAGCTCTTGATGAGCAGCAGAACAAAGGCAGAGCTGTAAATGGGAGGATCATAAATAGCATATTCAAGTGCAGCAGAGAGGAAGTGGACTACTCACTACTAACCACTAACTTTAAGCACACAAGCTAAGCTCCATTAGATAATCTCAATGGGTAAGTCCATTTATTCAAAACAAATTCATCTACATGGCAACTTATTAATTGTTGCTTTACAGATTTTGCTTTTGGCTGTAAATACTGGGGTAGATCATGGGGATCCGCAGAGGCGATCTAACTTGTGTACATCCCTCGAACTGATGAAAACGAGAAGGAACTTGTTTAAGCTTGCATCCTCTTTCAGGGGATTTCTGCTCGTTTTTATTTTTAGAGGATGTTGAAGAAGGTACACTTTCTTTTCCTAAATGAAACCAAACCTGGAGGTATTGTAATTGTAACATTATAGAGCAGCTGTAATTGCTATGACATACTATTGTAGTTTATATAATTCTGTCAAAATTCAGTGGTTTTGAAGTACAGTTTGAAGAGGATCAGTTAAAGATAATTTGAATAGTGTTGGGTGTCACATATGCAAATATACAGCATTAGGCAAAGCAAAAAAAAGCTTTTAGACACTGTTGGGTCCTTTTTGTTATTGTGTTTTTATTTTATTATTTATTACTCAAATGTCAAGCTTAATTTTTTATGTTTTCACAAAATGTGTCTATTTTGGCCCAGATCTTCATGTAAAGTTGGATATACGTGCAATATATACTATATAGCGCCTGCTTGATTGCTTGTGCTATCGCAGAATGGAAACTATATTATCGGCCTGCTCTAATCTACTAAATAAACAGCTTTGAAACCGTGTAACATAAAAAATAGACTATAGACATAAATTAGATTTAACTTGAAGTGACACTTTACAAAATATCTGAGGTAGCTGAATTTGAGATTTAATTTAAGTCTGATGCAAAAACATTTGCTTAAGATAGCATTACAAATTTGGTGAGCTGCGTGTCATGTGTCATGATTTTGTTTCATTTGGTCTATAACATAGGCAACAGTGTTCACAAAAAGGAAGTAGGAAAATGCTTTTGTTTACCTGTGGGAACACCTGCATTTACCACATGTTCAGGAACATGACCATATAAGACTTTTAGTGTTTAAAATGTAAAGTATTTGCTGATTTATTGTGGACATGATACACCATTGCAGGGCTATCCTTGTTGTTAGGTGTTTCTGACCAATAATTGTCTTGAGGTTTTAGGATTTTGCTGCTAATTTCTGTAACAATCGTAAATCTGATTGCTTAGTAAAAGGACACATTTTTTACCCTGGACCACAAAACCAGTCATAAGTTGCACAGGTATATTTGTAGCAATAGCCTTTTTTTCTTTGTATGCCAAAAATCATTAGGATGTTAAGTAAAGATCATGCTCCATGAAGATATTTAGTAAATTCCCTACTGTAAATATATAAAACCTTAAATTTTGATTAGTAATATGCATTTTTAAGATTTTTTGGTGCTTTATTTTTTGTTAATTTAGCCACTGTATTAAATAAATACTTAGGGTAATGTTTATTTTCTTCTAAAAGAGACGAAAAGTAATCAGATCTAGCAGTTTTTAATGCTTTTCTATAGGATAGGGTACATTTACACCAGGCAGCACGAAATACCTCTAGTTTTGTTTTCCTCCAGCTGCGCTCCATTTTCCAGGCTGCTCTCTTTAGGGCACGAGTTTGCTCATTATACCACGGCATCTGGCTGTTTTCCTTAATCTTCCTTAAGTGTAAAGAACCGTGGGTGGTTTGGGGATTTATCATTAACACTTGTTTCTCTGGATAGTGTTATATGAAGCATCATTACTTCACACAAGTACTTGAAGCACGTTCTATGAGAAACACTGAAAATATTGCTATAAAGTGTAGAAACACCTCCCTCCTTTACCTTTTAGACACGGCTCATGTTTATAACAGAAATCTTGGGGGGTAGACTTGTTTAAAATAATGTAATCATCTGGTTTTAGCCAGGTTTTTGTCAAACGGAGCACATCTAGGTTATGATCAGTGAACATATCATTAACAAAAAGTGCTTTTGTAGAAAGGGACCTGATATTTAATAAGCCAAGCTTTATCATTACGTGTCAAAATTAAGTACTTAAGGTTAGGGTTTGTTCAAATCCCTAACCTTGAATACTAGTAGTGATTCTAACCACTAACGGACGAACGGTCTAAATGCACTCGACCATGAAACTATGAAGTTTCACACAGAGTGCACCTGTTTTCAGACTAGTCCGCTAGCCTTGTTTGCATGAATGAACCTAGAAGCCTACAAACGTTGAGATATTTCTAGGTGTCAACAAATGCTGTTGCAAGCTTGTCAGACTAGCCGCCTTGACA
This sequence comes from Cirrhinus molitorella, assembly GCA_033026305.1. NCBI lineage: Eukaryota > Metazoa > Chordata > Actinopteri > Cypriniformes > Cyprinidae > Cirrhinus > Cirrhinus molitorella. Next base: position 30,664,670 of record CM065139.1, on the reverse strand, counting down.
ATGCCATTTCATGTTAAAAGAGCTGGAAAGTCCCTGCCAGTGAATTCAAGTCCTGAGCACTTTGGCCAATCAGTTTGTCCATACAGCCGCCAAAAGGAAGTGACTTTGTGACACAGAAAAAGAGTACGCCAATGTGGGCCATGAGAGGAAATGACTTGCACTGTGCATGAGCTTGAGATCACAGGCCGTCTCCGCTCGTCTCCGCTCGTCTCCGCTCTATCACTCGTGCCTGAACCCTCAACTAACTCATTGAACTTCCGACTGTTCGTCGAGCGACAAGAAGAGAACATGGTGACAAACACCAGCCAATACGAATGGCTCTTTCCTTGAAAAATAAACGCTCCTTTGGTAATTTGCAACACGCGCACGTGAAGATGTGCATCCAAGATTTCTGTAACAAGTAAGTATGAGAGGTTTCTCCACCTTGGTGCTTTTGGAATCCTTCTAGAAATCCGTCTGATAGTCCGCAACTATCTATATTAGTGGATGTACAATGTAGTTTTGAGTACTTGCTGTCAACGTTGTGTCTAACTCCTACAAGTTTTATGGACTAGTACTATGCTAGACCAGAACGTAAATGGGATAGATTGTGATTTCTTGTCGATTTAAGACGTACAGTTGTGCTGATGAACTGAAGCGTACCCACATGGTGCCCACAAAATACAGTACTGCTTGTGAGTGTTGCCCACATATAATCTGCATTCGACTTCAGATATGCTATAGATTTAATACAAAAGAATGTCCTTGTGTTTTTCATTCATGATGATTTTTGCAGTTAATTGCGGGGAAAATCCCCTGCCAAGGCCACAAAATGTACTTTACATTACACCTTTACCGCTAAACTCCTACCTCATGTAAAATGTGTTTACATGACCTTTTCAGACTGGATGCACTTGCGTTTGTACACATGAGAATATGGGGGCGCATCCGAGAGACTATGAAACTATGTTTTATAACTAACCTGTGTGGGCTAATGTTTGACAAGAACGTCGTGTGCCATTGATGGAGGCTGTGTTAGATGTGTTCATCATCTCCTGTTTTAGCCGTTCTTCCGTTTTTAAATGACATGCATGTATTAGGAGGCAGGAAGGATGTCAATGCAGAGCCAAAATAATAACTGTAACAGCTTCCCACAGACTCTTTTCTTACGCTTTGGTTTGTAACATACATTATGTACATACATTTCTCAGTAAGAAAAACCTGTTTAAATGGAGACAAATTAGTTTACTTGTTTTATTGAGATTTATACATAATCTGAAAGCTGAATAAATAAGCTTTCCATTGATGTATGGTTTGTTGATCGGATAATATTTGGCTGAGATACAACTATTTGAAAATCTGGAATCTGGAATCAAGGGTGTGTTGAGAAAATTGCCTTTAAAGTTGTCCAAAAAGTTCTTAGCAATGCATATTACTATTCAAAAATTAAGTTTTGATATATTTACTTTAGGAAATGTACAAAATATCTTCATGGAACATGATCTTTATTTAATATCCTAATGATTTTTGGCATAAAAGAAAAATCGACAGCTTTGACCCATACTATGTATTTTTGGCTATTGTTACAAATATACCTGTATTACTTAAGACTGGTTTTGTGGTCCAGGGTCACATATAGGTAACACTATTCACTATAGTTGCGTATTAGCAAGCATATAAGACCCCGGACCACAAAACCAGTCATAAGTCGCTGGGGTACATTTGTAGCAATAGGCAAAAATACATTGTATGGGTCAAAATTATTGATTTTTCTTTTATGCCAAAAATCATTAGGATATTAAGTACAGATCATGTTCCATGAAGATATTTTGTACATTTCCTACCATAAATATGTCAAAACTTAATTTATCATTAGTAATATGCATTGCTAAGAACTTCATTTGGACAACTTTAAAGGCGATTTTCTTAATATTTAGATTTTTTTGCACCCTCAGGTTCCAGATTTTCAAATAGTTGTATCTCGGCCTATCATAACAAACCATACATAAATGGAAAGCCTATTTATTCAGCTTTGAGATGATGTATAAATCTCAGTTTTGAAAAATTATGACTGGTTTTGTGGTTCAGGGTTTACATATTAGCTGTGTATTAGTACTTATAAAGCACATATTTATGTCTTATTTTACACAACCATATTCTAGATGCTTTAAAACTACCCCATACCTCAACTTAGCAGCAAATTTGAGGTTTATTGAGGCAAAAGTCATATTTAATGGTTTGTTAATTGTGAGAACTGGACTTTGTGACTACAGTCTGTCCACTATATACCTTTTATTTTTGCTTAGAAGTGCCCATTTAAGGTGAGGTCACATTTATTACTGTTCGACGAATTGACACAGGCAAAATTGTGCCATTTCAACAGAAATTTACACGATCAGGAATTTTAAGCGAGGGTGAAGAATTTCCCAACACAAATTTCGCAACAAGGCGAAATTCATTGCACTGACCACAAGAAAACTACTGCATGCTTTGAAAGCAAGTAAGATATTAAATGTTTTTTAAAGAAGTGTCTTATGCTTATCAATGCTACGTTTATTTGGTCAAAAATACCAAAAAAATGTAATGTTGAGAAATATTATTACAATGTAAAATAAGGTTTTTCTGTTTTAATATACATTAAAATCAAATTGATTCTTGTGATGCAAAGCTGAATTTTCAGCATCATTACTCCAGTCTTAAGTGTCACATGATCCTTCAGAAATCATCAATATTAAAAACAGTTGTGCTGCTTCATATTTTGTTTTTATTTATTTTATTTTTTTTTTGAAGCTGTGATACTTTATTCAGGATTATTTGATGAATAAAAGGTTAAAAAGAACAGCATTTATTTAAAATAGAGATCTTTTCTAACAATATACACTACTGTTTAAACTTCTGGGGTCAGTACATTTTTATTATTATTTTATTTTAATAAATACTTTTATTGCAAGGATGTGTTAAATTGATAAAAAGTTATAGCAAAGACTTATTTTGAATAAATGCTGTTCTTTTTAACTTTTTATTCATCAAAGAATCCTAAAAAAGTATCATGGGTTCCATAAAATTGATCATTCTAATAATAAATCAGCAAATTAGAATGATTTCTGAAGGATCACGAGACACTGATGACTGGAGCAATGATGCTGAAAATTCAGCTTCGGGTCACAGGAATCAATTATATTTTAAAGTATATTAAAACAGAAACCATTATTTTTTATTATAATAACATTTTCAACTTTTCAAATTTCAGTTTAATTCAGAGTGTTACTTTGCCATCTCGCTTCTCCCTGCAAAATTTAACATGACCACGCATTTAGACAGGAAGAGACAGAGAAGAGTTTGTTTGCTTTGATGTATCATTTAGGATGGCTAAATGTAAACTTCTTGATATTACCATTAGAGCCCAACGTGGAAAATCACCCTGACCTAGCCATCTATAAACAGCTGTATAGAAAATGCCAGAAAGAATTAGCAGACAAGCACCAATTATGTTAAAAACTAGTGAAAAATACAGACATTTAGTGTACTTACTACACTGCTAATATTCAAAGCCACTGATTAGTTCATCCTCAGAAGTACTCATTCTGTCATTTTACCTTATAAACTGGACTTTTCCCGTATGGTTAACCATACAATATGTGAACTAGTTTTAACAGGTGTTTTAATGTGACACTCAGCTGTACTAATAACATTTAAACTCTTGTTCTAGTTTTTACAGGGGACTTACACTTTGACTAAAGACTTAACCAGTCTAGACAACCAGATGCTGGTTATTATCTGTCACAATCTTTACCTAAGAAATTTCAAGTGAAACACCAGTTGAAGTGAAGACATTTGTCAATATAGATAAGATATTTGTCAATGATAACTAGCCGTTGGCTTTTATAAATTTGGTGAATGATCTGGACAGATGACATTTACTATAAAATCATTGACTTTCATTTGTCACTTCTTTTAGTCAAATTCTCTGGTTGATAGATGAGGTAATTTTTTAGTCAGCTTAAACTGACATTTTGGATGTCGGATAGAGGCTAAGAATGCTAACTGGAAATTGTTTCTATTTACAGTTTGTTTGAATGATTTTATCTGTTGATTTGTTCTTAATATAGTAGTTTTATGAAGGTCTCAGCTTCTGTTGTTTGCCAATAACCCAGTATAATACAACACCAACACCTTATAATATGTTATCTGACAGTATGCTAACACGATTATATATATATATATATATATAGTATATTATTATACTCACTCACACCTTAAATACAGGTCAAGTTCTGGTCACTTGTGGTTGGAAACATTGTTTAAATGTCTGAAGCAGTGTCTTGCGTGAAAACTTTGACATTCCACTGAGGTATGATATATCATTTCTTTCATAGTGGAAATTGATGCTGTTCACTTTGCGAATGCAAATTCCTAGTCTTATTATGAGAAGTGTTGAATTCTTGAGGTTAAGTTGTATTTTAAAGAAGACGAAAAAATTTATTTATCTTTAATTGTAATATCTTGCATTGCCTCTGAAACAACGTTACATTTCCACTGATGTCATCATAATAATGTGGGTGGGGAAAAATAGCCAAAATATGTTTCATTTCCCTTTTTCTTCTTTTTCTGGTGGACTGGATGACTTGAACTCTTGTACTTTCAAGAAGGTGGAACATTAAAGTGAACATTGTGGTTGTGTTTGTATTCGTGAATGCATCTAAGACAACCATACTTACTTCATTTCATATTTCCTTCTTCATTTTCCACATTTCCGATCGTATGGGTATGTTATTCTACACACACACACAAATACACAAGAAAAATGACAAAATTATTATTAGTTATTACATTAGCGTGCCCTTCGTTCTGGTACGTTACACCCACTTTTCATGATCCAGTTCATTCGCGATGGATAATCGAGATCTGTGCTAAATTTTACCCTCTGAAATGCCTCGGGTTTCAAAAATAAATTTGACTGTAAACAGTGTTTGACCTCTTAGCGCTTCATGCTTATCAACACACGGAGTTATATTTTTAACAACGAGATCAGGAAGTTGTTTGAACAAGGCTGAAATCTTCCCCACTCCACCCAGTTTTTTGTTGCAGTTTCTATAGAGCAGGACCACCCTGTGTCTGATTATCGTCTGTGTTTATGTTCTTCTGGAGATTTAAGATTAATACTTCATAGCTTACAGGAACCCATGTGTTTGTTTGCAGTAGTAGGGCGCTAAAGGGTCGTTCTGTGTAATACTTGAAAAAGTGCTGTTGCCTAGTTTTTTGGTTACACTTTATTTTAAGGTGCCCTTGTTATAGCGAGATTACAGCTGAAGTCAAAAGTTTACATACACCTTGCCACATCTGCAAAATGTTCATTATTTTATCAAAATAAGAAGGATCATACAAAATGCATGTTATTTTTTATTTAGTACTGACCTGAATAAGATATTTCACATAAAAGATGTTTACATATAGTCAACAAGAGAATAGAATAGTTGTTGTTATCTGAATGATCCACAGCTGTGTGGGTTTTTCTTTATTATTCATAATAGTTTCATAATGAGTCCTTTGTTTGTCCTGAACAGTTAAACGGGCTGTTCTTAAAAAAATTCTTCAGGTCCCATAAAATTCTTAGTATTTTCAGCATTTTTGTGTATTTAAACCCTTTCCAACAAAGCCTGTGTGATTTTTAGATCCATCTTTTCACACTGAGGACAACTGAAGCACTCATATGCAACTATTACAGAAGGTTCAAACGCTTACTGACGCTCCAGAATGAAAAACAATGCATTAAGAGCCTGGCTGGAATTTGAAGATCAGGGTAAAAAACACTTATTTTGTGTTCTGGGAAACATGTAAGTATCTTTTGTAGCTTCTGAAGTCCAGTACTAAAAGGGATAAAAAAAGATATCTAGGCAAAATAAGAAAAATGTATGCATCTTCATTCAGTTCAAAAGTTTTCACCCCCCAACTCTTAATGCATTGTGTTTCCTTCTGGAGCATCAGTGAGCGATTGAACCTTCTGCAATAGATGCATATGAGTCCCTCAGTTGTCCTCAGTGTGAAAAGACAGATCTCAAAATCATACAGTCATTGTTGGAAAGAGTTCAAATACACAAAAAGGGCTGAAAAACCACAGAATTTGTGGAACCTGAAGGATATTTCTGAAAAACAAGAGACTCATAAACCAAAAAAAAACAAAAAGAAAAGAAAAAAAAAACAGCTGTGTGATCATTCAGGTATTAAACTTTTGTTGAAAACTGCATGATTTAATATATATATATATATATGAAACGAACATTAATTAAAAGACAATATCTGTTTTTTGTTTTGTAGGGCTTATGTTGTAAGATGACCTACTTTGTTTAAGACTATGTTAGTACTAGTGTTGCTGGCTTAGAAACCACTACTGTGAAAAGAATAAGAAAAAGAAAACGTGTCAACAAAAACCTTGTGTTAAATGACACCTGATGTCAATCATGGTTGGAAACATTGAGCAACAGAGATGAGCAGACAGTCTGCTTGTAGAGCTGTAGCGCAGATTCTTTTTAACCTCATTACCTCAGCATCAAAACCTCAAGAGAAAGAAGAACTTCTATAAGAAGTTTAGTTGCTGCCAGACATAAGCTGCAATTGAATTAAACTGCTGCCCCTGGTCTTTTAATTTCCTTGAAGTGAAGTCTGTAAGAAGGTCAAGAGCGTTTTGCTGACAGTGCCACACTAAACTTCTACTTAACTCCTAAAAATACCATCCCTTTGCCACAAGCACGCTCCTGGACCATAATTCTTTGCTTGGATATTATAATGTCATGATGAGATGCACTACGTTGCCATTACACTTCTCATTTAGGTCGCGATTGTCCCGTGGGATTCTAATCTCCCCACTCCACCCAGCGTTAGATGGACATTCCCCTCCGTTCCCATCTGTATCTGCTGACTGGCACTCAGACGTTCAGAATTACGGATAAGCAATAGCAAATTCCACTGTGCGCTCGACAGCCCAGGAGGGGCTTGAACTTTCCAGAGGAAATGTAGGGTTTCCTGTCCTTTCTTTGTCCTGGTCAGATTCAAGGTTTGTGCTGGGGGTTTGGAGATAGCTGTAAACTCTGTGGTGAGACGAGCATGTCCTCAAAATCTTGATGGTGTCTGGTCTGGCAGTATGTTGAGAGAGAGTAAAGCAGTGCAGAGCATCAGAAGATGTGTCAGCAGAAGGTAAGGGTGTGGGATTATGGGACGTGTGGGTGGTTTGTTTGGAGTTGGTTGTTTAGGTGAAGTACAATTATGTGGTGTTTATGAGAACAAAATACTGTTGTCATTTTCCTGGGAATTCGCTTGATATTACTAATATGCTACGTGGACATTGTAAATATATAGCAGGAATTTTTGTTCTGGTTCCTGTGATTGTCACTGCTCTTTGAATGGCTGTTGTGTTTTTTTATTGTTTCTGATTGTCTCATCTCTGTGTTTTGGCTGGGTTTTCTTACTTTGTTTAAAAGGATGTCTTTTAATTAGTTTGGTCTGTGATTTGTTATGTCTGCACTCTAAAAACAACCCAGCACTGGTTGAAATATGGACAAACTCAGCAATTTGGTTGTTTTGACCCAGCAGTTGGGTTAAATGTTGGTTAGTTTTATTTAACTTAAAATTACTATATAGCTGGCTTAAAAATGAATCCACAATAGGTTGTAAATGAAAAATCAGACACATAATTACTAGATGCATCAGCAATAATCAAAGGGTGAACATTTATTAATAAGCAATTTAAAAAGGTTAATTAAGCGTGTAGCTCTGAAACCCTATTGTAATTGTTAGAAGGGCCAAGAATCAGCAATCTCCAGATAAATTGTGATTGAATTGAAACTGATTGTGCAGACCAAACCGTAAGTGATAGAGACTTGAAACTTGGAGGGATGGTAGTACTACTCCACCAAAAACATCACCAAGGCTCGCCCCAGTCGGCCTGACGGGGGCGCTACAGTGAACAAATATAAGTATAAGTAAAAAAAAACTATTTTACTAGACCAAGGTTTTTCACTTGATCAAAACCAAACCAGTGCAGAAAGATCCTCTGGAGAGTGAATATCTATAATTATTAAAAAAAAAGTTGAACTTTTGACTTTCGGCCACTTACATGCCTATAAATCCTGAACGGAATGAAATATCTCCACCAAACTCAGAACACTTACGTAAGAGCTCAATCTGAGGTCGCAGGACAGAAATCGCGGAGTTTGGCCACTTTGTGGTGCTATTAAAGATGAATAAACATAAAAATGGCTATACCTACGCAACCATTTTTCCTATCAACATGAAAATCGTTGTGGACGCTCTTGGCCCAAAGTGCCACAAGCGTCTATAAGAATATTTGCATGTCTCAAAAAAAACATGGCTGCCATTGGCTGATGAAGCTTAATGGAGGCCAATTGGAACAAAACTCTTTGACTCACAACCCCAAAGGTATGTGAGAAATTTGAAGAAAATCGGCCACTAGGGGGCAATATCATGTTTTTCAAGGGTGTAAATGATTGTACGTTGCTTGGTTTTTCACACATATGCGCAATATTTGTATCATATGACAAAACTTCACATTCCGGACAACTTTGCCTCTAGAACCACTGCTGTCAATCAAATTGTTTGTTAAATGATTAAGAAGATGTTAAAAAAAAAATAATAATAATTCTCTGGACTCTCTAGGTCAATAATAAATATATAATTAAATTTACCCTTTGGTAAGCTATAATTGGGTCATTTAGAAAAGGGGCCTGTCCGAATTTACACCAAAATCCTATAAAGCCTAAAGGAAAACTCAAAACTTCACGAAACCTGGTGAGCATATGTGACAGGTGATTCTAAACAGCATGCAAAGTTTCAAAGAGATCAGACCACAGCTGTCACTATAACAGTCATAACCATTAAAAACATAATATTTATATGGTAAGTTACCTGAATTTGCTTTTTAAATCATTGATTTAGGTGGTTACAAGCTTGCTAAATAAAGTCTTATGTGTTTAAAAGCCTTAAAGCGCTTGAAAATCGCTGCTTTTCCCTGTAATCTCAACCTTTTCGACTCCAAGGCCGGACAACGTCCACAAAAATAGGCCCCTTGACTTCTCCTGTTTTTCATGATTTTCTGGATGAGTATTAAGGATATGGATTTTTATATATTTTACTCACAATTTCCATCTAATGAAATATTTCAGAGCTCATTAGATTAGAATAATCTGTATATTCATAAAATATATAAAAAAGTTCACAATTCTGACTTTTTTCCTCTGAATTGCAAGTTTAATTGCAAGTTTAGTGCACTTGTTTCTTCTTAAAATTAGTGCTTTATAAATTGCAATTGTGAGAAAAAAGTTAGAATTGTGAGATAAAAGGTCACAATAATCAAATTTTTATTTACTAGCATAAACAGCCTTCCATAATTTTCATAAATATAGCTAGACATATAGAAATTGTCTGGTATTTTCAACATTAGCCCTTAAATGTATAAAGTGCTCCAGTGACGATGTGTTTGTTGTTGTTGTTGTTTGTTTGTTTTTGGCAAAATCAGGAAGATAAGACCCTGAGTATAATTATTATTACAGAAAATAAGATCTGCCACCAACAAAACTTTCAGATTTTTACATGTTGTTCATTATGATAATATTCACACCTGAACACAACATTTATGAATGTTGAAGCTTAGACACAATCGCGTAAGTAAAAAAGCCAGACGTAAGCTTTAAAAAAACTGGTCGCATGACCATCACTAAGCTTCCAACAACTTTTTAAAAAATATTTCCCCTAAAGGTTTGAATAAGAATAAAGCCTGATTTTAAACATAATGAGGATGTGAAAGTGATGAGTGAGTAAATGAGTTTATCAGTTCAGCATGATGACATTTAATGTCCCGACAGCCTCTGTAGCCCAATTTAGACACTTCTTAGCAACCGTCTTCAATTAAGACAAGTAAAAGCTTTAAAATAAATCACAAGGGGGTATTTCTAACGGATTATATGTTGTAAAATAAATCGTGAAAATATCGAGCTTGTGTTCACCACACTTTTAGGAACCCACTAACTTCATTACAACGGAACCGAAAGTGCAAAAATGCAAATTCTGGGTTTTGTCATTCCTGCAGTATGTTATTAAAGGTACGCTACAGAACTAGAATTAGTGTTAGAAATATATAACTGTACGTTACTTGCCGAGACATTGTTCTGGTTTATTGCATCAGTACATTAGAAGTCCTCTTCTTTCTCAATGAATGAGTCTGATGGTTTGAGGTTTACCCATGGCTGCCCATGAACGTCATTTCATAATGAATCAGATTAACATCACCAAGATATCTGATAATAAGAAACGCCTACACGATGTTTATAGAAAAAAAAAAATGTTTTCGGAGCATCTGCTGACCTACATTTCTTTACATGCAGTAGTTATAGGTGTAGTGAACTGGAAGAAAGTAGTTTTTTATTGTATTGGCTTTCTAATGAAAAATTAAATGAGAAAGCATCTGTAATGTAGGCCTGCCTTGCAATAGAGATGCCCAACATTACAGAAAGATCTTAATAATAGGTCTATGAACTTCATAAAGTAAAGTTCATTAGGACAAACTTTGAATGTTGGTGTGACAGAGCTCTGAAACTTAGCTTAACAGTTTTTAAGATAATGTCGGTTATAAGCCTTAGAGTTTAAATGAACATATAGGCATTTTCCAACTCCCCTAGAGTTAAACAGATGAGTTTTACCATTTTTGAATCCATTCAGAAGATCCCTGAGTCTGCCGTTAGCACTTTTAGCATAGCTTAGCATAAATCATTGAATCAGATTAGACCATTAGCATCTCATTCAAAAATGACCAAAGGTTTTCAATATTTTTCCTATTTAAAACTTAACTCTTCTGTAGTTACATTCTGTACAAAGACCGACAGAAAATTAAAAGTTGCGATTTTACAAGCTGATATGGATAGGAACTATACTCTCATTCCAGCGTAATAGTCAAGATGTAACTACAGAAGAGTCAAGTTTTAAATAAAAGAAGAAAGAATTTTAAATTCTAAAAATCTAAGAATAATAAGTTATTTTAAGAACGCTTGACTGAAGGCATTAATCTTTTGGAACCCTTTTTTTTTTTGGAAGAGTGTTCAATCATTTTAATAAACCTTTCTTGTTGTTTACAGAAACATGGCTGCTACGCCGGTCTCCTGGCCCATTCCCATGAGGGCTATCGGAGCACAGAATCTGCTCACCATGCCGGGAGGAGTCACCACATCTGGATATCTGCACAAGAAAGGGGGCAGCCAGTTCAGCCTGATGAAATGTGAGTTTTACACGGCTCATTGGAATCCATCAGTTAGCAGACAAAACATCAAACATACATTAACATTAGTTAAAGAGGGTTCAATTTTGTCTTCTTTTACTCATCTTCTCTTTCATTCAAAACCTGTATGACTTTCTTCTGTGGAACATAAAGGAAGATATTTTAAAAAATGCTTTTGGTCCATACAATGAATAAATGAGGTTCAATGTTATTTGGACCCCATTGGCTTTCACCGTAACTGTAAATAAACAGTTCCTAAAACAGAAACATTCTATAGATGATTCTTGTTTGCATTCTGAGCAAGAATTTCAGCTACTAAATGAAAAATTAAAAACTGTTATTGTGACTTTTAATCTCTCAATTTTCAGCATTGTGAGACATAAACTTGCAATTGTGCACTATAAAATCAAAACTGTGTGATATAAAAGTTTATATCTTACAATTCTGACCTGCATTTGTGAGTTATAAAGTCCAATTTTGAGGGGGAAAAAAGGACTGATATGTTCTCAGAATTGTGAGTTTCTATCTCACAATTCTAACGTTACTCACAATTGCCTGTTATAAAGACAGAATTGCAATAAAGTCAGCTACGAGATATAAACTTGCAATTCAACTCAGAAAAATACTCAGTCTTGTGAGTTCTTATTTCACAATTCTGACTTTTAAACTTGCAATTGCAATGTTTATATCACACAATTCTGAAAAAAAGTCAGAATTGCATGTTTTTATCTCAGAATTCTGACTTTCGCAATTGTGATATAGTCATGCAATTCTGAGAAACAAAGTCAGAATTCCAAGATGTAAAGTTGTAATTGCGAGAAAAAAGTCTGAATTGTAAAATAAAAAGATGCAATTACCTTTTTTGGATTTTTTTATTAAGTGGTGGAAACAGGCTTCCATAATAACAGAATGGTGATTAGTAGTACCAACAGTTTTATACAGCTTTATAGATCAGTTTTAACCAGTAGCTAAAATGTTAAACATAACTGAAGGTTAACTGAATTCATGTTGACTAATACTCCTGGAATATTCTGTAACACTTACTATAAGGGTCTTTTCTTTAACATTAGTTGCATTAGGTGTCATAAATTAGCATAGAAAAATACTTTATAACACTTTAAGAAAAGTATTTAGCAAGTTTCTTTGAATAAAAGCGTCTGCTAAATGCATAAGCATACATGTAAATGTAAAGAATAGGGTTCCATTACCACTGGTTAATGTATTAACTACATTAACCAACGATGTGCAGTACATTCCATCCTAATTAATCTATTGACATTAGTTCAGTGAAGAGCAACTGTTCATTTTTAGTTGGGGTCAAAAGTTTACATACACCTTGCGGAATTTGCCAAATGTTAATTATTTTACCAAAATAAGAAGAATCATACAAAATTGCATGTTATTTTTTTATTTAGTACTGACCTGAATAAGATGCTGCACTTAAAAGACGTTCACATATAGTCCACAAGAGTAAATAATAGTTGAATTTATAAAAATTACCCCGTTCAAAAGTTCATGAGTGCCATATTTGTCCCGAACAGTTAAACTGCCTGCTGTTCTTTAGAAAAATCCTTCAGGTCCCACAAATTCTTTGGTTTTTCAGCATTTGTGTGTATATGAACCCTTTCCAACAGTGACTATATGATTTTGGGATTGATCTTTTCACACTGAGGACAACTGAGGGACTCATATGCGACTGTTATAGAAGGTTCAAACGCTCACTGATACTCCAGAAGGAAACACGACGCATTAAGCATTGAAAACTTTTGGAATTTGAAGATCAGGGCAAATTTAACTTATTTTGTCTTCTGGGAAACATGCAAGTGTCTTCTGTAGCTTCTGAGAGGCAGTACTAAATGAAAAAAATATTATATTTAGGGAAAATAAGAAAAATGTACACATCTTCATTCTGTTCAAAAGTTTTCACCCCCTCGTTCTTACTGGATTGTTTTTCCTTCTGAAGCATCAGTGAGCGTTTGAGCCTTCTGTAATAGTTGCATATGAGTCCCTCAGTTGTCCTCAATGTCAAAAGATGGATCTCAAAATCATACAGTCATTGTTGGAAATGGTTCAAATACATAAAAATACTGAAAAACCACAGAATTTGTGGGACCTGAAAGATTTCAACTATTCAACTATTGTTTTCTCCTCTGGACTATATGTAAATGTCTTTTAAGAAAAATATCTTATTCAGGTCAGTGTTAAATAAAATATAACATGCATTTTGTATGACTGCATGCATTATTTTGCAATTCCGCAAGGTGTATGTAAACTTTTGACCTCAACTGCATATGCTAATACATTTCTTGCTTAAGCTGCATAAATTAACATTAACACGCACTAATAAATGCTATAGGAAATTGTCCATTATTAGTTCATAATACCTAATGAACAAACTCATGTTAACAAATTAAAACTTACATTGAAGTGTTGCCTAATATACCTTTAAGAAGTGTTTATGTGCTGAAATGATTGTGTTTAATGTGACTTGAGAAGACATATACTGAGTTTCTGCCGATTCCACAGGGCCTCTTCGCTTCATCATAATCCACAAAGGCTGCGTCTACTATTTCAAGAGCAGTACATCTGCTGCACCTCAAGGAGCGTTTTCACTCAACGGCTACAACAGGTTAGTTATTATCTGCTTATTTTTACTGGTTACCCTTATAACACTGCATTTGTTCATATGACGTTCTCATGAATCTGTGATCACTGAGGCAGAGAAAGTATCAGCGGCTCACCTCTCTGTACTTAGTTTTGCAATTTGTATGTTAGGTTAGCAGTGGCCATCTCGGCACAATCGCAGGCCACATCCTGTCCACAGCCTTTTTTTAAGTGCAAGAGTTTCGATTCTCACCGAACTGGCCTTAATACGTCCTTCCTGTACATGTAAATGCAACGGTCGCGTGTCTGTCCTATGTTCTGCATCATGTTATACTTTCCGTAAACGTACAAATTTCTGGTGGAAAGTGTTTAGATTCCTGCAGTATTCTTCCACAGAAGGTTCACTGCGCCATATGGCGAACATGTAATTATTGTGCATGATTTTCCTGCTGTGGTTGGGTAAAAATAGCCCTCTAAATTAATACAGCAGAGTACAAGGAGCGTTCGCGGATGAGCAAGACATACACGGACCCTTCAGCCATGTATTTGGCACTGAGGATGCAGGAAAACTCTTGTTTAATGTAGATTTTAAAATCACACAGAGGGGTTTGTACAAACCATTATCCTTAAATATAAATTATTAACAGAATAGTAAAAAATAGTGACCACTGAGTATTTCATGAAGTTTGGAGTTGCTAAATGTCTCTTATGTTCACCAAGGCTGCATTTATTTGATTAAAAACCATAGTAAAAACAGCAATATTGTGAAATATTATTACAATTTCAAATAGCAGTTTTCTGTTTGAATGTATTTCAAAATGAAATTTATTTATGTGATGTAAAGCTGAATTTTCAGCATTGTTGCGTTAGTGTCACATGATCCTTCAGAAATGATATATATTTTAATGACCATTGCTTTTATTGCTTGGCAGAGTCTTACGGGCAGCAGAGGAAACAACATCTAGCAACGTTTTTCCTTTTAAGATCGTCCACTTTAGTAAGAGACACCGTACGTGGTATTTCTCAGCAGCGAGTGAGGATGAGAGAAGGGTGAGATCACGCTGTAGTCATGACAAATAGCATTGCACAACTATGAACATTTGGGTTTTTTTCATGTTTAATTAAAAATAAAATGCGGAAATAAAAATGTGTATTTTTATCTCTGACAGAAATGGATGCGGTACTTAAGAAAAGAAATCAGCTATTATAATGATAAAAGAGATTTGCCTCTTCCAAGGTAAAACGTACAATCTGCTATCATTAACTCAATGTCAGATGTTAGCTCACACTGCATTTACTTGTATTTTCATTTGTGCTTTTTAAAACCACTAATGATTCATGAATTCTGTTTATATTGTTCTTAGACAATATGGTTGTAACCTTTACATTTTACAATTTTCTTGGGAATTTGTTAGCCAACAGCTGTAACCTCTTCCTCTTTCTTATAATCTCTGCTTGTTAATGGAATTCTTCATTGAATTTTTTGTAACTGCATCTTCTGAGTCACTTTTCTACTAAATTTCTTGTTTTAATAGTGATGATTTAGATTCGGAGAGCATATATGGCCAGTTAGAGGAGCCGCTGGACATCAGTCCTATTGAAGAAGACCCTGAAGCAGGTACACAGACTAACTATGCTTTAACACAGTGTAATTATGTAACAAATTATATGTGTCTGTAAATTGTTATATATAAATATATTTATATTACATTTAATAAATACGTTTTTAATTTAAAAAACATTTTTAATAGTTTCATTGTAACAAATTATGTCTACAAAAATGTGTTTATTTAGTGTTACAGATATTATAATTATATAAATAATTATAAAATTAAATAATTTTTAGTTTTATTTTACTCCATAAACATTGCATTGCAATACATTGAGAAAAATACAAATAAAAATTGTGCATGACTTAATTTATGTGAATTGTGCATTATTTAACTTATGCATTTTCATATAGATTATATGACGCAAGATGAAGACAGTGATGGAGAGGAAGGATCACCAGTTTCAGCAGGTAAATGCTTAAATTTTATGTATTTATTTCTTCACTCTCGAGAAAGAAAAAAAAAAGTTGCAGTGTTGGGGGAAACGCATTACAAATAACACAATTTATGTAATCAGATTACTTTTTACAAGTAACTAGTAAAGTACTTTTAAATTTCTAAGTATCCAAGTTACTTTTTCAAATAAGTTACTTAGTGCAGAGGCACTTTCTTCAGCCAAACAAATAAGCTAACTTTTTCAAAGTAACTAATGCAATTAGTTACTTTTTAACAGAGAAACAGATTATTGTAATACATTACTTTCCATTAAAAGTAACTAAGCAATGTAATTAGTTACTTTTTATAGAGAAACGCAATATTGTAATGCATTACTTACTGTTAAAAGTATCTAAGTAACACAATTTGTTACTTTTTAATAGAGAAACGCAATATCGTAATGCATTACTTCCCATTAAAAGTAGCTAAGTAACACAATTAGTTACTGTTTAACAGAGAAACGCTATATTGTAATGCATTACTTTCCTTAAAAAGTAATGCAAATCGTTACTTTTTATAAAGAAACACTATTTTATAATAACTTACTTTCCATAAAAATTAACTAATTCAGGCAACTAGGTACTTTTTTATAGAGAAATGCAATATTGTATTGTGTGTTTCTAAAAAAGTAGTAATGCAATTAGTTTGTGCATGTTTTTCAAAACTATATGAAATCAACATAAATTCAAAGATATATATATATATATATATATATATAATATTTTATGTAAATACAAAAAGAGATTTTTTTCTATAAAAAGTTATTTTAATTTTGTAATTTAATTTTATAAATAAACACAATATTGTAATGCATTACTTTGCTTAAAAAGTAACTAAGTGATGCAATTATTTACTGTTTAATAGAGAAACACAATATTGCAATGCATTACTTTCCATCAAAGTAACTAACACAATTAGTTACTTTTTAATATTTTATGCAAACACAAAGTTTTTCCCATAAAAAGTAAAGCAATGCAGTTACTTTTTATAGAGAAACACAATATTGTAATGCATTACTTTCCATAAAAAGTAACTAAGTAACGCAATTAGTTACTTTTACATAGAGAAATGCAATATCGTAATGCATTAGTTTTCATAAAAATCACTAATACAATCAGAGACTCGCAATATTGTAATCCATTACTTTCAAAAGTAACTTTCCCCAACACTGCAAAGCTGTTACAAAGCAAAAAGGTACAAAAGCTAAAAGATATTTGTACCTTATTATTCCCTAAAAAACGAGCAAGTGTTTTGAACCCATAGATAGTTTTGCACCTGTTTTCTGAGAGTGAATGTGTTTAAAATAGTGATAGTCACATTTTGAGACACCACTGTTGCTATATTTAGATTCACTGAGAATATTTACCTTAGACAATACCCACACAGTGGAATAACTCTTTGATGTTTTTTTCCAGGTCGACCCATGGTTCCACCTCCACCGTATCCTCCACCCCCTGTTCCTGTTCAGTCGAGAGAAACCCGTGGACCGCCACCTCCACTGCCCCCTCCATTCAAAAAACCTTCCTGTTCAGCCAAAGGTCCTCCTCCGCCGCTGCCGTACGCCCCTCATCTACAGAAACCAGACTTACACCCGTCCAACAGAGGCCCTGCTGGACCCATGCCTCCTTTACCCCCACCAACCAGCGTGAAGCCCATGTCAGGCCCGTTTGCCACAATGCCTGCTTGCGAAAAGAAGCCGCACACCTCACTCATTGGAAATACAGCGGCTACTTTACCCATCGTTCAGAACTTGCAGAAAGTGTTTCTGAACTCTGGAACGAAACCACCCGTTTCTAGTCAGCACCTGGGGGTGAAGCCCACACCTGACCCACGGCCCGTCTCACCACACTTGTCCAGTTCTGTCGGTAACAGGCCGCTGGGACAGATACCCAAGCCTCCATTACCAACCAAACCGAAACCTAACAGACCCTCGTTCCAGTAAGTGTCTTTCATTTGTTGAGCTGTGCCGCAGAGACTTTTATGGCTGCAAATGTATTTAGAGCTACTGTTCAAAGGGTTAAATACAAACATGCTCAGTCCTGTTATAAAGAAAGAATAACAACTGCATTCTTTAACTAGCATGACTTTTTACACACATATGTGAGAGTGTTAAACCACACCCGTGAGAGGACCAAAGTAGCAGCATAAACGCTTCAAGGTTTAGAATAAAACTGATTATATGTGTCCCTGAACCACAAACCAGTCTTAAGTAACTTTAAGCAATAGCCAAAAACAGATTGTATTGATCAAAATTATAGATTTTTCTTTTATGCAAAAAATTATTAGTATATTAAGTAAAGATCATGTTCCATGAAGCTATTTTGTAAATTTCCTACTGTAAATATATCAAAAATTAATTTTGGATTAGTAATATGCATTGCTAAGAACTTTTCTAAGAATTCTAGATTTTCAAATAGTTGTATCTCGGGCAAATCCTAACATAAATGGAAAGCTTATTTACATTAATATGACATGGCAATGTTAGGTATTTATTGATTTATTTCCTTACTTACTTATTTACAAGAAAAGTTAAATTTTAACATTTGGTTTGTTTTGGATGTTGTTTAGACTAGGAGATTATTTATACAAACTGTTTGTCTTTTTTTTGTGCCAGAAGAGCATCACCGGATGGACAGAGTTTTCGGTCTTCTATTGAAGAAAATCCTATAAAAAAACGAGTGAAAAACAAAATTAACGAGGACTCGGATGATGAAGACTATGAAAATGTACGTTTACTTCATTTTTTTGTCATTTAACCCTTTAACTGTCACCGTCCAGTCACCGGGACACCTATGTTTACTTCACCATATTTCAAATAAATCCTAATCTAATCATGACAACTATATATCGTTGGAAAGGTCTAAGACTCCTAAATTGATATTTTACCACTGTTTTGTGTTACAAATTATGTAGGAAAAGTAATAGATTAATTTATGACAAGAGTGCACCTCAAAAAATGTACTTCACAACAGGAGTTCAGACCTTTTTCACAAAAAGACTTTCTTTGTTGTCTTTTTTTCTATCACGTTTTAGAAATCATAAGAAATTATATATCACTTGAAGACTTAAAATTTCAAAATTCATCCTTTGGAAACCATTTTAAAAACAGACATTGCATTGTCATGAAAATTGTACATGAAAATCATATTACAAAATGTTTTGGTTAATGAATTATAAAAAAATTACATTTGGAAGTGCATTTTCATGTCTATGTTCACAATAGGGAGTGACAGTTAAAGGGTTAAAGTTTACTGAAAAATTAAAATAAATTAAAAAACTTCAGGATGTGCTGTGTACATCTTAGTTCTTTGAGCTCAGGCTTATTAAGTTTGAGCGTTTTAAGGAGAAATGCACAATTTTTATGAACTTTCCTTTCTCTGTCGAAGCAGAAACAATGAGTCACTTCCTCAATGACACGTTGAAACAAAATAGATTGTGGCGGATTTAGCATAAGTTCTATCTACTATCTACTAAAATCTTTTTTTTATTATTTTGCTGTTGTAGCCTTTACCAGTAGCCTAACATTTGACCTGATTTTGCAATAATAATGCCTTGTTTTTTCTCATCAGGTGAATTTGCCTCCATCTGTCTTTGTTGACACGATGGAAACCAGCAATGTTGAAAGGTAAATGCAACATTTTTTTTGTATTGCTGCCCTCTAGTGTAATGGAGTTGTAATTGAGGGCCACAAAACAGAGCCACTCATCCAGTCCATATGTCACTATGTTTGCTTACACTATTAACTGTGTCTTTACTTACTGATTACAGATTATTTAAGGATTCATACACTTACCCACAGAACGGTCTGTACTGCATCCGCAAATCAGGAACAGGAAAAACATCACAGGTACAGACAACACAATACACATACACTTACATATACCTTGCAAAATCTAAAAAATTGTAATTATTTTACCAAAATAAGAGTTATTCACATATAAGACATTTACACACAGTCCACAAGAGAAAATAATACCTGAATTTATAAAAAAAAAAAATGACCCTGTTCAAAAGTTTACATACACTTGATTCTTAATACTGAGTTGTTACCTGAATGATCCACAGCTGTGTTTTTTGTTTAGCGATAGTTGTTCATGAGTCCCACTGTTCTTCAGAAAAATCCTTTAGGTCCCACAAATTCTTTGATTTTTCTGCAATTTTGTGTATTTGAACTCTTTCCAACAATGCCTGGATGATTTTGAGATCCATCTTTTCACACTGAGGACAACTGAGGGACTCATATGCAACTATTACAGAAGGTTCAAACGCTCACTGATGCTCCAGAAGGAAAAACAATACATTAAGCCGGGGGTGAAAACTTTGGATTTAAAGATCAGGGTAAATTTAGCTTATTTTGTCTTCTGGGGAACATGAAATTATCTTCTGTAGCTTCTGAGAGGCGGTACTATATAAAAAATATATATGATATTTAGGCAAAAATAAGAAAAATGTACACATCTTCATTCTTTTCAAAAGTTTTCACCCCCTGGCTCTTAACGCATTGTGTTTCTCTCTGGAGCATCAGTGAGCGTTTGAACCTTCTGTAATAGTAGCATATGAGTTTGTCAGTTGTCCTCAGTGTGAAAAGATGAATCTTAAAATGATACACTCATTGTTGGAAAGGGTTCACATACACAAAGTTTGCGGAATCTAAAGGATTTTTTTTTTTCTGAAGAACAGCAGACAGTTTAACTGTTCAGGACACTAAACAAAAAAACACAGCTGTGGATAATTCAGGTAACAACACTATTAAGAATCAAGTGTATGTAAACTTTTGAATGGGCTCATTTTTATAAACTCAACTATTATTTTCTCTCGTGGACTATATGTAAACGTCTTTTATGTGAAATATCTTATTCAGGTCAGTACTAAATAAAAAATAACATGCATTTTGTATGTATGTAAAATTTTGACCTCAACTATATATATTTATTTATGTATTTACTTTCCCCCAAATGCTTCTGTGTGTTTATACTTCTTTTCCTATCTGACACAGGTGCTGGTTGTTTGGGACACGGGTATAAATAAAGCCAGAAATTACAGACTCTTTGAAGAGGTTAGTCTTTGCATGGACACTAAATCTACAATACATATCATAAGAAGCTTTTCACAAGGCTAGATTTGCTATTACTTAGGGATATGAGCAAAAATTCAGCAACATACAGCTACACCCACCGAATGTTGAGGAAATGCTCCACTGGTGGCTCATTTGTCAGTACAGATCAAACTCATTCTCTTTTGCCCTCTTTATTTTACAATTACAGGACCAGCGGGTGTATCTGGAGGCAGATGTGACGTTCCCCAGTTTATCTGCCCTGGTTGAACACTATCACACCAACCCACTGCCCAGCAGCAACAACTCAATGCCCAACTACTCCTTCTGCTTACATGTACCTTTCGGCTACATCCCACCCAGGTGACATAGGCCCCCTGTCCCGTGCTGAAACACCCACCCGCACAGCCAAAGCTGGTCCTGGACCAGACTGCTGCTGACAGCGCCATCTGCTGGTGAACGTCACCATCACACCTGAGCGCACTGTGAATATCAATGGATGATACATCCATTGAACCAACGAACTGTGTTAATTAAAGTCCACTGTTTAGAAGGGAGTCTTAATGTTACAATGACATAAAGCCAGTTGAATAAACAGTGTTAAATAGCATACTTTAGTACACATACAATACTGAATACATTAGTATACTGCAGTATACTGATCCAGTGATGGGTCTGAATATCATAATGATTCTTCTCTGGAAAGTAACTCCCAATGTATATTCTCATGGTTGTTTTAATTCCAACATAATGTTATTTCAATATTTCTATCATACTTTAAGTATTATTTTATTGTACATATACTGTATTATATTGCATTATATAAGTCATTTAATAACTGGATGTTAATGTTATATTTGTACTTTTAACACTGTAAACTGTTGTGAGGTGAACTATACACACTTGAAAGTAAATACACAATGAAAATAAAACTAATTGTTTATATCTGGAAAAGATCTTATAAGACTTTTTATGTTTTTTAAAGAATTTCTTCTGCTCACAAAGCCTGCATTTATTTGATCCAAAGTACAGCAAAAACAGTAATATTGTGAAATATTTGTACTATTTTAAATAACTGCTTTCTATTTAAATATAGTGTCACATGACTCTTCAGAAATCATTCTAATATGCTGATTTGCTGCTCAAGATTTATTTATTTATTTATTATTATTATTATTATAAAAGCTTTTGGAACATTCACTATTCAAAAGCTTATATGGCTTATATATATATATATATATATATATATATATATGGGGGGGGGGAGAAATTATAGAAATTTATACTTTTATTTAGCAAAGATTCTTTAAATTGATCAAAAGAGACAAATATTTATAATGTTACAAAAGTTTTCTATTTTAGATAAATGCTGTCCTCCTGAACTTTCTATTCATTAAGTAACTAAATAAATTATACTCAGCTGTTTTCAATATAATAATAATAATAATAATAATAAATGTTTTTTTGAGCAACAAATCAGAATATTAGAATGATTTCTGAAGGATCATAGTGATGCTTAAAAAATCAGCTTTGAAATCACAGGAATAAATTGCATTTTAAAATATATTCCGATAGAAAACAGTGATTTTAAATAGTAAAAATATTTCAACATTTTTGGATCAAATAAATGCAGGCTTGGTGAGCAGAAGACACTTCTTTGAAAACATTACAAATCTTACTTTTCAAAAACGTTTGACTAGTTGTGTATAAACCTAATCCTAAAACTGAATCGAATACAGAAATTACAAAACAAATAGCATTGAGCAATAAACTAAATTTTATTGCGTTTGTATGTGTTACTGTGGAGCAGATATAACTCTTGAAAATGAAGACAGAACTTAAAATGACCTCAAACTAAGCTAACACGTTACATAATTTATGTAAAACCAAACTTAGCAATGCATTAAAGGCTCATAAAGGCTTAATTTACAAATTACATAATTCATGGCTTAATTATTTCAAAGTCCAAAGCCAATGTGTTTCCTGTACTATTTTAAGTCCACTATTACATATGTAATTCTTTTATAAGTCTATGTATATATACTGTACATCCAGAAAGCCATTTTGAAACATG
The DNA here is from genome assembly GCA_033026305.1 of Cirrhinus molitorella. Lineage (NCBI taxonomy): Eukaryota > Metazoa > Chordata > Actinopteri > Cypriniformes > Cyprinidae > Cirrhinus > Cirrhinus molitorella. The sequence goes on along the minus strand of CM065139.1, from coordinate 30,641,634 downwards.
GTCGACTTACAGTGATTTTATATGCAACAGCGTGACCATATTAAAGTAAGGCTGTTAAATAAATGATTATAATGGAAGATGATTAAAATTTAGCGTGATACTAACGGTGGGAGCTAAAAAGCAATATTTTTGCATGTCATAAAATATACACCACCAATCAAAAGTTTGGATGCAGATTTGATGGTCAAAAAATATTTTTTTAATTATCATCAATGTTTAAAAAAAGTCAAAAGTAAAAAAGTATTACAGTTTCCAGAAAAATATTAACGGCACAACTGTTTTTAGCATTAATAATAATAAAAAGTATTTCTTGAGCATCAAATCATCATATTAGAATAATTTCTGAAGTAATGGTGCTGAAAATTCAGCTTGATCACAGGAATAAATAAAATTTCACAATATATTCACATAGAAAACTATTAATTTAAACTTTAATAATATTTTACATTTTTACAGTTTTTACTGTATTTATCAAATAAATGCAGCCTTGGTGAGCATAAAATACTTATTTCATAATATTCATAATAATTACTAGCTTTCGACCATAAATTATTTGCATTAGGGTTAATAACATGGCAAAAATAAATAAATAAATAATAATAAAATATTAAACATTTAGGATGAACTGACTTACCACAGCTTTCCTTACAAATACTGCTGATTTCCTTATCGAGCTCCACTATTCATAGTTATCACCACATCAGATCAAGATAAATAGCATATTAATGGCATATTTCTCAGAGCTTTAATCAGATGTGTGGAGGTGAAGATATAGCGAGAACAAATGAGAAGAGAAGACTCTAAGATGCCAGGATTGATGATTAATGAACAGGGTAAATATAGTGCTTGCACACGGATCTGTCTGCATTCTGCTGGGAGCATTGATTTGCTCTGAATAAGGGATCAATATGCATGAAAGGTTCCAGTGTAAGTTCTGATCTGGGAACAGAAGCCCTCCTGTTCACGTAATCCCGTTTTCAGAAAGAAAAACCACCTCTCGTCTTCTCAGATGTTTGATACGCTGTCCCTCATGTCTTTATTGTGATCAAAGTGAGCATATCCAGCAGAGTCAAATGAAGCAGAATATTTTAGACTATAAGTACTTTAAGGAATGAGTCCAGTGGATTGATCCAGAACTCCTGCCGAACTGTCAACATTTGTCAAAAGAGCAGGAGTATTATGCAAAAAGATTATTTTCAAAAAGACTGCATTAAATGAATCTTTACCTAAATATTGGAAAATTTATGAGATTTTATTTAGATTTCCATTTAGCCCGGATTCAGTCTCATATACAGTGGGTACGGAAAGTATTCAGACCCCCTTAAATTTTTCGCTCTTTGTTATATTGCAGCCATTTGCTAAAATCATTTAAGTTAATTTTTTTCCTCATTAATGTACACACAGCACCCCATATTGACAGAAAAACACAGAATTGTTGACATTTTTGCAGATTTATTAAAAAAGAAAAACTGAAACATCACATGGTCCTATGTATTCAGACCCTTTGCTGTGACACTCATATATTTAACTCAGGTGCTGTCCATTTCTTCTGATCATCCTTGAGATGGTTCTACACCTTCATCTGAGTCCAGCTTGATTAGGAAAGCCACATACCTGTCTATATAAGACCTTACAGCTCACATTGCATGTCAGAGCAAAAGGGAATCATGAGGTCAAAGGAACTGCCTGAAGAGCTCAGAGACAGAATTGTGGCAAGGCACAGATCTGGCCAAGGTTACAAAAAAATTTCTGCTGCACTTAAGGTTCCTAAGAGTACAGTAGCCTCCATAATCCTTAAATGGAAGACGTTTGGGAAGACCAGAACCCTTCCTAGAGCTGGCCGTCCGGCCAAACTGAGCTATCGGGGGAGAAGAGCCTTGGTGAGAGAGGTAAAGAAGAACCCAAAGATCACTGTGGCTGAGCTCCAGAGATGCAGTCAGGAGATGGGAGAAAGTTGTAGAAAGTCAACCATCACTGCAGCCCTCCACCAGTCGGGGCTTTATGGCAGAGTGGCCCAAAGGAAGCCTCTCCTCAGTGCAAGACACATGAAAGCCCGCATGAAGGACTCCAAGATGGTGAGAAATAAGATTCTTTGGTCTGATGAGACCAAGATAGAACTTTTTGGCCTTAATTCTAAGCGGTATGTGTAGAGAAAACCAGGCACTGCTCATCACCTGTCCAATACAGTCCCAACAGTGAAGCATGGTGGTGGCAGCATCATGCTGTGGGGGTGTTTTTCAGCTGCAGGGACAGGACGACTGGTTGCAATCGAGGGAAAGATGAATGCGGCCAAGTACAGGGATATCCTGGATGAAAACCTTCTCCAGAGTGCTCAGGAACTCATGGGCCGTAGGTTCACCTTCCAACAAGACAATGACCCTGAGCACACAGCTAAAATAATGAAGGAGTGGCTTCACAACAACTCCGTGACTGTTCTTGAATGGCCCAGCCAGAGCCCTGAACGTTTACCATCCAACCTGACAGAACTGGAGAGGATCTGCAAGGAGGAATGGCAGAGGATCCCCAAATCCAGGTGTGAAAAACTTGTTGCATCTTTCCCAAAAAGACTCATGGCTGTATTAGATCAAAAGGGTGCTTCTACTAAATACTGAGCAAAGTGTCTGAATACTTAGGACCATGTGATATTTCAGTTTTTCTTTTTTAATAAATCTGCAAAAATGTCAACAATTCTGTGTTTTTCTGTCAATATGGGGTGCTGTGTGTACATTAATGAGGAAAAAATGGTGAAAAGAAATGATTTTAGCAAATGGCTACAATATAGCAAAGAGTGAAAAATTTAAGGGGGTCTGAATACTTTCCATACCCACTGTATATATACAGTGGATATGAAAAGTCTACACACCCCTGTAAAAATGCCAGGTTTATGTGATTAAAAAAAAAAAAAAAACAATTGAAAAACAAACTGAAATCTTTTTTTTTTCTGTGGAAAGTAAAAATAAAAAAACTAAAATTATGTGGTTGCATTAGTGTATATACCCTTAAACTAATACTTTGTCGAAGCACCTTTTGATTTTATTACAGCATTCAGTCTTTTTGGGTATGAGTTTATCAGCATGGCACATCTTGACTTGCTAATATTTGCCCACTTTTCTTTGCAAAAACACTCCAAATCTTCCAGATTGTGAGGGCATCTCTCATGCACAGCCCTGTTCAGATCACCCCACAGATTTTCAACTGGATTCAGGTCTGGGCCATTCTAAAACTTTAATCTTTTTCTTGTGAAGCCATTCTTTTGTTGATTTGGATGTATGCTTAGGGTCATTGTCGTGCTAAAATTATTTAAAATTATAAAAAAGTATTTTTACATTTTTAATTATATATATATATATATATATATATATATATATATATATATATTCATATAGATGGATATAGATATAGATATAGATATCTAATTAATACAAATAAAAAAGTATATATATTTAAATAATTGTGTGTGTGTGTGTGTGTGTGTGTGTGTGTGTGTGTATAAAATTATTTTTTCTAAATTTATCTATAATAATTGTATATATATATATATATATATATATATATATATTTACGTACTTAAAAAATTATAAATAACTATAAAAATAATTGTATATCTTTTTAAAAGTATTAACCAAATTTAGAATCAGTAAGATTTTAAGATTTTTAATGGTTTTTAAAGATGTTTCTTATGCTCATTAAGGCTGCATTTATTTGATATAAAAAATTAAAGAAAAAAACTGTAATAGTGTGAAATAAATTTCAATTAAAAATAACTATGTTCAGTATGTGACTATGTGAATATATTTTAAAATGTAATTTATTCCTCTGATAAAAAAGCTGAATTTTTAGCATCATTACTCCGGTCTTCTTGATCTTTTCAGAAATTATTCTAATATGCTGATTTGTTATAAATATTGTGTTGCCTAATATTTTGTTTGAACCTGTGATTTTTCCCCAGGATTCTTTAATAAATAAAAACTTGAAGAAGAAAAAAAAAACAGTCAATAATTACTGACTAAACAGTTTAATGTGGTACTGAAGATATAGGTCTACCCCTCAAAATACTTCCATACACTGACTGAAACTTACTCTTACTGAGGAAGAGGACACTATTTAAGGGTTACTGATTGATTTATTCCTCATTTGTCTTAAACGGGCAGATAGACTGCACCATACAGTACGTGTAGGGCAGTCTCATTGGAAGACGTGGTACAGCAAGGGTTAACAATGTGTAAATGACATGTTGAAGGAGAAAAAACACGCCTGTGTTCGGCAGTGGCGCGGTTATTCGCTGCAGGTTCACACTATCATTAAATTAGGACATGGATTGCGGTTCCCCGACCGCTTCGCGTGTGTGGAGAGACTGACCGGGGAGCTGCCTAAATGAGATAAAAGCCCGTGGATCACGCTGCTTTCTGTTTGTCCCACGAAGACATATCGGCTGTGCTACAATATCAGGGACGAGGCCACAGACAGAAAGACAGACAGACGGCACAGCGTTCAGCTCTAGCGCGAAATGGTCACGTCTATCCTGGGGCTTCTCATTCTGCCAGTATGTCTTCAGCTGTGTGGATTTTCGCGCGGTGAGTGTTTAGAATGAGGATGGTAACAATGGTTGCCATGGGAAGATCATATAGAACAATGCCGCGTTCCCAGAACGTCTGTGGTTAGTGTTGCAATCTAATTCTCAGAGGAGATTTAAATTCCTCTTAATAAACTGACCTGCTTGGTATCATTCGTGCTTAAATCTTAAGGGAAACATGTTTTAGTATGGATCTTTCAGATCCATGTGTTTGATTGGATGGCTCATTGATCGCACGTTTAACATATCTAAATGTAGCCTATAGGCCATACAAATGGCTTATAGAAAATCCAACCTACATTACACATTAATAATGGTATTATTTCCGAGAAAAGATGTGATTTCTTCTTTTTAATTTAAATACATTCATGTGCGTTTTAAAGCGTTGCTCAACACATCTGCGCCAACGCCTGCTTTATGTGTGATCACTTATTTATGTATATAGGCCTGTTATTTTATAACACAGCTTTGCTGTTATTCATTTAAAAGGCTTGTTTGAAATCTCAATCCGTGCGCACGCCGCTTCGCTCGGTAAAGAAACGAGGCGTGTTTGGTTGCGGTAATTAAACAGGTGACTCCGGTTAGAGCGCGTGTGAAACGCGTATGTCAGCCTGTGCTCTAGCAGGGGTCCGCTTGGCCTGTTTATTAGCTTCAGTGTGTATTTCACTTTTAAGTGTTATGTTATATATATGTGATTTTATAAAAGTAATACACAATGTAACGTCTAAGCAGTGCGTTTTTAGGACGCGTTCAAAATCAGCTAGACGGAGCGCAACGTAAGGGGGCGTTCACATAGGATGCGTTCTAACGTTTTGTCTGAGCTTTTCGTTTGTGTCGGTGTTAATTACACTATTTGAACACGGGACGGGAATCGTAAAGAATTTAACGATTCTAATTCCTCTGAACGATTCCCGTTACTAAATGGCTTAACGACTCCTTTAGGTTATTTGTGACCCTGGACCACAAAACCAGCCATATTTGAAATATTGAAATGTATAATCATAATCAGAAAGCTGAATAAATAAGCTTTCCATTGATGTATGGTTTGTAGGGATAGGACAATATTAATAATAATCAAAATATTGAGAAACTCTCCTTTAAAGTTGTTTAAATAAAGTTATTAGCAATGCATATTGCTAACAAACATTAAGTTTTGATATATTTACAGTATTAAATTTACTAAATATCTTCATGGAACATGATCTTTACTTAATATTCTAATGATTTTTGGCAATAAAAGAAAAATCTATAATTTGACCCATACAGTGTATTGTTGCCTATTGCTACAAATATAGGCTACCCATGGTTAATAACTGGCTACCCATAACTGGTTGTGTGGTCTATGGTCAGTTCTAGCTGTATTCATGTATTAAACACAATATTTCAAATATTCCACTGATTACAACAATTCAATGTGCTTAATATTGTTGTATGTACAACTATTCAATATCACCCATTTATCACTTTGTACAGCTGTCCGTTTGAGGTTGTTTTTTTTTTTTTTCTTTTTTTTTTTGAGATTTCAAGTATCTAGCCCTGTGAAACTAGTTAAGACTAGAAAACAGTAACCACTTCCACTGTTTTTAGCTGACTACAGAGTTTAATTTCGTAAGAATCATTTATTCAGGAACTGGACCACACATAGAAATTTTTTGAACCGTTTTTTTGTTTTAACACACTGTCCAATTTGTATTAAATCTGTGAATCTCATTTGCACGTTTTTGTATGATCTGCTTACTCCCCGCTTTAGATATAGAGGTGGACCTTGATGCTTGTTTTATTCCTTAAAAATCCTACCTGATCTCATGACGAAAACACACTTGTGTTAACATTTTTCGCAAGACGTAAAAAGCATACTAAAAAGTCCACATCACTGCAGATTCCAACAGAAAGGAACACTAGAGGCAATAAAACGGCAAGCACTTGCAAACGTTTTCGTACACTTTTATGAATACAGCTCCATATGTTTCGCTTTCTGGAACAGCATTGGACTAAGGATGTGGAATCTTTGGGTACGAATCCTGTGAAAAACATGACTCACAATGAAAGAGCTGAAAGATGAGAGAATGAAAAAACAAGCTAAAACGGCATGCGTTTTTACGTCACGATCGCTTTTGTGCATATTATAGAGTAGGTTCAGGTGTAATGCAGATGGTACATTATTTTAAAATGTCACAGAGTATTAGAGTTATAGCGACACTCAATGGACATTTCAAGGCAGAACTGCGGTAGTCTCGCCTAGCCAGACCTTCAGACTAACGACAGAATGTCTGGGAACTTTGGCCTCTTTGAATGGCCAAAGCCCGTCCATTAGGCCATATGACTGACAGGTAAAGCAACCAATCATGTTTTGTTTGGTGCCGCGTCATGTTTAGGGGCGTGGAAATGTCACCACAAAACCACACGGTGTGTGAAACGGACATATTTTAAAGATTCTGTGCTGCAAACTATTCTTTTGAATATCCAGCATTTAGTTGATTCTAATAGGCGCTCGTCGTAACAGTTGTAAACACACTTCTTTCGTGAGGGGGCTGGGCACCACAGCATTTAACGTTTCAGGCGGAACGTTAAAGAACGTGACACGTGCGTCTCCCAGAATCCCATATAATCTAACCAATCCGATGATGACTTCAAAACTCCTTAAGTGTTTCCAGATAAGTGTGCACACTTAGCACCGTTCAGTGGAAATTTCATGGTGGTACGTACTTCACATCTTGCGAAAAAGTTCCCACAAGTACATTTTCGTCATGAGATCATGATTGAAAATATTGCATTGTATTGTTTAAATCATTGTACAAACTACCACCTTGTAAATTTTGTAATGAGAAATCAGACTACACTGATTGTGCTGTTTTTTTGTTTGTTTGTTTGTTTTATTCAGTAAAAAGAACGGTCTCATGATTCATTGTTTGAAAATCAAACTATACTGATGTGCTGTGTTTTAAAAGAATCATGTTATGATTATGAGTTTGGGAATCTCAGATTCTGCATATTACATATCTACACAGGTGACAGTTTAAGTTTTTGTAATTTTTATAATCTAGGCTTTAACCGCAAATACAACAAAACTGTGGTGGCTTAGTGGTTAAACTTGCAGGTTTGTAACTGAAAAGTTGTTGGTTTAAACCCCAGCAGAGCTTATCTGCCTCCATTGTGCCCTTGAGCAAAGTACTTGGCCTAAGGTTTGTCCAACAGGGACTGACCTTGTAACGAGAGACACTGTATGCATAAAAAAACATTTGCTAAATGACCGTTTAGACAATTAGTTGCGTCATCTGATTGGAAAAGATAAATGGGTTTATCTGAAAGAAATACTACTTGATATTTTTTTCATACGGTTGATTTCTCAAGGGAGTGCATATAGTGCTGATGAGAGGAAGGGTTTTGTTTTGAGTCTTAAGGTCAGGCTGCTCGAAACGCTCCAGCGGTGCTTTAGATTAAGACCCCTACTGCATTCTCAGCATCTGCCTGTGATGAAGCAAAGATTAGATATTCTGATGAATCAGAGCGTTGGAGTCTCGTGGTAAATGTTTTACTTGCACGCATATAAAAATAAGGCTTCTGGGCCTTTGGCAAGCTGCAAAGCTCAGCCTCTCCTCGTAGGCTGAAATGATGTAAGTGGTCTTCACATCTTAAAAGCGAATCTGAGAACTGACGTTTTCTTTAAGAAGTGTTTACAGATTGTCGCTGCAGCATTTTGTAAACATTAAAATTACTTTTAAATGCCAAATGGTTTGCGCAAAGCACTCGTCAGTTTAGAAGCTCTTTTCGTATTTGGCAGATGATTTGGTTGCTTTGGTGTGAACCGCATACTACAGTGAAAAAATGCAATCTTAGACTTTAATACAGATATAAACTGGATTCTTAATACTGTGTTGTTACTTGAATGATCCACAGCTGGGTTTTCTATTTAGTGATAGTTGTTCATGAGTCCCTTGTTTGTCCTGAACTGCCCACTGTTCTTCACTGTTCAAGTCAAATTCTTTGGTTTTTCAGCATTGTGTATTTGAACCCTTTCTAACAATCACTATATGATTTGAGATCCATCTTTTCACACTGAGGACAACTGAGGGACTTGTATGCAACTTTTACAGAAGGTTCACATGCTCACTGGTGCTCCAGAATGGAAAAACAATGCATTAAGCACATATTTAAGCCCATAGCTAGTTTACATGCGTCTGCCATGCCGTTTTGTCATTTTGAGTAGGTTGATGCAGTGGTAAAGATTTAATTAGCATTGATATTGTTCCTATCCCAGCTGGGACTGATCTTAGACCGTTTTGATTACATTGAACACCAGGCAGGACATGACCGGCTGACTTTTGGCAAATGTCACATGTCATAAGGGGGAAGCGGGTGCCCATGAATGAAGTGACCGCATTGTTTCAAAGGGCTGGCAGGACTGACCCTCATCTAGATGAAATGTAGTTTGTGTTATTCAGTTTTGCAGGTTGTATTTTGTTATTGTGGTGTTTTGGCTAGTAATGACAGATGATGTAAATTTGAATTGACTCGTTCTGGATCTAATATACACTGTAATTGAAGAGCGCTAGTCTTGCCAAGAACTATTTTTATCTGATTTGCAGTTAATGTGCCCGTCTAACTTCCATACCGTTCATACTGTACCCTTTTGATGACATTTAGTCAGATCTTCTCCAGAGGCCATTATATCTTGAAACAAACTGTGTAGTCTATAGACTATAGTCAGATTATTTTACAAACATTAGCGGCTAGGTCATCTTATCAGAGACGTTTCAAAATGTTTTGGTTGTCAGGGGTTGTCAGATTAATTCCTGAGAACTTCCGCGCCACTAAGCAGCAGTGAGAAGAATTACAAAAGTAATGTTTGTTTTAAAACTAGTTCATGAATAGATTGTTTTTATAGTATTTTTATAATGTTTTATACCATGAGGATAGCCTGACATGGCTTTGAAATATAATATAAAAGCATTTGCCACTGAAAACTACTGCGTGCGACTATGAAATAACAATATTTAGGAGCACCATGTGCGACTGACCCATTCAGCATATTTGTGAGGGGAGTTTCAAAGGTTTCTACATGTTTTTGCAGCGTTGCAGTGTATCATGGAAACATCTGACTAATCCTTTCATAAACAAAGTGTAGATTGTGAATAAGAGATTTGTTGTGCAGTGTAGAGAGCTTCCTTGATTATAATGGAACTTTGCGAGATCACAACTAAGATAAGTGACAGCTTTTAATGATTTTTTTTTATTTTTTAAGTTTATATTAAGTGACTTCCCTGTTAGCACACGTACATCTCGGAGACATCTATTTGACGTCTGCATTTACATCTGCAAGACGTAGTTTGCTCATCTGCAATACGTCTATTGGACGTTTCCTATCAGATGTCAAATAGACGTCTATTAGATGTTTTTAAGTTGTTTTATCATTTAGAATGTATGTAAAACTGACATCTTAAAGATGTCTGCCAGACGTTTGTACACAGCAGATGCTTTCCAGATCAAGAGCTCCTTAACAGACATCTTGCAGACGTACGTGTGCTATCTGGGTTACATTGTCTGGATATAATACTATTACTTGATTTTACTATATTTCGTCATCAAAAATGATAAACTGAGTCAATGCGCATCTCCATTCAAACAGTGGCGTTTCGTTTATGAATGAACGTGCGTTTATAAATGAATCTAGTGAGTCATGAAAATGATTTAATTTTCCATTCATAATGACAGTCACTTGTTATTTCTGAATGAATCAGCTGTTCGAACGAATCAAATTAATGATATGATTCCCTAATTAAATCACTTGCTGCCACCTACTGGCAGTTTTACTTTCATTTTTAAACCATCTTTTCAGTTATTTAAATCATTTAAAACTTCTGTATTCAAAATGTTATGTTTAAAACATTAATCTCAACCAGAATTTATGAATTTGATTGCACTCATGCCACCTCTAAACCTGGTTAAAGATATGAAAATACACCTACAACTTTTGTGTTTTTCTGTGACACACCTGTAGTACAAATCAATTTTGTTAATACTGATTTCATTTTATTTGGCAACTTTATTCTGTTTATTCTAATGTTTTTATTAGAAAGTAAAAAAGCTTTTATATGCATAAAAAAAAAAACCTAACAAAAAATAAATAAATTTATAAATTTTTTTAAAAAATATATATATTTTTTTTACATTAAAGATGACATACTTTTAATAAAAAAATTATAAAATTCCCATGTAAATCTTGTAATGTGAAGTGTAATGTGCACAAGTACTACTAAAAATAAAAGTGTAGAGCCCTGCCCATGTCATATAAAGATGTTCATGTCTGTCTATCTTCAGTCAAAAAGAAAGGTTTTTGAGGGAAAACGTTCTGGATTTTTCTCTATATAGCGGACTTCAGTGGAAACCAACAGTTTGAAGGTCCAAACTGCAGTTTCCGTGCAGCTTCATAGAGCTATACTCTTTAACCACAAATGCTTGTCTTGCACTAGCTCTGCGATGCACATTTGTGAATTTGTACATTACTTACGCTAGAACTTGCTTTGGTACAAAAAAGGGAATTTTTGACTTTCTTTGCATGTTGGCTTTGTAAACACTGGGTCGGTACCTACACATACTTCGCTCATAACCCTTCTAACAAATATACAAATTTGTATTTTGTAATTTTTTTTTTTTTTTTTTTTATTTATTTATTTTAATTTTTTTTAGAAAATGGAAGATTGTTTTGCTAGATAAGACCATTATTCCTAGGCTGGGATTGTGTAGAGCCCTTTCAAAGCTGGCTGCTTTGAAACAGCAATTTGGACCTTCAACCTGTTGATCCCCACTAAAGTTCACTACATGGAGAAAAATCCTGGAATGTTTTTCTCAAAAACCTTAATTTCTTTTCGACTGAAGTAAAAAAGGGCATGATCTTGGATGACGTGGGTAAGTAAATTAAGTTTTCAGGAATAGAACTCAGTATCTTGTACTTCTAGTTAGCTTTGACATTAACAGCTCAAGTCAGAACACAGTATTGGAGGAAATTTGGCCAGTTTTGTACATCAAGTCATTACTAGACTGACTTTAACCAGCTGAAGCCGTTGACGCCGCCTGTTTCTGCCTCACAGGTTCCCGAACAGAATGTGAGCAGTCTCAGTTCCAGTGTGGGAACGGCCGGTGTATCCCGTCTGTGTGGCAGTGCGACGGCGACCTTGACTGCTCGGACGGGAGCGACGAGACGTCCTGCGGTGAGTCTGTGTGCATTGGTGTGTGTATGAGAGCTCGAAACGAGTCATCTGAGAATTACATCAGCTCTACGGCACAACATCCGTCATTGTTCTGATGTGTGGGCGTGTTTGTCTTGATGCTCGCCAGAATAACCACACCTACCAGCCAGTGTGTGATTTCCCTGATCCACGGTTAAACTAGTCTTGATCTCGAGAGCTGATGTAACTCTTGGGCAATCTGTCATAATGGAGGCAGAAACTGATTGGCATGCAGTTGGATGAAATGCAGTGAAATTAAAATATTGATGAAGTACAGTTGCTTGTTTGACACATCCATATGGCTGCATACCAAGTGTTTTTTATGTGTAAAGATGTTCCCACCTGAGTGATCTATAACGCTCATCTGTCTGCTAACTGGGTCATTGATGCGAGAGAAATTACAGATGGGGGCCGGCACAGATATGATGAGCTGGAGTCTTTTTTTGGATCCAAGTGTTCTCATTTAGGGCTCCTCACCTTTTACTCAGGGGCGTTTCCTCTGAGAAGCCTTGTGAAGATGGAATAAAATAATTGACAGAACAAAAAGTAATTTTGAAACATGAACTAAATTAGTATGTTAATCACTATTATTCCAAAAGCAACGGCAGTTATTACGTTTCAGACAGTGGCATCATTTCTTGAGGTCATTGTGACAGTGACTATATGTCTGTATTTTTCCATCATATAATGTACCATTTCAAACTAAAAATAATAATAATAATTTGCACTTTGCAACCAGTCTAACTTGAAAATGTACAGTAAATATATTTTTGTGTGATTGTTTTATTATTAATAGTGTCACTGTCAGCATATTATATAACTTAATGTGATTACATTTACAATATTTTGCATAAATTATGCAATTACCTATTATGCCTATTATTATTTATTTGAAAAATACAGTAAAAATACTAATTGCAAAATATTATTGCAATTTAAAATAACATTATCCTGATGAAGTGATAAAATGTGCAATATTTTGCACAAAATACAAGTTTTTATGAAATGTTACAATTTAAAATAACATTATATAACTTGATAAAGTGATAAAATATTTGCAATATTTTGCAAAATTATGCAGTTAACTCTTCTGCTCAAAGCCACATTTATTTGATGGAAAAAATACAGTACAAATACTAAGATTGTGAATTATTATTATTATTATTATTATTATTATTATTATTATTATTATTGTGATTTAAAAAAACATTATATAACCTTATAAAGTGATAAAATATTTGCAATATTTTGCATAAATTATGCAATTAACTATTATGCTCATGGCCATATTTATTTGATGAAAAATGCGGTGAAAATACAAGGTTTTTTTAAATATTGCAATTTCAAATAGCATTATATAACCTGATGAAGTGATAAAATATTTGCAATATTTTGCATAAATTGTGCAGTTAACTCTTCTGCTCAAGGCCACATTTATTTGATGAAAAATACAGTACAAATACTAAGATTGTAAATTATTGCAATTTAAAATAGCATTATATAACCTGTTAAAGTGATCAAATATTTGCAATATTTTGCATAAATTATGCAATTAACTATTATGCTCAAGGCTATATTTGATGAAGAATACAGTAAAAATACTAATATTGCAAAATATTATTGCAATTTAAAATAACATTAACTTGATAAAGTGATAAAATATTTGCAATATTTTGCGTAATTTGTGCAGCTAACTCTTCTGCTCAAGGCCACATTTATTTGATGAAGAAATACAGTAAAAATACTAATATTGTGAATTATTATTTCAATTTAAAATGGCATTATGTAACCTGTTAAAGTGATAAAATATTTGCAATATTTTGCATAAATTATGCAATTAACTATTATGCTCATGGCCATATTTATTTGATGAAAAATGCGGTGAAAATACAAGGTTTTTTTAAATATTGCAATTTCAAATAGCATTATATAACCTGATGAAGTGATAAAATATTTGCAATATTTTGCATAAATTGTGCAGTTAACTCTTCTGCTCAAGGCCACATTTATTTGATGAAAAATACAGTACAAATACTAAGATTGTAAATTATTGCAATTTAAAATAGCATTATATAACCTGTTAAAGTGATAAAATATTTGCAATATTTTGCGTAATTTGTGCAGTTAACTCTTCTGCTCAAGGCCACATTTATTTGATGAAGAAATACAGTAAAAATACTAATATTGTGAATTATTATTTTTTCAATTTAAAATGGCATTATGTAACCTGTTAAAGTGATCAAATATTTGCAATATTTTGCATAAATTATGCAATTAACTATTATGCTCAAGGCTATATTTGATGAAAAATACAGTAAAAATACTAATATTGCAAAATATTATTGCAATTTCAAATAACATTAACTTGATAAAGTGATAAAATATTTGCAATATTTTGCGTAATTTGTGCACATAACTCTTCTGCTCAAGGCCACATTTATTTGATGAAGAAATACAGTAAAAATACTAATATTGTGAATTATTATTATTTCAATTTAAAATGGCATTATGTAACCTGTTAAAGTGATCAAATATTTGCAATATTTTGCATAAATTATGCAATTAACTATTATGCTCAAGGCTATATTTGATGAAAAATACAGTAAAAATACTAATATTGCAAAATATTATTGCAATTTAAAATAACATTAACTTGATAAAGTGATAAAATATTTGCAATATTTTGCATAAATTATGCAATTAACTATTATGCTCAAGGCCATATTTATTTGATGAAAAATGCTGTGAAAAACAAGTTTTTTTAAATATTGCAATTTAAAATAGCATTATATAACCTGATGAAGTGATAAAATATTTGCAATATTTTGCATAAATTGTGCAGTTAACTCTTCTGCTCAAGGCCACATTTATTTGATGAAAAATACAGTACAAATACTAAGATTGTAAATTATTGCGATTTAAAATAGCATTATATAACCTGTTAAAGTGATCAAATATTTGCAATATTTTGCATAAATTATGCAATTAACTATTATGCTCAAGGCTATATTTGATGAAAATACAGTAAAAATACTAATATTGCAAAATATTATTGCAATTTAAAATAACATTAACTTGACAAAGTGATAAAATATTTGCAATATTTTGCGTAATTTGTGCAGTTAACTCTTCTGCTCAAGGCCACATTTATTTGATGAAGAAATACAGTAAAAATACTAATATTGTGAATTATTATTTTTTCAATTTAAAATGGCATTATGTAACCTGTTAAAGTGATCAAATATTTGCAATATTTTGCATAAATTATGCAATTAACTATTATGCTCAAGGCTATATTTGATGAAAAATACAGTAAAAATACTAATATTGCAAAATATTATTGCAATTTCAAATAACATTAACTTGATAAAGTGATAACATGTTTGCAATATTTTGCATAATTTATGCAGTTAACTCTTCTGCTCAAGGCCACATTTATTTGATGGAAAATACATTAAAATGCTAATATTGTTAAATATTATTACAATTTAAAATAACATTATATAACATGATAAAGTGCTAAAATATTTTAAATATTTTGAATATTTTGCGTAATTATGCATTTATTTGATGAAAAACACAGTAAAAATAGTAATATTGTGAAATTTCTTGTGTAACAAAGTGTGTGTAATTTATTTATTTTAAATCAGATTACCCAAGCTTTTGAATGCTACAAAAGAAGTATAAATAAAAATATTATGCAGTAAAAAAAATATATATATTCAAAAAGAGTTTATGCTTCTTGTTGACTGTATGGGTAAATGTTGTACTGCAAACCTTTACCTGTAAAACATGTAAACATCAAATGCAATTAGAGCATGATTTCACGTTGGACGTAAAGAATGTGCTTTGCCTCCATTTAAAAATCGTCCAGCAGCACTTTACTGTATCCCAGCAGTGGCAGTAAACACTCGGCTCTGTGTTGAGAATGTCGGCCCTGTCAGTTTGCACCGCTCCATCTCCTATTGCCATTCAGTCCGCAGGAGGCCTCCTGCTCCGAGTATGCACTTGTGCTGTGAGTGGACATGAAGAGACTATGAATGTGTCTGAGACGGGAGGGAACGGTTCTTTATACTACATACTGTAGGACTCAAAGAGCCCCCGTTTTAAAGCGCCTCTCTAAGGATACAAGTGTTTTCTTTTAAGTCAATATCCAGTGCTGAATTAAGCAGAAATGTGCAAGCCTGTGGTTTTGGTAGACCTCGTTCAAATGTTTAGAAATGTTGACGGGTGACAGGAGGACTCAGCAGAGATGCAAACAGGTATTGCTTTTATGAATAAGAAATATGAGGAGCAAAATTAGATATAGGGAAATAACTGACGACATGCAGTAGTACATGTCTCTAGACTGAAGTGTGTGTGTGTATAAAGACAAGTTATTTTTGAATCTCAGTTTAGGTCAAAAGTACATACAGAATGTACCTTGCAGAATCTTCAAAATGTTAATAATTTTGCTAAAATATAAGGGATCATAAGTAAGGGATCATAAATAAGATATTTCACATAAAAGATTTTTAGATATAGTGTACAAGAGGAGATAATAGTTGAATTTATAAAAAAGACCCTGTTTAAAGTTTACATACAACTGATTAGTTGTTCATGAGTCCCTTGTTTGTCCTGAACAGTTAAACTGTCCGCTGTTCTTCAGAAAAAAATCATTCAGGTCCCACAAATTATTTGGTTTTTCAGCATTTTTGTGTATTTGAACCCTTTCCAACAATGACGGTATGATTTTGAGATCCATCTTTTCCTACTGAGGACAACTGAGGGACTCGTATGCTACTATTACAGAAGGTTTAAACGCTCACTGATGCTCCAGAAGGAAACAAAATGCATTAAGAGCTGGGGGGTGAAAACTTTTAAACAGAATGAAGATCAGGGTGGATTTCACTCATTTCATCTTCTGGGAAACAAATAAGTATCTTCTGTAGCTTCTGAAGGACAATACTAAATGAAAAAATATGATATTTAGGCAGAATAAGAAAAATGTAAACATTCTGTTCAAAAGTTTTTCCCAGCTCTTTATGCATCATTTTCCATTCTGGAGTATCATTAAGCGTTTGAATTTTCTGTAATAGTTGCATGAGTCCCTCAGTTGTCCTCAGTGTGAAACGATGGATCCCAAAACCATACAGTCATTGTTGGAAAGGGTTCGAAAAGACAGAAATGCTAAAAAACCAAAGAATTTATATATATATATATATATATATATAATAACAGCTGTGGATCATTCAGGTAACAACAGTTTTAAGAATCAAGTGTATGTAAACTTTTGAACAGGGTCATTTTTATCAATTCAGCTATCATTTTCTCTTGTGGACTGTGTGTAAACATCTCTTATGTGAAATATCTTATTCAGGTCAGTACTAAATATAAAATAACATGCATTTTGTATGATCCCTCTTATTTTGGTCCATTTTGCAGATTCTGCAAGTTGTGTGTAAACTTTTGACCTCAACTGTATATTTTAAAATATCATTTATTCTTGTGCTGCAAAGCTAAATTTTCAGCATCGTTACTCCAGTCTTCCGTGTCACATGATCCTTCAGAAATCAATCTAATATGCTGATTTTCAGCTCAAGAAACATTATAATAATCAATGATTAAACTCTTTGTGCTGCTTATTTTTGTACAAAATTGATATTTTATTTTTGTTTTTTTTATTTTTGTAAGTTGTTTTTTTGTGCTTGTTTAAACAGAAGAACAGCTTTTATTTTATTTTATTTTATTTACTTTTATTAAAACATTTATAAAATTATACTTATAAAAAATTTGTAATGCATTTCTTATATAATGTATTGTATTTTTATATATAAATATATATATATATATATATATATATATATATATATATATATAATATGTATGTATGTATGTATATGTGTGTGTATGTATGTGTGTGTATTTTATATATATATATATATACATACATACATACATACATACATACATACATACATACATACACACACACACACACACACACACACACACACACACACACACACACACACACACACACACACACACACACATGTATGTGTATAGATAGATATAAATATAATTTTTATTATTTTATTTATTTTTTTCACACAAGAAAGTTATACTGCAGTAGTGAGACTAAATAATTCCTGAAGTGGTTCCAAATTGCATTGCACATTGCTTCTTAAGTGGTCAAACTATGTGCCAAAGTCTAAGATTTGCATTTCAGACTCCTAAATGGCATTTCTAAATCTCTGCTTGGATACCTAGGGTTCATTGGCAAGCATTTCAAGCACTCCTTGAGTGTGCATTGCTTGTTTTTCATTCCCCCTTGAGCCCATGCTAATATCAGCTCAGGCATGGATTTTGTAACATTCCCATTTTCTTGACTGTTTCAGTGAGGAAGACTTGTGCCGAGGTGGACTTCGTCTGCCGCAGTGGCCAGTGTGTCCCCAAGAGATGGCAGTGCGATGGGGAACCGGACTGCGAGGATGGCTCAGACGAAAGCATCGAAATGTGCCGTGAGTCTAAATTCACCTTTAACACACATTTATTCCGCGGTAACACCTTCACTGTGGCTTTGTGTTTGCTGCATGAACTCTCTGTGAGTGGGTTGTAAATCCCAAGTTACCTTCAAGGCTTGACCATACAATTTCCTGTTTATTTTTAACTCGAGTTGGTCTTTTATCTCAGCTGTGGGTTATATTTAGATACACCCCTGTGTGTTGGTTCTTCATGACATCCATTATGAAAGCATAGGGTGTCTTCTCATCTTTTGAATGTCCTTCGCAAGATTAAAGTTAAAGGATTTTGAGGCACTCAAAATTTGATCTATTGCTTTATTAAAGTACAGTGGCTGTACATTCTATACAGTCCAGTGCAGAGGTATCGGTGTACGTGCAGTTATGCATGGCAGCCCTCTACTGTATATCAAGTCTTGTTTGACCAGCTGTTGGAAAGTTAGTCAGCAGAAAATGGAAAGGGACCAACAATGTGTGTGTGTTCGTAAGCATTTGCACATGGGTGGCTATAAACGCACAAGTGATCTTTGCTTCAAGCTTGACGTTTCCATCTAGAGACTGGTTTTGGCCATCCATGTGTTACGTTTGTACTTGACGCGTAAAATATCAAAGGTTTCATGTATTACGCAAGAGACCTATAGCACCATTCCTCCATTGATATTAAATTTCCCATTGCGTTTATGAGCTGTCTGAGTCTTTTAACCATTGCCGGTCTTGGAGGGTTGCCAAAGGGGTGAATGTTTCAACCAAATTGTTCACACCGGTCTAAAGGTTGTTTCCCTGTGAAGGTTTACACCCATGTTTCATGCTGTAAAGCTGTTTGTTTATGCTAAATCTGGCAAACACATAGAATGGATTATGTCACTAAATATGACATGTGAAAGCTCATTCTGAAACATTCTGCATGATAAATTCCAGGATTATTGGCCTAAGCTTGCTTTGGTTCAGACATGTGAAATATGATGGTTAAGGTGAATGAAGTTGTGTGTTTCTGACTGGTGTTTCTCTCAGACACGAGGACCTGCCGAGTGAACGAGTTCAGCTGTGGCGTCGGCTCCACGCAGTGCATTCCGGTCTTCTGGAAGTGCGACGGTGAGAAAGACTGCGACAATGGCGAGGACGAGATTAATTGTGGTGAGTCACTAGACACAACACCGGCTGAACCACCTCTTACAATCAATTTCGGTTCCCGCTTTGCTTGCCTCATCTCCTGCTTCTATTTCATGTAAAGGCAATAATTGAAAATGAGTCACTGAGAGCCAAAATGAAAGTCTAAATTTCAAAGGAATTATTTTTAGATCAATGGTCTCGCTTAATCTCTGTTTGAACTAGGCTAGAATAGGTCAATTTAATCAAATATGTCTGTGCTTTTGTCTTGAAGAGTATTTTAAGTTGCTTAAACCTTGCTCAAATATGCCAAGAGACACGCACGCGCACGCACAAATCTTAGTGATTTTACTATCATTTTAAACATTTCTTATAATTCTTCCAAGAAGAAGTGTCAAATTAATGTTAATATATAATAATTTATATATTCATATATAATATATATTTAATTAATGTTAAAACGGGCATAACATTAATTCATTAATTCATTTTAATACCTGTTAGTTATTTTAATACCACTTTTGGGAAGTGTTCTATTGAAGAAATTAAATAAATGTACACTACCAGTCAAAAGATTATTATTATTATTATTATTATTATTATTATTTTTATTTTTATTTATTTTATTTTTTTTAAGAATTTTCTTCAGTTGACCAAACCTGCTTTTATTTGATCCAAAGTACAGTGAAACCAGTAATACTGTGAAATATTTTTACTATTTAAAATAACTGCTTTCTATTTGAATATACTGTATATTAAAATGTAATTTATTCCTATGACCAAAGCTAAATTTTCAACATTATTACTCCAGTCTTCAGCGTCACATGATCCTTCAGAAATCATTCTAATATGCTGATTTGCTGTTCAAGAAACGTTTATTATTATTATTATTATTATTATTATTATTATTATTATTATTATTATTATTACTAGCCTATCAATATTTAAAACAATTGAGTATTTTATTCAGGATTCTTTGATGAATAGAAGGATCCAAATATGCATTTATCTGAAATATTTATACACTGCTCCATTCAGAAGCATGGAGTCTGTATTTTTTTGGAAAGAAATGATAGAAATGAATACTTTTATTCAAACCAGAAAAAGTTATACTCAGCTGTTTTCAACTGTTTTTTGAGCAGCAACTCGGATATCTGAAGTGATTTAGAAATGATACTAAAAATTCAGCTTTGAAATCAAAGGAATAAATAACATTTTAAACTGTATTCAAACAGAAAATAGTTATTTTAAATAGTAGAAATGTTTTAAAATTTTACTGTTTTTGCTGTACTTTGAATCAAATAAATACAGGCTTTGTGAGCAGAAGAGACTTTTTTAAAAAAAGAATTTTGACTGGTAGTGTACATAAAATAAAGTATGCATAAAATAGACTTAGAATTGATTGTTCAGTCGTTCATTGATTCATTTGTTCCAATACATATTCATTCTAAAACATTCATTCTAATACCACGGTACCACGGTAACGGTATGCACAATTAAAATATACATATAATTGTATATAATTGAGGCCTACTACTAACTACATTATCATAAAGTTAGTCAAAAGTTAAGATTGTTTCAGACTTTAATGTTTTAGAATTTTCTTCTGCTCACCAAGCCTGCATTTATTTGACCCAATATATAGCAAAAACAGTAATATTGTGAAATATTGGTACCTTGTTAAAATAATTGCTTTCTATTAAAATGTAATTTATTCCTATGATTTCAAAGCTGAATTGTCAGCATCAGTACTAGAAATTAATACTTTTATTTAGCAAGGATGCTTTAAATTGATCAAAAGTGATGATAAAGGCATTTATGAAGCTACAAAAGATTTGTTTCAGATAAATGTTGTTCTTCTGAACTTTCTATTCATCAAAGAAACCTGGAAAAAAAAATTTTTATCTACTCAGCTGTTTTCAACATCCATGTGTAATCAGTTTTTTTTTTTTAGCAATCTCTTTGGATTGAATTATTAGTCCACAATATCATAATATGGCCACATAATATTTTTTTTCCTGTGTCATTTTATTTAGGCAACATTACATGTGCCCCTCTGGAGTTCACCTGTGCCAGTGGTCGCTGCGTTTCTCGTAATTTCGTCTGCAACGGTGAGGATGACTGCGGGGACGGCAGTGACGAACAGGACTGTGCTCCTTCCTCCTGTGGCCCGAGTGAAATCCCTTGTGGCAATAATACCTGCATTCCTAGAAGCTGGCTGTGCGATGATGATGTGGACTGCCAGGACCAATCGGATGAGTCGCCAGAGCGTTGCGGCCGCAACCCCACACCTCCAGCTAAGTGTTCGTCCAGTGAGATGCAATGCGGCTCTGGAGAATGCATACACAGGAAGTGGCGCTGTGACGGGGATTCAGACTGCAAGGACGGCAGTGACGAGAAAAACTGCTGTAAGTGTGTCATAACATAACCTTTTGTTTTCTGCATATTTTAATTATTTTTGTTTTGTGGGACTATAAGGCTGAAATATATTCAGTGTCATTGAAAGAGGACCCTTTGTTTCCTGCAGATTTAAATTTTTATTTTTTATTGGTTTGAATATATGTTATATTTTAGCTTCTGTTATATACTTATTTTGAATACATTACACAAATACTTTGTGTCATGGAAACAGCACCTGGTTTGGATAGCTAACAGGTCTCTGTTTGTCCATGTCATTTCCAGCTGCCCGTACCTGCAGACCTGACCAGTTCAAGTGTGATGACGGCAGCTGTATCCATGGCAGCCGACAGTGCAACGGATTCCGAGATTGTGCAGACGGCACAGATGAAGTCAACTGCAAAAACTGTGAGTCTGTTAAACTGGGAAACATTTTCTCAGAATGCTCTACTTGGAAACACAACCAATATTCTTAAAATCCAGTCTTTTTCCACAAATTTTGTATGTTTGTATTTTGTAATTGTATAGTATCCAAGGTACACACTTTTCATAATCGTGCAGTTAATTATCATATTGTATTTTCAGAAAGTTTTTCCTCTCCCCAAATTTGTCACTAACGAAACACAGTAATACGTAATTTAATAACAAGGGTTATATTGTCCTATTAAGACTTTGCTTACATCTTCCTTGTAAATGTATATTTTTGCCATTTTATTAAAAAGTTGTCAGGAAAATATCATTTACAATTTGAACAATATTTCAAATGGGATTTATGATATTTGTAAAAGACAAAGTTAATCATACTGATTTCAAACTTGGGGATTGAACCAAACACAATCATAACATCTTTTAATATACTTTATTTTTGACGAAACATCCCATGTTTCGGTCGTGATAGCAACCACATTACCAAATTTAACTAAAACACTACTAAAACATACCCTATATTGCCAAAAGTATTGGGACACCCCCTTCTAATAAAGAGGTTTGACTACATTAGTCATTTCCATTAGTACAAATCTTAATGTTTAAGCATATAATGATATTCTAGGGAATTGTGCCCTTCTAACTTTATAGCAAAAGTTTGGACAGGCCCCTTTTTTATTCTAACATGATGATGCCTTGCATAAGGCAAGGTTCATAGAGAAATGTTTAATTCAGTCAATGTGGAAGAACTTGACTGGTCTGCGTAAAGCCAAATCCTAATCCCAGCTGAACACCTCTGGTGTGACTTTAAATGACTTTGAGGCAATGGAATGGAAAACACTAAAGTAGTCAAACCGGTTCATTAGTAGGGGGTGTCCCAATACTTAATATAGCAATATAGTGTACTAAAATATTAACATTTGCATAACTGTACTAAAATTTTGTTTATTTCCCCCAAATAAAGGATTGTTCCCTTTGTCCTTACCAAAACAATGATGACATGTTTTGGTCGTGACAATTTTATGGATAACATAACCAAAAAAATGAAGTTGTCACTACTGAAACTTCACCAACGGCTTCGGTTGTGACCGTTTGTACACAGTTGTACACACATAAAAACTAAATGTTATGGAGTAACTCCCAAAAAAAGTTAGTTACAGACAGATTTTTCATACTTTTGAACACATTTACCTCAAAAGGGACCCATCTACTCACCATGAGAGAGAGAGGGACACATCAATATTTCCTGATCATAAATGTAGGGTGTAGTTAAAATCAGTCTCGGCCAATGGACTAAAACATATATACCATTGCGGTAGTGACATGAAAATGCGGGACACCTTTTTATACAAATGGTTTCATAATTTATAATCTAAAAGATATTTTTAAAAACAACAATGGAAAAAATGCAAAAATTATTTCAATATTTTCATAAGTTGAAATTTGGGGGTTAGGGTTCGGGACTAAATGATTTTTTTTATACATTAAGCGTACTAATATTTTAAATATTATAGTGGGTTTCAATAGATTATAAAATAATCATCTAATATTTTAATACTTTTAGATGCTTTTTAAATGCATTTTTGGGGTTGTGGGACTAGCAGTTTGGACCAATTTTTTTTTTTTTTTACAATATTTTTTTTCTAGTTCTTATCATAGATTTTAGTTTGATTAAATTTATGGATTGAAATCAATGCTCTAATTGTCTGTTTTCTCAGTAACTCAGTGTAACGGTCCTGACCAGTTCAAGTGTCGGAGTGGAGATTGTATTGAGATGAGTAAAGTGTGTAATAAGGTCCGTGACTGTCCTGACTGGAGTGATGAACCCATCAAAGAGTGCAGTAAGTACAAGTGTTTCGCTGTTCTTTTCATTACAAAAGTCTATTGAGCTTTCTGACTTCAGTGTTTTCTATATAAATCAGAAAATGTCCTAAAAAAGTTTATCAAAGCTTTGAGCAATTTTTTTTAATGTGGGTTATTCTTAGAAATGTGTAATTGCTATGCTGGTGTCAGCTAACAGATTTACATAATTACTGTTTATAGAGTTTCACTGTTATTTGACACATAATTCCCAACATCAGAATTGGCAAATTATAAAGCCTAACAATTACGACTCAAGTATGAAGTATAAATACAAAAAAAGCTTTCTAAGTAAGTTGCTTTTTGCAATCTAAAGGCTTCTTATGATGATTAAATTGATACAAATGGAAACACCAATCATAGTTCACTATGAAAATAAATAATTCAATGCACAAAACGATCACAAATCAGTATAATGACCTCAGGAAGAATTCTAAACGTAGGTCAATGGGAGAGTTTTGCTTAAAATTATTTCAGTTGTGTGTAGTTTTCTTACTCTGTTAAATACAGACTGAAGCATCATGGGTGCATCAAGAGGGAGAACCTGCAGTATAATTAGTTCACAAAGTAACAGTAGTCTGTTAGACAGGGTTGTTGAGTCTGAAAGTTTGAGTGAATTGTTTGAGTAAATTGTTTCAAGCTGTGTGTTTTGACCTAAATGTGGCTTAAACGGTTCCAGATGTTGGGGGTGTGAATGGACCATTGGACGGATACGAGAGATGCTGTACAGGAATTCCTCCCCACTGTTAATACATCTGTTGCAGGATCAGTTTGGCTCAACACATTTAGGAAATGTTCACACTTCAGACTTCTTTAAAAGATGCTTTTAATAGACCACAATGTGAATCAAGTATGGGGGGGGGGGTATTTTTTCTGTGGTTAAATAGTTAGTTCACCCAAAAAAAATTAAAATGTCTTTTTTATTTTCATAGTCATATAGGTTTGGAATGACATTCCTTTGTGGGACAACAAAGCAACAGATATTTTGAGAAAATACCAATAATTTATTTCATAGTTTCTTTTTTTTTAATTTTGGGGAGAATTATCTCTTTAAAATGATCTAATCCCAATTTGATCAATTTTTGTATTTGGTTGCAGATGTAATGCTACTTGCGCTCTGTTTGAAAAGGCCTTTTAAGCAGAACTGTTGTTTTATTCAGTGAGACTCTAAGTGATATTATCTTAAGTGATATTGGTATATGGCATATTCTATGTCAGGGTTGCATTTGTTGATCCAAGGTTGGGCTTGTAAACCACTAAATTTACTTTACAGAAATTACTTCCTCCATGCTGTGCAGAATCAGCGGTCTGATGGCCAGCTAGTGGGTACATTCTGCACAACTAGGATTTTTAACAGCACTTTTGACAGTGCGTTAGCTTCTGTTAGCCTCTGGGGCCTAGGGTTGCCAAACGTTCTGTATGATATGGAATCGTCCTGTATGAAGACATCAAAGAAGCATTCCGTGAAAGCAATACAGAACGCAGATTGTCCCGTATTCGCTGGTATATGCCATAAGACAACGAGACCACATGAATAACAAATCTTCAAATGATAATTAATCACGTGCAGTATAGGTGAGGAAAGAAAAAAATATATACACATTTTCAAAATGTTAAAGGAACACTCACTTTATTTATTTTATTTTATTTTTTTTTTTGAAAATAGGCTCATTTTCCAACTCCTCTAGAGTTAAACGGATGTTTTATCGTTTTTAAATCCATAATCTGCTGGTAGCGCCTTTAACATAGCTTAGCATAAATCATTGAATCAGATTAGACCATTAGCATCTCGTTCAAAAATGACCAAATATTTTCGATATTTTTCCTATTTAAAAGACTCTTCTGTAGTTACATTGTGTACTAAGACAGAAGATTGGCTGAATGGATTCAAAAACAGTAAAACTCATCTGTTTAACTCTAGGGGAGTTGGAAAATGAGCCTGTTTTCCAAAAAAGTTAATTGTTCCTTTAACTTCTAGCGCGTTTTTAAACTTGGACATCGTTATTGAAGCTAAAAAAAAGATTAGCCCACACTCTCCAAGTTCACTTTAATTGAAAAATTTGCATTTTCATTCATTCATAGGCCAAATGGTTGCAATAATATAAACCTAGTTATTTTATTTAAAAATTGTAAGTGCAATTGTTTAAAAAATGCTTACTTGCAGGCATGGAACTATGTAGTACAGTACAAATATTTTGAGCATCCCTTATTTTCCTTTTCTGAATTTGGCAACCCTATCTGGGCCTTAAAAACAACACTGTTTTTCACATATGGTTGTTATGGGATACCATCAGGGTTGCCAGGTTTTCACAACAAAACCTGCCTAGTTGCTGCTCAAAACTATCCCCACACTACCCCAGTTGCATTTTTTGGTGAGGTTGCCCTGGTAAAATTCGCATTTCAGGGGCTAAATATTACGTTATTGGTCATTTCAACCCGCGGACATGAAAAACAACCCATGGCAACACCGGATACCATGCAAAAAATACACAAATGGGACTTTGTGGACAGAGGAATTTGTAAATAAACTTGACAAGCTGAGATGGGCTCAGAAGTCTGTCACCCAAGCCATAAAACACAATAAGTATTGTGGCACATTTGTCCAGTGTGGAGTCAATACTGAGTAGCACGCTCCATGTTTTCAAACCTGATCCAAGGACAAAGAGTAACACCCTGCGGGGAATTCATCATATGGAACCCCTCTGAATTATTGATCCGTGTAAATCTGAGCATGCCATATCCGAGCATCTCCTGTGAATGTGCCACATTAAAATTCCAAGGGTGTAATGCAGCCATCCACCTTTTTCTTTTAGATATGAACGAATGCCTGCTCAATAACGGAGGCTGCTCGCACATCTGCCGCGACCTGACAATTGGCTACGAGTGTGACTGCACGCCAGGACTCCAGCTCATCGATCGCAAGACCTGCGGTGGTATGAATAGCCACACATGCTGCTCGAATGTAGTCTGAAAAAATGACTTTAGTATTGATTATCGTAGGTCCTGAAAATTGATTTTTGTGACTGTTCTTCAATAGGAACTAAGACTATGATTGTTCCTCCACAGATGTCAATGAGTGCCTCAATCCTGGTATATGCAGTCAAATATGTATAAACCTTAAAGGAGGATACAAATGTGAGTGTCACAATGGCTACCAGATGGACCCCACCACTGGAGTGTGCAAAGCCGTAGGTAAGACCTTTGGAATTTAACCTTTTTACAAATGGTGATTTTTCTCATTGGTTTTCCCATCTAAACAAGTAAAGAAACCATTGACTTATTGACAATATAATGCACACCTGTGGTGACAGTGCAGTTTATTTTCAGTAATTCAAGAATCAGTGATGCTACATGATCACAATAGACCAAAGAGTCCCAGTAACTTTGACCTCTGGCTTTGCGTTTCTAGGTAAAGAACCCTGTCTTATTTTCACCAATCGAAGAGACATCCGTAAACTAGGACTGGAGCGCCGTGAATATACTCAGATTGTGGAGCAGCTGCGGAACACAGTAGCTGTAGATGCTGACTTTGTTCAGCAGACAATATTCTGGGCTGACCTGGGACAGAAGGCGATTTTTAGGTAAGTGCTTTCTCTGTGCATTGGACTCAAGGTGATTTGAAACTAAAACAAATATATAAGTATAGGAACTACTGCAGGAATATAAATTTATGCATAAATGTTAGCAATGTTGTTGTCCTCTGACTTCCCTCCTATGATTTGCTTAGACATTTGTTTCTTTTTTCTACCCCCACAGCACAGTATTAGATAAGCAGGAGGCAAGTCACATGAAAGTGATTGACAACATTCAGATGCCTGTTGGGATTGCAGTGGACTGGATTTACAAAAACATCTACTGGTCAGATCTGGGCAGTAAGAGCATAGCAGTGGCCAACTTTAATGGGACCAAGAGGAAGGTGCTCTTTAACAGTGGCCTGAAGGAACCAGCCTCTATTGCTGTGGATCCTCTATCAGGGTAATTTAGTTGGAATGGGTATTATCAAAATATTTCCATTTCTTTCTAAAAGTTTTCAGAAGTGTTCTTCTAGTTTGAGCTAATATAAAGTTCAGATAATTGCATCCTTGTCCAATTACAGATTCCTGTATTGGTCCGACTGGGGCGAGCCAGCTAAGATTGAGAAGTCTGGTATGAACGGGATTGACAGACAGGTCCTAGTTGAGACCGACATTCAGTGGCCCAATGGAATCACTCTTGGTGCGTAAAGTTTAGCATGATGTTTCACTTAAGCTGGGCTCACACTGCGATTTTTAATGGTCCTTTACGATTGTTGCTTGTCAGACTGTACGAACATGATGATCATGTCACACTCTGGGATCTCAGTGTCTTGAAAAATGGAGACAGTTTGATGTTCGTTGTAGGAGAAGTCACACTGCAGGACTGTGTGCCAAATCTTCTGACACAGCCAGAATTTTATTGTAGGTAAAATGTGATCGCAACAGCCATTCATTGGCTGTTGTTGAACATGTCAAACCAGCGATTATTTTTTTTTAGGAGTCTTTTAGGATTTTCAAAATTTGTCTCAGATGGCCAAATCATGGCCAAAATCGCACAGTGTGAACCCGGCTTTACTTTAATTTTTGACAGTACTTGAACCAGTAAGGCAGCAGTAGCCAACCCTGTTCCTGGAAGGGCTACCTTTCTGCACATTTCAATTCCAACACACCTACTGATTAAGTAATTCCGAACACCTTGATTAGCTAGTTCAAGTGTGTTTGATTGGAGATGGAGCTAAACTCTACAGGATTGTAAACCTCCAAGAGCAGAGTTGGCTGCCCATGCAATAAGCGTATCCTTCTGCTCTTCCAAGAGTTGGTGGCATTTCTAAGTCACTTGCTATTGGGCACACTTGGGGTTAGGGCAAGGTGTGTCTAACTCTGCTTCTGACGTTCTGCAGTCCTGGAAAGTTTAGTTGCGACCCTGCTTCAACACACCTTCCTGTAGTACAAGCCATTTTGAAACTCAACTATGCAGGATTCAGGCCCTTGATTGTGTGGAGTTAAATATCTACAGCAAGGTTCCTCTGACTCGCCTATCTGTGATATTTATTTAATTTTTTTTTTTTTTTTTTTTTTTTTTTTTTTTTCTAATGAACCTCCAAAAGCAGAGTTGGCTACCCCTGCAATAAGGGTATACTCCTGCTCTTCCTGAAGTTAGTGGCATATCTAAGTCAGTTGAGGATGTAACAGTCACAAAGTTGAGTCCTCACAGTTGAGGATGTAACAGTCACAAAGACCATCACCGTCCGGCCCAACCAAAAACCGTGGCTGACAGGGGAAGTCTACAGACTTCTAAAGACTCGCAACGCTGCCTTCAGAGCTGGAGACGAGGCGGGTCTGAGGAAAGCTAGAGCCAACCTGTCACGCGGCATCAGAAAGGCTAAGAGACAGTACTCCAGGAGGATAGCCCATCGTTTCAGTGACAGCAGAGACACCAGGAGCCTGTGGCAGGGGATTCAGACCATCACAGACTACAAGCCCCCGCCGCGGACCTGTGACAACACCACCCCAATGCTGAACGAGCTGAACGCTTTCTTTGCTCGCTTTGAGGCACACAACAGCACCACTGCACAGAAGACTCCACCTCCTCCGGACGACCAGATGCTGACTCTGTCCACAGACAGCGTGAGAAGATCCTTCAGCAGGATCAACGCACGCAAAGCTCCTGGTCCTGACAACATCCCTGGACGTGTTCTGAGAAACTGTGCAGCAGAACTCACTGATGTCTTCACAGACATCTTCAACATCTCCCTGAGTCAGACTGTTGTTCCCACATGCTTCAAAGCTACCACAATCATCCCAGTCCCGAAGAAATCATCTCCATCCTGCTTCAACGACTATCGCCCAGTCGCACTTACTCCCATCCTCATGAAGTGCTTCGAGCGACTAGTCATGCAGCACATCAAGTCTGTCCTCCCCCCCTCCCTGGACCCCTACCAGTTTGCATATCGGTCAAACCGCTCGACCGATGACGCCGTCTCCACTGCCCTCCACTCAGCACTCACACATCTGGACAAAAAAGACTCTTATGTCAGAATGCTGTTCATAGACTTCAGTTCAGCATTCAACACGATCATCCCTCAACAGCTCACTCATAAACTGTCTCAGCTGGGACTCAACACATCGCTGTGCAACTGGCTGTTGGACTTCCTGACCGGGAGACCTCAGGCAGTACGGGTCGGCAGCAACACATCCAGCACCATCATTCTGAACACTGGGGCCCCTCAAGGATGTGTGCTTAGCCCCCTCCTCTTCACTCTGCTGACCCATGACTGCACACCGACACACAACAGCAACCTCTTCATCAAGTTTGCGGATGACACGACTGTGGTTGGTCTCATTAGCAACCGTGATGAGACAAACTACAGAAGTGAAGTGAGCCGCCTGGCCGGATGGTGCGGTGACAACAATCTCTCTCTGAATGTAGAGAAGACGAAGGAGATTGTTGTTGACTTCAGGAGAGTGCACACTCAGCATGCTGCTCTGACCATCAACGGTGCGACCGTGGAAAGAGTGAGTAGCACTAAGTTCCTGGGTGTGCACATCACAGAAGACCTCTCCTGGACTGCCAACACCACAGCACTGACCATGAAAGCACAGCAGCGACTCTACTTTCTTCGCAAACTGAGAAGAGCCAGAGCCCCAGCCCCCATCATGTGCACCTTCTACAGAGGCACCATCGAGAGCATCCTGACCAGCTGCATCACTGTGTGGTATGGCACCTGCAGTGCATCCTGCCGGATGAAACTTCAGCGCATAGTGAGAGCAGCTGAGAAGATCGTTGGTGTCTCTCTCCCCTCCCTCCAGGACATTTACAACACCCGTCTCACCCGAAAAGCCCTCAGCATTGCTGGTGACCCCACCCACCCGTCACACAGCCTCTTCAGTCTGCTGCCATCAGGGAGGAGACTGCGCAGTCTTCAGGCCAGGACCAGCAGATTGAAAGACAGCTTCATCCATCAGGCTGTCAGGACGCTGAACTCCCTCCGACTCTGCCCCCCGCCCCCCTCTCTCCTCTTTCTGCCCCATGTACCTGACCTCTGAGACATCACCCCACACCCCCCCATGATTCACTACCTCATCCATCTACCTCATAACACGTCTGACTCTCTGAGCACTGGTCTCTACATACACAGACTATTAAGCTCTTGCACTACACATTAATTGCACTATTTGTCTGGATTGCACTGTTATCTGCCATTGTCACTTTATCTTTATCTTCATAAGTCACTTTATCTTTCATACATCTTTATAATTAATGCCACTTTATTTTGTTACTTGACTCTTACTGGAAATGTGTATTTTTATATATTATTTATTTTTGTACGTAATTGTATTTTACTTCTTGTTATTGTTAATGTTACCTGTATGTATCTAGGGTTTGAGAGTAACGCAATTTCAATTCTCTGTATGTATGTACTGTATATATAGCAGAATTGACAATAAAGCAGACTTTGACTTTGACTTTATTGTACATAACCTAGGGTTTAGTTCCAACTCTTCTTCAACAACTGCCTGTACTACAAGCAGTTTTGAAACTGAACTCTGCAGGATTCTGGCCCTTCCAGGAGTGGAGTTAAACATCTATGGTGGGGTTCCTCAAATCTTGCCCTGGAAGGGCAACACGCCGAGTTTAGCTCCAACCCTGATCAAACTCGCCTACCTTTGATTTTCTAATGATTCTGAAGACACTGATTAGCATGCTCAGGTGTGTTTGATTGGGGTTAGAGCTAAACTCTGCAGGATGGTAAACCTCCAAGAGCAAAGTTGGCTACACCTGCAGTAAGGGTATCCATCTGCTCTTCCAGAAGTTAGTGGCATTTCTAAGTCACTTGCTATTGGGTTTAGGGCAGGGTGTGTCAAACCGCTCCTGAAGGTCTGCAGTCCTGGAGAGTTTAGTTCCAACCCTGCTTCAACAACTGCCTGTAGTTCAAGCAGTTTTGAAACCGAACACTGCAGGACTCCCTTCCAGGAGAGGAGTTAAATATCTACTGCTGGGTTCCTCAAATCTTGCCCTAGAGGGCCAATGCACTGCAGAATTTAGCTCCAACCCTGATCAAACTTGCCTACCTTACCTGATTTTCTTAATGAGTTCTAATGTGTTAAATTAAACTAAACTTCGCAGGAAAGTGGATCTCGTAGGCCAGATTTGAGGATCCCTGATCTATAAGTTCAGAGTTTGTGGAAGCATTTGGACTTCAGCTTGGACATTTGGACAATTTATGTTTGGTAGATGATGCGACGGATGAAAAATTGAAAGAATATCCTAGAGCAGTGGTTTTCAATCCTGGTCCTGGGGACCCAGTGCTCTGCACATTTTGTGTCTCTCCCTTATTTAACACACCTGATTCAGATAATCATCTCATTAGGAGACAGATCCATCTACTGAAGTGAGGGCATCAGATAAGGGAAACACACAAAATGTGCAGAGCAGTGGGTCCCCAGGACCAGGATTGAAAACCACTGTCCTAGAGCAGCGGTTCTCAATTCCAGTCCTCATACTAATTCAAACTGGAATCATGGTGGAATATCCTGTGATGTACACTTTACAGGGAACTTTCATTCGAATGGAACAAACAATAAGAGAGAAACCCAAAATGTGCAAGATGTGAGAACCGCGTCCTAGAGGAAAGGTGTCAGATTCACTTTTTAGATGGCCACAGTACGGCAGAGTTTAGATCTGACCCTGCAACAACATAACCTATCTTTCATTTGGCAAAATTAGTTTTCGGTTAATTCTGGAGGTATTGCTTAGCTGGTTCAGGTAAGTTTAATTAGGGCTAAACGTAAACTCTGAAGGACTGTGGCCCTCCAGGAGAATTAGGGGTGGGATATATTTACATAGGGATTTGTGAAACCAATTAGCAACCAGCCAGAATCATGAAATATCCTAATTTTTCCTGGTCTTGTAGATCTGATCAAGGGCCGACTCTACTGGGTGGATTCAAAGCTGCACATGCTTTGTAGTGTAGACTTGAATGGAGACAACCGCCGGAAGGTGCTGCAGTCACCAGACTACCTGGCTCACCCTTTTGCTCTTACTGTTTTTGAGGTACACCAACTAGATCAGTTACAACTTTTACAATGGATCCATAGTAGTATCAAATTATGCTATACTATATCATTTGGTTATCTGATTTAACAAAGTTTGTTTTCTCTTATATCTCACCCAGGATCGAGTGTTCTGGACAGATGGTGAGAATGAGGCCATCTATGGTGCAAACAAGTTCACAGGATCTGATGTAACTCTGCTGGCCAGCAACCTCAATGAACCCCAAGACATCATTGTGTACCATGAGCTAATTCAGCTGTCTGGTGTGTCCTGAATTTATCTAGAACAACAGCAACAACCCAGACAACAATTATTGATTTTTATTTTTGGTGTTTTACGGTTTCTGTGACTCAAACGCTGCTACCCTCTGTGGAAGGAACAGAAACATTAAAATCTCAGAGCTCTGTTTTGAGTCTAGTGAGATGCTGGCAGTAACTAGGTATTGTTGTTTCTCAAAACAGGGACCAACTGGTGTAACGAGAAGGTGGAGAATGGAGGCTGTTCCTTCATGTGCCTGCCAGCTCCACAAGTTAACAAACATTCCCCTAAATTCACCTGTGTGTGTCCGCAAGGCCAAACACTCGCCTCGGACGGCCTGCGCTGCAGACCAGGCACGTAACTATCACTTTGTAACAATAATATACTTCTGTTCAAGCTTTCATTTGCTCTGTTATTTTTTTCTGTGCGTGTGTGAACCTTTCATTTTTTTTTTGTCATTCATGATCCATCATTGTTGGTCATCTTTGATCAGTGTTCTGACTGCAGTGCTAAAAACAAGTTGCGCAAGTTACCTTAAACCTATGAATTAGCCATTTTATTGCAATGGCTCTGTATTGCTCTTTTATGACAGAGGCACCTACTGCCATCCCTCAAGATGTAGGGAGGGTGACCACTCACCCCAGTCACCCTAAAGGTAAAGCAGTTACTAGGATGTTAACTGCATGTGCATGGAGATCAATGCCTTTGATTTGCTTCCCACCATAATGATCTGTAGAAACGGCACATGTTTCCTTTAAGTTTATGGGTGTGAGGACTGACTAACCTGTTAATGAAATCAGTACTGTGAGGTTTTGGGAACTTTACCTAATTCCTTACCTAATATTTGTGAAATTTCTTGAATTTCCTTTAGTCGCAACTAAAGTCTGCTGCTTTATTTCTGCTTAAACTCCAGGTAACTGCTGAGTAGGTCTAGGTTGCTCTACCTTTCGACTATATCATTGGCTGTCGTTGGATTACTTGTAGCATGCGTTTTGTCTTCATGTGGAAAATGGAAAAAGAGCCTCCAGTGTTTATACTCATAAACATTTATTTTGTTTTAAAGCATCTGCAACACCGAAGGTTGCCTCTGAACCGGTTCGGGCTGGTAAGGCTAGTTGCCTCCCATATGCTTAAATCTAAATCTGGAATTTAAACTTTAACTGTAGTCTTTAACACTGCATTTAGAATAGAAAAAACCTTCCCATTCTAAATAACATGACTGGAAATAGTGACTCAAGTGTTTGTCTATTTATTTAGGATGTTATGTTCATCCTTTGCTGCTGCTGCTTGTCTGCTTACACACTCATATCCAAACTTCATTTAAACCATTACTCGTTTTATTTTTCTTGGCTTACTCTTGATATAGTTTGTGTTCTATAGTCTTTTACATTTGTCTCTTTCAACATCTTTCTTTCTTTGTTTTAACCATTAGAAGGAAACATAAGCACTTCCATACATGAAGTAAATTCATCTGCCAAAGGGTCTGCTGCTGCCTGGGCTATTCTACCTGTGTGTAAGTACATTGTTTCTACTTTTTTAATATGGTGCTTAAACAAGTGCAATGCATTTGTGTGTAAAGGATTAGTTCACTTCCAAAATAAAAAAATTCTGGTAATGTACTCACCCCCATGTCATCCAAGATGTTCATGTCTTTCTTCAGTCAAAAAGAAATTAAGGTGTTTGAGGAAAACATTCCAGGATTTTTCTCCATGTAGTGGACTTCACTAGGGATCAGCGTCTAAAGCTGCTTTAAAGGGCTCTATCCCAGCTGCGTAATACGGGTCTTGTCTAGTTAAACGGTCAGTCATTTTCTAAAAAACAAACAAAAATGTATATACTTTTTAACCATAAATGCTCGTCTTGCACTAGCCGTGAGGTCTACAGCTCATGCGGTTAGTTCTTCATCTGTGTAATAGTAGGGTAGGGCAAAAAAAAATTGTATCTTCTCCTCCATCTTCAATATTGTCTGACATCAAGGTTTTAATTATTATTTTTTTGTAACGAGTGTTTGACTTTCTTTGCACATTCACTTTGTAAACACTGGGTGGGTACTTCCGCCTATGTTACATGTGACCTTTCAAACATGACTACGTAATGAGCGAAGTCAAGCTAGTGCAAGACAAACATTTGTAGTTAAAAAAATATTATTCTCATTTATTAAAAAAAAAAAAAAGATAATTTCACTAGATAAGACCCTTATTCCTCAGCTTGGGATCATGTAGAGCCCTTTGAAGCTGCATTGAAATTGCAATTTGGACTTTCAACCTGAAGTCTGCTATACGAAAAATAAATCTTGGAATGTTTCTCTCAAAAACCTTAATTTCTTTTCGACTAAAAAAAGAAAGACGTCATGGGAGGGAGTAAATTACCAGAATATGTTTACTCTGGAAGTAAACTAATTTTTTAATTCAAATTTGAACAATTTAGAGGCCTCATAAAATCAAAATTGCCATTTTGAGTCAATGTCAAATTGACAACACATCAATTTTTATTTGATGTATTTTAGCTTTAAAGTCATGTATATGTAAGTTTAGTCCTAAAAGTAGATTAATCTTTAATTTACACCTGTTGTTGTCCAATCAAATGCACTGTAGAATAAAACTATCTCTCTTGATTATACCACCTGCAACCAATTAGAAAGTTTCTTGGCTGTGTGATGGAACTACAGCCATTTAGCTATTTAAAACATTGAAATAGGAAGTTTGGGCATGTCCACTAGAAGGAATATTGAATTTGTCAGGACATTTTTGGAGTCTTTATAAAGTTGCTTTTACATATTTGCTGGGATATTTTCACACTCCCTACAGTCAAGCAGGGTTCCCTTGGGTCATGGAATTTCTGGAATATCAAGTCAGGGAATTTTAATATTTTTTTTGGTCCAAGTCATGGAATATCGGGGATCTTTGTTTGTTGCTTTAAATTTTAGTTTCATTTTATCAAAATGTAACACTTCTATACCTTTTTTTTTGTTTGTTTGTTTGTTTTTGTTTTTTGTTTTGTTTTTTAAATCACTTTTTTTTTTTTACATGGCTCTGTTTTGCCTGTTTTTATGGTTAGGCTATTTTCCAGTGCCATTTTATTCCCTTCCCGCACATCAGCTGGCAATCACTGAAGTCAAATGCGGTCACCAGGCTGTACCTGATAACTAAGGCAAACATGCCAGGAAAAATGTAAATTTCAAGAGCTTTGGCTACAAAATGACCACTTGAAAGACTGGGTGTGAAAAGTAGATGATAGAAAAGCAAAAAATAAATGTGAAGAAATAAAAAAAAACCTGAATGAACTTGATTACAGCGTTTAACCCCTGAAATCATAAAAAACAAATTAATTTCTGTAGAAATAGTACAGAAAAAGCCAGTTTCCACCACTAAATAAAAAATAAAACGAGGTTATTGCAACTTAAACTCGCAATTCTGAGAAATAGTCAGAATTGTGAGATAAAAAGTCACGATTGCGAGTTTATATTATGCAATTCTGACTTTAGAACTCGCAATTGCGACTTTTTCTCTCACAATTCAGACTTTCTCGCAATTGCGAGTTAAGTCAGAATTGTGATATAAACTTGCAATTCTGTGAACATCAGTATTTTTTTCTCCTCAGAAATGTTTATATCTCACAATACTGAGAGAAAGTGTCAGAGTTGCAAGATACAAACTCGCACTTGCAAGAGAAAAAGTCAGAATTGCGAGTTTATCTTTCTTTTTTTTTTCTTTTTTTGTGGCAGAAACGAACTTCCATAGTTTTGTACTAAAAATGTCTGTAAACAAGTAAATAAAGCTTGCAAAATTGATGAATCTGTTCATTATAGGTCATGGAAATTCAGCTTTATAGTCAGTGAAAGTCAGGGAATTTGACATTTGGCTTAGAGTGGTCAAGTTTTTATGGATTTATTCAAGTCGTTGTTCTTTGCCCCTCAGTGTTACTGGCCATGGCTGCTGCAGGTGGTTACTTAATGTGGCGCAATTGGCAGATCAAAAATAAGAAGAGCATGAATTTTGATAATCCAGTATATCTGAAGACCACAGAGGAAGACCTCAACATCGATATCAGCCGACACAGTGCTTCTGTAGGCCACACGTACCCTGCTGTGAGTAATGCATAATCATTATCTGCGGTTTCAGATTAATGAAAGCATAAATTTGTCATTACCTCATTGTAACGAACATTTAGAAATGTGGATTTAAAAAAGTCCTCTCAGCTATGGCATAATGGCAAAAGAGTGGCAATTAGTTCTGATCATTTGGTTGTGGAAAATGTCTCATGTTTTTGTATTTTATGCCAGACACATTTATCTAATGGGCTGTAATTCATCTGGACCTTCAGTCCCTAATTTTCTTGTCTTCTTGCAGATTTCAATGGTAAACACAGAAGACGACTTGTCATAACCCAAGCCCCCACAATGCTCCAGTTTATTTACTAGCCACTTGGCACCAATGGCAACTGCTGCCGTTTCAACAGTTTCACAACCAGCTGCCTTCTGAAGTGCATTTCCAAGTTTTTTTTTTCTCCACTAAGAGGATGTCATTTGTGGTATGAGAAAGTATCTGCACCCTGCTCACGGCGAGTGCGCTCAAGGGCCTGTTTTTTTACCTTCACGTACACCATAATGGCCCCAAAATTATTCAACAGCCTTAATTCCAATTTACAAGGATGATGGCATAGCTGGAGACCCAGAATGCAGATTAGATGGCCAGTAGTGTGTGTGGATGCCTGAAATATTTAAATGAAAATGCATATTTTAGATGGCCATGTGTTTAAGATGTAAGTTTCTTTCTTTATGTTTTCCTAACGGACGTTGTTTCCCAGAGATGCATTATTATGAAGCTTTGTGTGTCTTTCTGGGGTTAAAAAAAGCTCTATAGGGAAAAGTGCTGTTACGACATTTGTAAAACATTGTATATATCCCTCTCTGGAAAACATAATCAGGATTCCTCAAGCACTTTGATCATGTTCCTCTGTAAATAAGATTGTATACATTTGACTGAGACAATTTTGCTATGGTTGGGCACTGTACCAGGGTAGAGGAAAATGTATTTAAAAAAATGAAGTTTGTTAAAACTATTTTGTATGTTTGTGTGCTGTTCCTGTGACCTTTTATAGCAGTGTACAGGGGAACAAAATGCTCTGTATTGTGAAAAGGAAACATTTGCAAACGTAAAATAAAATTAAAGTTTAAAGTAAGTTTCTTTATTGGTCAAAATTCAAATTTATCTTATGCTTAAATATTTAATTGCATAGAATAATTTTTATAGGCTCTTTAGTAATGCTGGGAACAGAGCCAATCAAGAGCCAGACTCAAACTATAGTCGCCTTTGCATGATGCTACACTGAAATCAGAATGGTAGCATTTATATGCACTTGTAATTACCATCAATTTTAGAATTGCTAGTAAACGCTAGACTCTTTAAGCCCTAACATTTTGAGTTGGTCTCAGTGTAAGAATCATGATGCAAACTGATATTTCTAACTTCATATCTGCAGTGGCAGCATAAGCATAATCAAATGTGTAGGTGTAACATTAATTAGTTGGATTCACATTACAATTTTGTGTCTGAGAGACATTTCAGGGAGTGTTGAACGATTTCTCTCATACAGGAAAGTTGTCAGTCTTAGCATGACCTTCACGAGAGCCAATGAGTTTGCAATAAATATTAATTTATGAAAAGTGTGCAAAATTTGCTTTGGGCAAGGAGATTGCTGAGATGTCTTAGCTATGCTGTGCATCAGAGAGTCTGACATGAATGTTGATGTCGCACTTAGGCTTTACACAAGATCTCACTGGGAACAGATATGGTCTGCCAAACAACAATCGTAAATAATACAGTATGTGCCTGGCTTAAAGTGTTTGCTTTTTTTTTTTTTTTTTTGTTTGGTGCTAGAACTAAAAATGGCTTCCTGTGTCTGGAAGCAAGACTGCATAACATGTCACTTTATTCCAACCAAAACCACTTTTATTAGAACTTCTAAACTATCAAGTCTACCTGGGAAAGTCCTTCTAGACAGTGTTAAAGTGTAGCTATGTTTCCATCACCTGTTTTATCATCTGTTGTTTCTATGTGTATTTTGAAGTATCGCATAAGAAACGAGTGATTAAAAAAAACATCATTTGGAAAAAAGTTTGAATTTGGCATGAACAAAAAAAAAAAAAAAGTTGAAAATTTCCCTATGATTTACTTACCCTTAAGCCATCCTGGGTGTGTATGACTTTCTTCTTCCGGACGAACAGTCGGAGTTGTTTTAAAATTTATCCTGGCTCTTCCAAGCTTTATAATGGTGGTGGATGGTGGCTGGTATTTGGAAGCTCCAAAAAGCGCATACGGTGGGGAAAATAAGTATTTGACACATCAGCATTTTTATCAGTATGAGGATTTCTAAGTGGGCTATTGACACAAAATTCCACCAGATGTAGCCATCAAGCCAAATATTGAATTCATACAAAGAAATCAGAACATTTAAGTATACAAGTTGAGTCATAATAAATAAAGTGAAATGACACAGGGAATAAGTATTGAACACTTTATTTAATACTTTGTAGAAAAGCCTTTGTTGGTGATTACAGCGTCTAGACCCCTCTTGTATGGAGAGACCAGTCATCTGCATTGCTCAGGAGTGATTCTGGCCCATTCTTCCACACAAACGGTCTTTAAATCTTGAAGGTTCCTTGGGCCTCTTTTATGAACTTTGATCTTCAGTTCTCCCCATGGGATTTAGGTCAGGTGATTGACTGGGCCATTCAAGCAACTTGATTTTCTTTCTTTGAAACCACTTCATTGTTTCCTTGGCCTTGTGTTTGGGATTATTCAGCTTTCTGGTAGATGGCAGCAGATTTTTATCCAGAATGTCCCGGTATATTTCTCCATTCATCCTGCCTTCAATAATATGAAGTCTGCCAGTACCCCTTGCTGAAAAGCAGCCCCAAACCATGATGCTTCCACCCCCAAACTTAACTGTTGGTATGGTGTTCTTGGGGTGGTGGGCAGTGCCATTTCTTCTCCAAACACGGTGTGTAGAATGACTGCCAAAAAGTTCAATTTTGCTTTCATCTGACCATACTATAGTCTCCCAATAATCCACAGGCTTCTGAAAATGCTGTTTCGCAAACTTTAACCAAGCCTCAACATGCTTTTTGTTCAGCAATGGAGTCTTGCGTGGTGAGCGTGCATGGATGCCATGGCGGTTCAGTGCATTGCTTATAGTTTTCTTTGAAACAACAGTACCTGCTGATGCAAGGTCTTCCCGAGTGGTTTTTGGCTCTTGGAGAACTCTCCTGATTATTCTTTGGACTCCTCGGACAGGGATCTTACGTGGAACACCTGATCATGGCCGGTTTATGGTGAACTGATGCTCTTTCCATTTCTGGATAATGGCCCCCACAGTGCTCACAGGAACATTCAGCATTCTGGAAATACGCCTATATCCATTCCCATCAAAATGCTTTTCAACGATAAGATTACGAAGATCTTGAGAGAGTTCTTT
Source organism: Cirrhinus molitorella (assembly GCA_033026305.1). Lineage (NCBI taxonomy): Eukaryota > Metazoa > Chordata > Actinopteri > Cypriniformes > Cyprinidae > Cirrhinus > Cirrhinus molitorella. The sequence goes on along the minus strand of CM065139.1, from coordinate 30,600,739 downwards.
GCTTTTACCCATCATGAAGTCTTTCCTGTGTGCCTCCTGGGTAATGAGAAGCCTTTATAGGCCATCAATTAGGACTAAAGCAGTTGGTACTGATAGGGGGCAGGGTTTCTCTCTTAATACTGACAGATTTCAGGTGATCTCCTGGCTTTCTATGCCATTTTGCACCTTGTTATCTTCATGTGTTCAATACTTATTCCCTGTGTCATTTCACTTTATTTATTGTGACTCAACTTGTATACTTAAATGTTCTGATTTCTTTGTATGAATTCAATATTTGGCTTGATGGCTACATCTGGTGGAAATTTTATGTCAATAGCCCACTTAGAAATCCCCTTGCTGATAAAAATGCTGGTGTGTCAAATACTTATTTTCCCCGCTGTATATCCGTCGTAAAACTATCCCATATGCATCCAGGTGGTTAACACTTCTTCTGAAGCGGATCCATGGGTTTTTATAACAAAAATATTTCTATTTTTAAAATTGTGAACTCAAATCATTGACTTCCTTCAACTGTGTATGCGTGCTCGCGTTAGTCGAGATCCAGCTTCTTCACTGAACTCTGACTCAATGTATGACGTAAGCTCTGGTGAGAAAAAACAAACGAGGATAAAGCAATACTGGACGCCGGTAATGAATTAAGTCGAATATGAGAAGTTAAAAAAAATGTCAGTAGATTTCACTATAAGAGAAGAAGAGCTTGAGTTTTTTTGCACAGCCTTATTTGTTTGAACCGGAGTATCTTTACACCGTCTGGGAACTCGCGAACGTGCATACGGCCGTTGCCGGAAGTCGATGATTTGAGTTTATAATTTAAAAAATATTTTTGTTATAAATACCCATGGATCCGCTTCAGAAGACATGTGTTAACCCCCCGGAGGCGTATGGGTTAGTTTTACGATGGATATATGCACTTTTTGGAGCTTCACAATATCAGCCACTATCCACCACCATTATAAAGCTTGGAAGAGCCAGGATACATTTAAAACAACTCAGACGGTGTTTGTCTGGAAGGAGAAAGTCATATACACCTAAGATGACTTGAGGGTAAGTAAATCATGTGGAAATTTTTATTTTTGGGTGAACTATTCCTTTAATGCGAATTTCCCAGAACTGTCTTACACGACGCATCTACCTCTGAAAGCTATGACCCCATTTATTGCATTTCATCTGCTCACTTTGAGGCAAATTGATTTTATAAGAGAATAATTATATTCAGTGGCCTCTCCTATTTGTGATATTTATTGCCAGTTTTTAGTAAGCTTTAGGAAGATGATTGTTATCTTTGCCTTGTTGGATGGAAACGGTGCTTATCCACAAGTGTTTTATGCAATATTCCATTGCAATATTTGGCGTGTAAGTTAAATTGGCAACTTTGGATGGAAACCCAGCTTGTAACAGACTTGATTTTGACTATCTGCAATTGACTGGATTGTTGGTGTTTACTATTGCTGCAATCTCATGTGAGTGACAGGTTGCTGAAGGGGAAGTTTTAACACCTAGCCCTCATGCCAGTGCACACATTATTAGAGAAAATGTATGTCGTTGCAAGGTTGAAGGGAAGTTATTTTAATAATAAAAAAAAGTGGTGGTTAGAATGGCAAATGGCTAGAATATGATGTCCTATTCCTTTGCATATTCCACACTGCTTGGTGTAGGGCAGGGATAGGCAATGTTGGTCCTGGAGTGCCACTGTCCTGCAGAGTTTAGCTCCAACACAAAAAAAGTGTGTGTATATATATACTAAACTCTGCAGGACATTGGCATTCCAGGACCGAAGTTACTTGTCCCCAGTGTTGTCCAACAGAGTTTAGCTCCAACCCTAATTAGACACACCTGAACCATTTAATCAACGTCTAGGCATACTAGAAACTTCCAGGCAGGTGTGTTGAGGCAAGTTGGAGCTGAACTCTGTGGCGTAGAGTATGTCAAAAAAAACTTGTAGATCAGTAGTTCACAACTCCAATTTTTGGGACCCACTGCTCAGCAGATTTTGTATGCCTTTCTTATTCAACACACAATTCAGATCATCACCATGAACTGAACCGAGCATGTTGGATAATACACATACAAAATCTGCAGAGCATTGGGTCCCCCAGGATCACTGTTGTAGAGAACCTCTTGCTGTGGAACAAGCCAGATGGTGTAATATCCTCGTATTTAGTTGAGAGATTGGTGAATGTACGGGGATGAAAGACATCAGGGTTGGTAGAGAGAGACTGGAAGAGGATCATAGTATTTAAACCTTTAAGCACTCAGATCCTCGCTGTCAGCAACATTAGTCGGTGCTGCATCCTGCAGTTGCTCAGGGGTCTGACTCAGAGGTATTAGAAGCACCTAATGCCTCTACACCCCCAGTAACCTGTGCATTTGCCGGTTTAAGAGGACATTGGCACCATGATCAAGCTTAAAGGCAGGAGGCAAAGCCTTTTCCCCAATTATAAACTTGGGGTCACAGTCCCTGCTCCCAAGGATCCAGAGGACTCTGAGCTTCCATTTGGTCAACACAACTGGGTAAAACCATGGAATTCGATGCAGGAGTTAAGCAAGGATATATATGACATCTATGCAGAGTATGAAGACGATGAAGAGGATAGATTGATGTCGACCTCTGCTAAACTGTCCTCTCCGACCAAGAACTACATGCTGAACATCAACGTGGGAGGCAAGGTCTACCAGATCTCTTACAGGGTAGCAGCAAAATATCCCAAGACGAGAATTGGCCGACTTGCAACGTATACAGACCACAACAGGAAACTCGATCTCTGTGATGATTACACTGTCCAAAATAATGAGTTTTTCTTTGACAGGGATCCAGACATCTTCCACAACATCTTTAATTTCTATAGGACTGGAGTTCTCTGGATCAAAGATGAACTGTGTCCACGCAATTTTTTGGAGGAGATCAACTACTGGGGTGTTCGTATCAAGAACACCCATCGCTGCTGCCGCATTTCGTTCGAGGAACGACAGGATGAACTTAACGAACAGCTCAAGGTACAACGGGAACTTCAGGCAGAGGTGGAAACTGAGGAACATGAGGACTTGTTTCAGGACATGGCTTTCGGTCATACACGTTTCATCATTTGGAACATGATGGAGAAGCCCTTCTCATCGATCACAGCCAAACTCATGGCAGTGGCATCCAGTTTCTTCGTGCTGGTATCACTCGTGGCTATGACTCTTAATACAGTAGAGGAAATGCAGTATACGACAACCACCGGCCATCTGAGTGGGAAGACCTACTGCGAGTATGTTGAGACTTTCTGCATTGCATTTTTTACAATGGAATATCTGCTCCGGCTTGTGTCCACACCTGCTCTTAAACACTTTGTAAGGAGCATGCTGAATGCTGTGGACCTGATTGCAATCCTTCCGTTATATCTTCAAATGGTCTTAGAGAGATTTGAGAAAGAAGACTTCGGGAAACATGGTAGTGATATTGAGACTGTAGGACGGGTGGGTAAATTAGGCCAAGTTCTCCGCATCATGCGTCTCATGAGGATATTTCGTATTCTGAAACTAGCACGTCATTCAACTGGACTTCGAGCCTTTGGCTTCACACTTCGGCAATGCTACCAACAAGTGGGCTGTCTTTTCCTCTTCATTGCCATGGGAATTTTCACCTTCTCTGCCATGGTGTATACCGTAGAGCATGATGTGCAAAAAACAAACTTCACCAGTATTCCACATGCATGGTGGTGGGCAGCGGTAAGTACATTTTAATTTTTTTTTTTTTTTACGTTTATTCCTGGTAAAAGAAGGGATGGTACTGTGGTAAAATGATTGTATCAGGTGATAATGCAATGATACTTTAGTATTTATGCCATGGTACTGGATTATTATCTAATTTGCTGCCCAAACTCGGTCCTGGAGTGCAGATGTCCTGCAGAGTTTAGCTCCAACCCCAATTAACCACACTTGAACCAGCTAATCAAGCTCTTACAAGGCATACTAGAAACTTCCTGGCAGGTGTGTTGAGGCAAGTCGGACCTTGCCTCTGCAGGACACCAGCCCTCCAGGACCTCCTGATCTATATACTATGGGAAGTACATGGTGCTCCAAAATATTTCTAAGATTATGGTGGTATATCCATGGTATATGTCTAGAAACATTGCAATATGATACTTTTTTTTTTTTCTGTAACATACTGACAGAGCCAGGCTACCTGGTCTTTCTGCTATAATGCTATTAAATGCTTCCTCACAATGGTGATAAGTCCGAGTAGAACATGTCGTCAATGTGTCGCTTGTCAACTATGTGTAATCCCATAATGCTCTTCTTAACTCTTCTATGACATATTTTTGGACTTTTGAGAATGTTTGACAGTTTTTTTTTTAAGTCTCAAAAGATTGTGGGTCATTTGTCATTTTACTGGCACGCTCAAGTATTCCTCATACGTTTCTTCCACAGGTGAGCATCTCCACTGTGGGCTATGGCGACATGTTTCCAGAGACTCCTCTGGGCAGGATTTTTGCATTTGCGTGCATCTCATTTGGAATTATTCTCAACGGCATGCCAATCTCCATCCTGTTCAATAAATTCTCAGACTACTATTCAAAACTGAAGGCCTATGAATACACCTCCTCTATAAAGAATCGTGGGAAAGTGAGGTTTGTAAAAAGGGCTGCAAAGAAGTTTGTAGAATGTTTTTAGGTTGCCATGTACTGACCTACTCTTTCCACCCACGGACTGATTTTTAACTAACCATCTTCAAACTAATTAGCCACTGCTTGCTTTTATGTTGCTGGACACATTCATATCAATGAACTTTGGTACTATAAACAAAAATTATTTCTTTTCAATCAAATCAATGCATTTAGGCTGCTCTAATAAGGATGCCATTAATAAATACTTGCCTTGGCACAACAATTTATTGTCCAAGATCAATAATTTATTACTATTACTTTATGGAACTGTACAAATCCATTTTTTTAACATTATTAAAAAATAACCACTGCTACCACTATGGGCAATGTTAAAACAAAAGGAAGCAATTCAGGGTGGACAAACACTGCTTTAAATAATCAGTTGAATGTTTTAACATCTGGCTGAGCTCAGCTCCAATACTTTTATATCTATATATAACTTTGCATAGGCATTTCTGTAAGTTTCAATCAAGAAAAGCCGATTTATGATTTACATCAACCGATGTCCTCTGGAAGCACTCTGAGCAGAACAGATTGCAAGGAGATTTCCTATAGGGTTAACTTCACTTCTGTATTGGCAGGGCTATTTGGCAAGAATTTCGAGCGCTTTATAAGAAATTCAGAACTGACATCCTCACTACAATAGATTGGTGTGCTATGTGACACCATTACAAAGACTTGTTGACTTTATAAAGGGTGGCCATTGTGACATCTATAAGAATGCAGACAACTAGAACGTAATTAAATCTGAAAAGCATGCTTCCCACAGGCATCGATAATCCTTGAAAGATTAATCCTTGGGGATCATTGAAGTCCCAAGGACAGATGGAAGTAGAGCAGGGCAACAAAATTAATTTTCAAGCATGCATACATGCATGCCTTCATAATCAAAGCTACCCTTTTCTATTTTACCTCTAATTTTCATTTTGGGGTGAAACTACCCTTTCAACATGTTTTCTTTTTTTTAAAGAAAGATTGTATCTTTCTACTGTTTCTACTATTATTATTTAAATACAAGCTGACCTAAAATATACTTCAAAAGTAATTAATTCAGAATATGCATTAAATTAAACGGTGTGCAAGAAAAAGGACTGCTGATAGAATTTCTGTCCACATTATAGTATAATTTGCTTAAATTTCATGAAAACGTCTCCATTGAATTTGAGGTTAAATATAACCTGGACATGTTCTTGATTGGTTTCATGAGATAAATAAATAAATAAAAACTCACGTTCTGTTCCTTTTTTTATGGGTGTTTTGTATTTACATACATAAGCATATAAATTCACGAATAAAAATCCAAAGGAAAGAAAGCAAAGAAAAAAAAAACTAACAAAAAACTGATTTGGCAGATCAGGCCAGTTTTTCAAGCAGAACCTCAACTCCTTTAGAGTTCTGTATCTTCTGTAGTTCAGGAAGGATGGATTTCAGCATAACTTTTACTTCTTCAGCAACACTTTCATCTGCACTCTGGAGAAGGCTGTGGAAACGCACAGAAAACCAAATAAAGCAGCTGAAACTTTAATCAAATACAATCAACCAATGAAAAGATTCACTCATACGTTAAACATGTCTCTGCATTCAACAGGGGGTTCATTTTTTTTATGTCTGATTGGTGGGAAAATGACATCAGAATAAACAAACAGTCCAGGCTAAAAATATAAAGAAACAAATCTCTCACTGCTTAAAGTCTTAGGGAGATTATAAGAGGTCATGCACAAAGACTGAGGCTGAGATGGGAAGTGGAAAGAACCCATAATCCTTTGCGGCATGTAACTCAAGGGTTTGCCTGCTTCAGTGGCAGCTGGGAGCCACGGTTTAGCCCTTTATTAGCATATAGACAACGGCATAGAATAATGAAGCAGGACTGTGGAAGATGTGCTTAACCTAAAGCTCACTGTAGGGAATTCCTTCAGCTAATAATCGTGGTTTAAAAGAAAGCGTGATGGAAAAGCAGCAAATTTGCTGCGATAGAGAGCTTGGGATGTCACTGGATAAGCGTTTCTGGAGGTTTTGTAAAGCAGGAGCTTTAACCATGAATGACTGTACAGGGATGTTCTTCTATGTGTATTCAGTGTATTTAACCAACACTAACAGGACAATAGCTGCTATGGTATGTTGACGCCCACCAATTCAAAAGCAAGTTTTCTATCCTACTATAGTGCATGAAAGGGAGTGTATTTTGTTATTTTTAGATTTGTGGAGGTCATAAACTTACCAACAAAGAACAATGGCACCACGGTTGACTGAAACCCATGTCTTGAGGTTCTCCAACCCCACCTTCTCCAGAAGAATCCTGGAAAATCGCTCTGGGGAATAAAATAATGCAGGACAGGCCAGTAAAACATTTGTTCACATTGGAAAACTGCTCAATTTGTTTTTATTAGCAAGTTTACATAAAGAAAATGACCTTTAAGAATGTAAAAGGAAATCCTAAAGTATGCTCAAAATTCCCATCAAGCTTTTCAGCCCCAAGCTGTGAGCCTGTGACGTGAGTGTGTCAGGGGTTTGACATTTTGTACTTGCCTTCCCTCTCTGCCTCCTTCATCTTGACGTCCTGCTCAATCAACCATTTCAACACCAGATGACCAGCGGGATGTTCTGCCATATGCAGCTACAAAAAAATAAAAATTAAATTAAAAAATTAAAAACGTTTCACACTGGACCTTCTTTGCTTCAGGGAAAAACTAACACAAACTAATAAATAACATTTGTTCCATTTATATTTTCGTTAATGTTAGTTAAAAAAAAATACAACTGTTTATTGTAAGTTCATGTTAGTTCATGCCCAAGTAACACAAATACTACTTTTGAAATTAATAATGCATTAGCAAATTCTGAACAAAACAAATAAGCTTTTTCCATTTTTAGTTAATAGCAAATATGTCTACTGAAAAAAACTGCACCCCTTTAGTTAATGAATCAAATAACTTTAACAAGCAATACATTTGCTTCAGTATTTACTAACCTTTATTAACGTAAGTTAATAAAAATAAAACTTTCTTGTTTGACCACCAATTTTCACTATTAACAATTAGCTATGACTTGCCTCAAACTCCTAATTTGCAGCTTAATAATAGATAGTAAAGTAGATGTTACTTTTAGGTATTGGATGGATAAATGGATCTACAATATGGTTATGCACATAAAAGCATTACGATGTGCTTTTTGAAGTACTAATAAACACCCAATATGCATGCTAACATACAACTACACTGACCAAATTTTAAACGCAACACTTTTGTTTTTGCCCCTATTTTTCATGAGCTGAACTTTTTCTACGTACACAAAAGGCCTATTTCTCGCAAATATTGTTCACAAATCTGTCTAAATCTGTGTTAGTGAGCACTTCTCCTTTGCCGAGATAATCCATCCACCTCACAGGTGTGGCATATCAAGATGCTGATTAGACAGCATGATTATTGCACAGGTGTGCCTTAGGCTGGCCACAATAAAATGTGCAGTTTTATCACACAGCCACAGATATTGCAAGTTTTGAGGGAGCATGCAATTGGCATGCTGACTGCAGGAATGTCCACCAGAGCTGTTGCCTGTGAATTGAATGCTCATTTCTCTACCATAAGCCATCTCCAAAGGCGTTTTGGAGATTTTGGCAGTACATCCAACCGGCCTCACAACCGCAGACCACGTGTAACCACACCAGCCCAGGACCTCTACACCCAGCATCCAGCCCATCGCCTCCAAGATCGTCTGAGACCAGCCACCCGGACAGCTGTTGCAACAGTCATTTTGCATAACCAAAGAATTTCTGCACAAACTGTCAGAAACCATCTCAGGGAAGCTCATCTGCATGCTCATCGCCCTACTCAGGGTGAACTGCCTGCAGTTCGTCATCGTAACCAATTTGAGAGGGCAAATGTTCACATTCGATGGCGTCTGACACTTTGGAGAGGTGTTCTCTGGGCAGACGATAGTGTGTATGATGTTGTTTGGGTGAGCTCAATGTTTGCTGATGTCAACGATGTGAATCGAATGGCCCATGGGGGCTGTGGGGTTATGGTACGAGCAGGCATATGTTATGAACAACGAACACAGGTGCATTTTATTGATGGCATTTTGAATGCAAAGAGATACGTGACAAGATTCTGAGGCCCACTGTTGTGCCATTCATCCACGACCATCACCTCATGTTGCAGCATGATAATACATGGTCCCATGTTGCAAGTATCTGTTCACAATTCCTAGAAGCTGAAAACATCCCAGTTCTTGCATGGCCAGCATACTCACCGAACACGTCACCCACTGAGCATGTTTGGGATGCTCTGGATCAGCATATACAACAGCGTGTTCCAGTTCCTGACAATATCCAGCAACTTCACACAGCCACATTGAAGAGGAGTGGACCAACATTCCACAGGCCACAATCAACAACCTGACCAAGGAGATGTGTTGCACTGCGTGAGGCAAATGGTGGTCACACCAGATACTGACTGGTTTTCCCGCCGGACCTCCCTAATACAGTAAAACTGCACATTTTAGAGTGGCCTTTTATTGTGGCCAGCCTTAAGCCCCGGTCAGACTACACGATTTTATACCGATTTTGCCACGATTTGCTTGTCATACGGTGTCGTGGGGATACGTATACGACAATGGGCAACGGGATGCTGTCCTGTCATGCAATCCAGATTTGTGTCTAATGTCAGGTCGTCTTTCTTTTTGGGGCTTTTCTGATGACAAGACAGGGGCAAAACACGCTGCTTGCTAGCATTGTTTGTTTACACTCAGAGCACCTTGGTCCCGCTGTATCAATGACACCATACACGTTGTTATGACGGCATACAATGAATGTTCCGGTAGCATTGTGTAGTCTGACATGTTTCTGGTTCACGACACTACAAGATTTTATGAATCAAAATCACATAATCTGACACAGTGCCTGTCATAAATGACAAAAAAAAATCATGTAGTCTGACCGGGGCTTAAGGTACACCTGTGCAATAATCATGCTATCTGATCAGCATCTTGATATGCCACACCTGTGAGGTGGATTATCTCAAAGGAGAAGTGTTCACCAACACAGATTTAGACAGATTTGTTGAACAATATTTGAGGGAAATAGGCCTTGTGTACATAGAAAAAGTCTTAGATCTTTGAGTTCAGCTCATGAAAAATGGAGGCAAAAACAAAAGTGTTGCATTTATAATTTTGTTCAGTGTAGTTATTTGTGAGAACTGGTCCCGTGTTATCGTAAATTTTAACATTTATATCAACAAATGCTTCATGAAGTATTTTTATTGTCAGTTTGTGTGAACTAATATAGTCTAATCTAATGTTAGCACCTTATTAAAGGGATAGTTAAACCAAACAAACAGCTGTTAACCAAATAGCCAATGGTAGTCATTCCCTGATAAAGTAAGAAACAAAGTTTATAAACAAAGTTTTTTTTTCTGTATTATGGCTACCATCAAGTGTGTGGTTGCCAACATTCTTCAAAACATATTCTTTTGTATTTATCAAAAGAAAGAAATTCATACAGTTTTGGAACAACATGAAGGTGAGTCCCAGTTCCATATTAATACTGGTATTACTGACAGTAAGTATCTTTAGCATGATGGCTGAAACCTGTAGATTAATTACCTGGCCATCTTCTCCTCCGGGTATGAGGGGTCCGGCTGCCAAATCTGCTACAGCCTCCATGGCAGGTTTGAGATCTCCAATGGCGGCTCCAAGGATGTCACTCACAGCCACGCTACACGCTTTATCAAAGACCATAGACTGAGCGTTTTCACACAGGTACTTCAGCAGAGGAGGAGACACGGCCTCTAGCAGTTCTTTCTTCCTGATCTCAACATCCTTCTTACTGTAAAAGGAAAAACATAGGCTTTAGCATCCGACTAGTGCACTTCTTTATCCTTTTCCATCATACACCGTGGTAGTGCACTTATGATTAAAATGCAGTACGTCAATAGAAAAGTGGACATTTTCTCATATGACATACCTGTGTGCATTGTTGTCACCTTTCTTTAGAACCTGAATGATCTCGGGTAAGAGGTGGGCAGGGTCTCTTGGGCTCAAGAGGTAAAGCAGCACTTTTTTACCATGTTTATTGCTGATTATTTCAGATAAGGAACTAACAATTTCCTGAAAGCAAAATAAATTATTATATTAGTAATACTGAATCTTTCAAAATTTAGAAATTATATTAAAGATAAACCACCAACTAATAAAGAAATAATATGTGGCTTGAGAGAAACTAAAGAGCACTTACTGAGATGATAACTTGTTTAACCAACTTGGTGTCATCAATGCAATCGAATGCAGCCAATAGTACAAGATGAGCATATTCGCCCTGAAAATACATAAATAATTTTTTTTTTAACTTCTGTAAAACATCTGCTGAAATTAATCCATTAAGTAGAAAACTGTCAATTATACGCCAAGGTCATATTTCCCCCTGAAAATCAAATGAAAACAGAAATAATTTGCTCAAAGGAAACAAAGCCACTTTTTGTACTATTAACAACATTTAGCTTTGCAATTTTTGTAGTAAATTACCCCTATTTCTGGCACTGGAAAAATAAATAAATAAATAAAATAAATGATTGCCCACTGACCAAAAAAAAAAAAAAAAAAAAAAAAAGTCTATAATATCAATGGTAGGTTTATTTGAATAGTGAGAGACAGAATAACACCAAAAAAAAAATCCAGAAAAAAATAAAAATAAAAAATTATACATTTTATTATAAGGTTTTGAGGCTGATGTTTGGCAACTCAAACCTCAACAGATTTTCTATGGGATTAAGGTCTGGCTAGGCCACACCAGGACCTTAATGTGCTTCTTCTTCAAGATCCTCCTTGTGTAGTTCTGGGCTGATTCCTCACCATTCTCATGATCATTAAAATTCCACAAGGTGAGATCTTGCATGGAGCCCCAGACCGAGGGAGATTGACCGTTTTGTGTTTCTTCCATTTGCGAATAACTGCACC